>JAQIUQ010002490.1:0-83289 GCA_030378365.1 Hybognathus amarus | reverse complement strand
TGGGAACTATGTATACTTGTATATATGAACTGTAGCCACTTAGTCTTCAAATGCTCCTCTCCAGGCAGATGAAAAAAGTTCGCTTTTGCGTCACACTTCAAAACACAGCGTCTCGTCGACATTATTGTTTTCCGGTTTTCCCTGGCGTCTCAGAGCGCAATAAGTGGGCGTTTCTTATTCAAATAACTTGTCAAGTTGACGTCAACTAGACAAAGGAAAAGCATCGTTCGTTGAACGATTCATATCAGAGACTCAGAGTCGACTCTTACTTTTGAGAGACAATAACTTTGTATACGGTGAACTTTCATTTTTAAAACTTTACAGGATGTTTTCGTTCACTTAGATCTATGTTACACACTACATGAAGGGCAATTTTCAAAACTCCATAATAGGTACCCTTTAACATTAATGACACTGAATTCAAGCAGTAATATTGGGCTGCTGTCACTTTAAGACTGTTACACATGTGTTTTCTTTCTTAACTGTTTACATTCACTTAAGACATAACCTACTGTGCTTATGATGATACTTGTCAAAATGGCATTCTGACGTGTGTCACTTATTTGGCGGATTTGGATGTTAAGTTTGCCTTCGGGAGGAACGAAAACACACCGCTGAACTTGCCACTAACACAAAAATTGTTTTACCTCGATTTTGTTTTCACATTCGTTGGAAGCCATAACCAAAATCGAAAATTAATTGATTTATTGCAAAGCCCTACTGGAGATGTTGTACCATTTCAGGAGATCTGAAAGTTACAGTGGCCCCTAAATGTTACACAGACTGCCTTAAAAACTAGTGGGGCAGTATTGTGTCATAATGAAAAATCTCATCAATGGCAGGGGAAGTTTATGCTGCGCCTCTAGGTAAAAGAATAAAGTTTTACATAAACCTATACCATTTAAAAAAAAAAAGTTTTTACTGTTAATCATGGTTTTGTGCGCATCAGCTCACAAAATGAAGGGGTTTAAAATAAACAGGAAATCAGTGAGTTCCGGCCAATCGTGAAACAGCAGTGTCATCATCAGAGCTTATACAGCCGCTCTGGAGTAGCTTTGCAGAATGAGCCAGCTGACGGCTGAAATTGCAGTACTTTGATGGCAGATTTCACAGTGAATTGAACACTTATTGACTTATAAATGTTATAATCTGGTTTCTGACACTTTTCTGACAACCATTTTTGCATTTTGGTTTCAATAAATGGTCTTTTTGGTTGTATTTTGAAAGTTTAATTTTTTTATTTCTATAGTGCATCTGGTAAATGAAATTCCTTATGTATGGATTATTTTCAAGCATGTCTCCATTGGGCACAGGAGTGTAAATTTAGGTCATGTGTAGGGCGAGTTGACGACACTTGTTACAACCTTATACAACTTTAGGATTACCAGTTTATTCTTAATCTATTGGATTAATTCAGTCTCACTTAGTCTGTATTAAAAAAAAAATAAAAACATGCATCTGGAAACAGCAAATGAGAATCCCATTAGTCAGAAGATGTGTTAACTCGGCCAACTTTCTAATGGCTTGCTTATAGTTGACTTTGCACATCAAACTGGGATGGAAGAAAGTGTTATACTGTGGCATTAAAAAACACTTGACCTCAAAGATGTTTGTGTAACCTAGCCTTTGGCTTTGTGTATTGGTTACTAGAGTTTGAGGAAACTGTGGAAATCCAGGCGTTTATCTGAACAATGCCAAACTTCCTCTTTTTCCTCACAACAAATGCACATGAATTGATGATGACGTGGCACCATGTCTTTGAGGGTTATGTGGTGACCTATATGTATAATCACTATCACATGTGCAACCCTACATGTGTGAACATCAATCAATATCTCTGGCCTAAAAATTGAGCTTTTCATTGATCTGTAATTGGTTTGGATTATGGAACTGCTCATATGTTGTCCATATGTATAACATATTTTGTTGTTGTAACGGTCTCTGTTTTGGTTTCGCTTTCATTCTGTTTCTGTTTCCCATTATTCCCTGTCATTGTTAGTTGCTGAATTTGAACAAAAAAAAAACATAATAATATAATTTACAAATATTCATGTTTTAGCAGCATCAGAAACACATCTTTATCAGACATTCTAAGATTATGTAGTGAATATAAATGGTTATGATATTTACAGTGGAGGGGTTGCCGTACGGTAAGTACGCAAATAGCTCTATATTCTTTAATGCCTGTAGATGTTGAGGCTTTGTGGCTACAAGTACAGCTACAGTTTGTTAAATCCTTAATGACAATGTTTGTGATACTGGAAATTAGAGGGGGCAGGACATACAAGATATTCTTTGTCCTGCCTCCTTTTCATCATGGTTTTATAAATTATATATATGAGGATGATAAAGTAAGTTAATGGGAAATTATCCATTAATGAAATAAACATAAACATACATTTACTTGATGGGTAATTTAAACATTAACTGGATGTCTTTAGACTGTCCACTAGAGTAAAGTTGTGAGTGAAACTATTTTCCAGTGAGAAACGTCTAATTGTATAGACAACATTTTTTTTTAAATTCTGTGGAAATGTGCTCTAAGGGTGTATTTGTTCCTATTTGGTGTAGTTATCATAATATGATGGCTATTACTAGGAACACAAAGGTTCCTAAAGGGGAACCAAAAATAATTTATAAAAGTTCATATAAAAGATTCTGTCAGGAATCATTTTGTACTGACGTAAATAATGTATGATCGATTGATGTTTATGAGGAAAATCATCCTAATGAATTGGCAGCTTTTGAAAGCTTATTTTACACTTTAGTGGACAAACTTGAACCTATGAAAAGAAAATACAGTGAAGAATGCTAGAGTAACATGGATTGAATGATAATGAGCTGAAAAACATTTTGGTTGAGAAAGAGGTGAAATAGGAAACACAACTGGGACCTGAGGAGGATTGGGAAATCTTTTGAAAATTGAGACCTAATTTAAAAAAAAAAGTAAAAGTAAACAAATTATGGTTACACTTTATTTCGATAGTCACTTTTGACATTAAACTAACTATAAATAACTTTTCAACTACATGTCAACTAACTGTCATTAGAGTATTAGTAGGCTGTAGTAGACTGTCAGTAGACTGTTAGGGTTAGGTGTTAGGGTTCAGGTTAGGAGAACAAGTTGACTTGCTCTCAAGTTGCTAAGTTACTTATAGTCAGTAGAATATCTGTTGGGGGACCAACAAAATAAAGTGTTAGCAGATATTAAGCAGACAGTCTACTGATACACTAGTTGAATGTCTAAAGTATCAAAATAAAGTGTTACCCAAATTATTGAGTAAATAAGCAAATAAATAAGTTAATGATCAAATAAGTAAGCCCCGCCCCCCACAATAGTATTGTGTATTGCTGACAATAGGACGATATAAATGTGGAGCATATCGCCCAACACTATTGATAACTCCTTGTGTATTTAAGCATTCTGTGCTCTAGTGTTGTCACAATACCAAAATTATTGTTTCGATACCGATACCAAGTCAAGTATTGCGATTTCGATACTTTTTCGATACTTTTCCTGAAAAGGAAAGTATTTCTTACAAGGCGTTTCACATGCACCTCTTTTGCATAGGTCTGTGCTCTTTAGGCTAATGCTGTTATAACCTAATATAAATAAATCACTGACATGCACATGCTCTGATTATAATCATATAGCCGATAGATCATTTTGCTGATGTTTTGTATCCTTTGTTTTAGCTGCAAATTATTTATGCTATCTATGAAAGTTGGGGGGAAAGTTGTACACCTAATACAAAAATAAATGAAACATCTCCAGTTAACTAGCATATATTTCATTTAGACCGTCCTAGACACGGACGCGCTTCAAACTATTGCCGTTGCAGAGACTATTGTGTTCAGGCCGCTGGATTGTGTTGTTTATAACTTGCAGTGTATAACTATCAGACCGGCCCTCGCGGCCTTGAAACACTACCGGCCCACCGGGAAAAGATCCGACTCTCGGATTGCCACTCCGCTACTGACAGGCGGCCACTGTATCACGTGTGCTCGCTTATGCAGCCGTCTCGCGGTATGACAGCTGCAGCTTCTTTGCTGCGTGCGTGAGGAGAAACACAGACGTTCATAGGGAGAGACTGGAAGCGTGCGTGGCACACACCAACATGAAATACATCTCTTACAAATCTGGAACGCGGTCATTCATAAAAGTATCGATACTAATAAATTTAGGTATCGTGAGGTTTTTAATTTCCGAATATTGCGATACTTTTAAAGTATTGGTGCTCCGTGCAACACTACTGTGCTCTCAGTTCTTTGTTCAGTGACGTTTGTGGTTCACATAGTTGTTTATTATTATTGCTCCGGAGTTTTGCTGTTGGATGTATTGATTAAAAGCTGTTGTGTTGTATTTCCTGCGCCGTGTGTTTGCAGCCACCCATTGCTGACATTTGTCTCAGACACGTCAGAAATCATAAAAGGCAAAATCTGCAGTCTTTGACGGCTTCCATGATGTGCTCACTGATGGCCTAATTGTTGGTTGGAGGAATGGTATTCTCCACCAAAAACAGTTACCTCTCCTATCGATGCCTGACTAATGAAGAATCAATTGTCATTGATTGAGTATATGGGTCAGAGAAGGAGAAACATTCAGATAAAAATATTGACGGTAGTTATGCAACATGAATATATTTAGACTTCCCTTTAAGTTACAATCGTAAATTATATTTATCTTGAGTTTATCTGAAGTGAGCAATCCACAAATTCCCACTTTCACCTTGCAATGCCAGACCCCAGACACTCCATTGTTTTCTGCATCCCAGGAGCCGCTGCGCATATCGAAAAGATCCATTTGTTCCCTTTGTTTCTATCTTTAAACTTTGACTACCAGCAAAACACAGTCTCTTCACAATGGATACAGCTTCATTTAGGGCTGCACGATGTATCACTTTAACATCGATATCGCGATGTGCGCATCTATCGATAGTCACATCGCAAGAATGTGCGATGTCACTAGGGATCGTTAATCCGTGATTCGTGATCAGTAGGCTGCGTGCCAGCAGCTCCCCGGCCCGTAACGCTTGTGATTCACGGATTAAATGCAAAGTTTAATCATCATAGTGAGAGTTTATCAATTTGCAAGTCCTGTCAGTTTAAACATCAAGCGCAAGAAGACTGGAACTTGCGCTCTGTTTTCTGTCAGCCTTACTAAAGCGCATTTTTGTCCCGCCAAACTTGACCGGTGAATGATGTAGATGACGATGAGTGACTTCTGCGCTCGTTTAACTGAGAGAGTGAAAGTCCCGGTCGCGCGTGCACTCTCACCGTCTTCAAACTCCCTTGCTCTCCCGTGCTCGAGCATATCAATGAATTTAGTTGACTGAATATCTTTGAGAATACATGACGGTAAAAGGTCGGAAGACCTTTTTTCTGAACTACCACTGGTTGTGAATTGCTGTTCCACACATTCAGATGACATTACATAAACCACACTTTCAATAAAAAAAAAAAAGCGATCCAGTGATGAAATGTTTTCTGTGTTGACACAAATCTTGTGCGATGTCCTAACCTGCCTGGATAATCACACAGCGGGTATGGCGTGGTCAGTGTTGCCAGATTGGACTAAAGATTTCCAGCCCAACTACAGCTTAAAACCCACCCATTTAAAAAAATACCAGCCCAAAATACATGCTGTTATTAAAACTGTTATACAATAAAACACACAAAATTTATTTTCTCATTAAACAACCAGACTAACAAATTGCAGAGCACCATGCTTGCGCCATATTTCAAGTGCATCTTTTTTTTAAATATAAATAATAATTTTAACAACATGTTTTATTGTTCTTGTGCTACTATTGTCAGAACTACAGTTCTTCTCTAAAAGGCCAATTCTCAAATCATTTCATAACACTTTACTTTTTGTATTAGTGGTTGAAAATGTGTGCTTTATTTACAACTAATTACATTATTTTATTTTATTATTAAAATTATTATTTAACTTGTAGCCCACTGGGAGAATCAAGATGAATTCTCGTTTTTTTTCCTTCTTTCAATTTTAAATATAATAACGACTGATTGATACATTGAATCTTCACTAGACACTAGGCCTACATCAGCTACTAGCCTATATGTTATTAGGTTTAAGAAATGATCAAAGGACATTAGAATTGTAGGCTACAGCAAAACAAAAGTGTGCTATAACAGCATAAACACGCTTACCCTTTAATATGGAGTTAATGTAGAGAATCTGAACTGATGAAAACGTCTCTATTATAGAACAATTATAGAACTATGAAATTATAGAACCAACTTTGTACAGTCACAACCAGATAGATTAATAGATCCCCTACCACGGGTGCAATCCATGTTTTCAGAGACGGGTCGCTCTCCCATTCCTTTCTGTAGCACTTTTTATATTTACCCCACTTTGGCATAATGATGATGATAAATAATGATGATAAATGCAGTTTTGACGATATAACGAATAGAATGATTAGCCTACAACAACCCGCCAATCAAGCTTAAAGTCCAATTGAACAGGATTCCTCTGAACCTTATTGGCTAACCTGAATCATAACATGAATCATACCTAATTTAAACATAATCCTACATTATACAGTTTATTTTATAGTTTGTTTTCATGATAAAAATATTGAAAAAAATACTGTTTATAGTTAAAAATAAAAACCCGCCAGTTGAATCAAAAACCAGCCCAAATTTTAAAGGCCCGCCCAATGCAATTTTTTCGGTCAGACATGACCAAAAGGAGCCCAATTGGGCGGGAACCCGCCCAATCTGGCAACACTGGGCGTGGTCCGTTAATGAAACGTCCGATTCGCGAACTAATGACTCATTTGAACCGATTCACTTTAATGAATGGTTAAAACAACTGATCTATTCAACACTGAACTCAAGAGACATAAATTTTCAAAAAGGTTCCATTTATTAAAGTCTAGTTAACTACATTAATAATAATAATTCATTACATTTATATAGTGCTTTTCTCTGCACTCAAAGTGCTTTATATAGGGGGAAGGGGAATCTCCTCAACCACCACTAATGTGCAGCATCCTGTTAACATAACCTGTTAATGACATTAGTAAACAACATTCAATTAATTAATATTAGTTTATATGCGGATATACTCCATAACAAAACCACCCCAGTCGTTCAATGATTCATTCTCCAAATAGAGCTATTCAAATCATCTGGGGAAATAGTTCTAATATCGCAATATATATCGCGGAAATATAAAATATTGCAATGCCATTTTTTACCAATATCGTGCAGCCCTAGCTTCATTATAAAGGCAATGCCATCACTTATTTCCTTGACTGTGATCATTTCATCTTAGTTTCACTTCACTGTTTATTTCTGAATAGATGGAGCTGGACTTGTAAGTAATCAATGATACTTGTAATGCAGATCAAATCTGCTAAAATTATCTGCCTCACATATTTTTCTAGTGGTGGGAGGAAAAATCGATACATTGCAATTCTCCCTCCAATGGTTCTGGGTCGATTCTGAGCAGAGTTTTTAACCGCAAATGCACAATGTGTTTAAACACCCGTATTCTGTTTGCTTCCTTTTCCTCACATACAACAGTCGAACCTTCCGTAAAATAATCTTTCTTATTACATTGCTTTGTGGAATGCTTGATTTTGGTTGGTCAGTAGTGCCATCTAGTGGTATGCTATTCCCAATGCATTCTCATCCCAAGGTGTCATATAGGTTTAGGTTTAGGTCTGTGGTAGGTTTAGGGTTAGGCCACTAGGAGGCGCCTTCTGCCCCATATCTGCATCTCATATTGACGCTAAAGGGTGCTATGTGCGCTGGATGTCTACGCTTTGGCAAAAGTGTCATGACGCCTTGGGATGAGAATGCTTTGCAACTAGGGTTGGGTATCGGTTGGGTTTTATTCGATACCAGTACCTACTCGGTATTTTTGAAACGGTTCCGGTGCCTAAATGGTTCTCTGAAACGGTACTTAAGAAAACGAAACTGCACCCACTTTGTCAAAAAAAAAATAATACCCCTTTATTTACAGGGTAAAACTGGACACAATATTAACTTACAATATAAATACAAGTAACATATGGTAATAATAAATAAACCAATATAAAATAAAAGTTCATATTTACATAACATCAAATAAAACAATATTATATCAAACAATGTAATTATACTGGAGATTAATAGAGATTACTACCAGGTTAATATAATATCGACATGGCTAAAGGTTCCCATTTTTTGTCTGCTTTAACTAGTCATGTTATTTTGTCATTTACTAGTTTAGCCAGTTTGATATTCTGTTACCACTCCGTCTTATGCGCAGCTTTGAGTAAACATATGAAAGAGAACGTCTCTGTGTAACCCATGTTCTCTGAATAGGAAACGAGCACGCTGCGTTCACTGCCAAATATCTTGCGCTGCTTTTCGACAGAAAACTCTGAGGAGCAGATGATGCGCGTGCTAATATAATATGACGACATGAGCGCCAAGGCGGCGCGAATGGTGATTCTATATCCATAGACAATTGTTATTCTGACGCGTAATTTTACACGTGAAATGCAGCCAAACATTTCAGGTGTACATTTCATGTGTGTTTAATCCCTCGCGTATCAGAACGTATCAGCTGACGTTCCGGGAGTCTCCCGCATATTGATAACGGCTGCCGGATTATCGCCGAGTAGTTAAAATCTCCCGGAATCTAGAGCGAGCGAGCAAGCGCGCGTGCGAGAAAGATCAGACAGTGCTTCAATAAACCGTATAGTGCGCGCACGTGGGAGAGGGAGACAGCGAGAGACTGCGTGTGTGCGCCTCATGCCACCGCATGCCACAGACTCAGGCATCGAAATCAGGCACCGAAATGTTCATTCTTATTCGGTCTGGTTACTACCGTTTACGTCAGAACCGGTTCCCTATTAGAACCGAGTTTCGGTACCCAACCCTATTTGCAACACATTCTCATCCTTTGCCGTCATATAGGTGAGGCCATATGACATTTCGTCAAAATACTACTTACATGGCACACTTTAGCGCCAATATAACACGCACTGTTATGGGTAGGTTTAGGTCTGGGGTAGTGGTCTGCGTCTCAGATATTGACGCTGAAAGGATGCCAGTTACTTGTATGACGCCTTGGGTTCTGCGTTTTATATTAACGCTAAAGGGTGCCATGTGCATAGTATTTCGACTAAATGTCATAAAGGATGAGTGCGGGCTCTGTTAACAGCTGAAAACAGAAAAGACAGGCTCATCTTGGTCACTGAAGTCAGCATAGCTTCACGCTCCTACGAACGTTTTTTATTTGTGGAAGTTTTGCGTTTGTTCAGTTAATATTATTTTGTGTATAATTATTTGTCATCCAGTATCGCTGGACCCACTCTCTCTTGTTTCATACAAACACAGCTGATTACAGTTTGTGACTATTGTTTTGTTCACTGTTGCATTGTAGGACAAGAAACGGGTACGGTTTTAAAATTGTTTCATCTCAAATCAATTTCTGTCAGGACCACTGATGTCAAATACGATTGTCAGTCAGCACACAGTTTGGATTGGTGGTATGGTTCCGTTGTGGCCGAGAACTCCCTGCACATCCAAGCAGGTAGAGCAGAAATACCCCCCCCCCCCAAAAAAAATAAATAAAATAAAAAATAAAAAAATGTATACCAATATCCCCCAAATCCAACTGGCAGTGAAATTCTGGATGCTTTTGCAGTTACCTGAGTGAGCCAAGGCAACAAGCATGTCACCAATACCTGAAAAACTTGAGCAACAGCATTTTACCAACAATACCGGAAGCCTTAAGCAACAAGTATTTTGTCCCTACTCTGGATGACCTAAACCGAGTATGTTGCAGCAACAGCCATAGCAACAAGCATGTTGTCAATACCTGAAATGCTTAAGTAATAAACATGCATATTCCCATGGATGACATGCCGTCTGAAATGAAGTGGCAGCAATAGGGCTGTGCTCAAAATATCGATACAGCGATATATCGTCATGAACTCCTGGCGATGCGCGTATCGATACAGCAGCTGCCGTATCGCGTATCGATACTGTTGTGCTTTTGAATGAAGCCAATTCAGGCAGGGCTCGAATTTCGTCGCGGGTATTGCGCATAATTATTATTATTTACATACATTGCAAACATTGATTCACTTAAGCTTTTATTTTGTATTATAAAATCAAATCAGTAGTTTGAAAACGTGAGACGCAATTTCAGGAACAGCGCGAGTTCAATGGTGCTGTGTCTGCTCTCTCGTCTCTTAAACGGCTGCTCAAGGCAAGCATCCAGCGCTGCAGCAGCCGGTGAAACTACACGCTCGCCTTTAGGAGTCGGGACATGAGGGAATATTCACTTGCTTAATCGGGTCAGCATTGCATCGTGACTAAAGTTTACCATTTGCGCGTCTTTAAGTCTTAACGGTTTAAAATATTCAAATGACTAAACTGTTCAGTACTTGCACGCTCTCTGAGAGTTGGTTGTCGCTGCGTGAATTTAGACTAGAGTCAGCCGCTTCACACACAGCTCGCGTGATTATATCGCTTTAACGGACTAAAACACACAAAATTATGTTAAATTTCGGTCTTGGTAAGTATCCTCTAAACACAGTTGGTTATTTTGGTTATAAGCATTAGCGTTTTGAGATATTCTGCCGTCACTCTCTTCTCTTTACCTAGAGCATGTCAATCAATTGTTGTTTCTGCATAAAAAAAAAAAATGTAATCAAAAATGATTTTAACATAGAAGAAATGACTTTGTTTGGTGCACATTTGAACACTTAAGACCAAATTGCTGAATACTTGGTGTTGAGAAAACTATGTTAAATTTAAGTTGTTACCATTTTTGCTTTTATGGAATGATTTAAGTTGTTTAGTCATTGAGCAGTGTAGACATGCTTCAGTGTCACTATAATTGTCATTTCAGATATTGAGGCAGACTTTAAGGAAGAGCCATTCTCAGCATTTTTATTTAACTAATTTTTTTATGACAAAAATAAATTGTTTTTCAGTTATCACAACTGTTGTAGCACTGTAACTAAACTCAGCTCAAAATAAATTCCAAATTGATCTGTATCGTGATATGTATTCGATATTGTGGCTTTAGTATCGGTGATGCGTATTCGTATCGTGACATTGTTGGTGATACACAGCCTTAGGCAGCAATGTGTATTACTTGTTTGTAGTCATTGGCAACTGCTTGTGTTGGACATGCGTTTCCGATACCCGACAGGATCAATGCTGATTTGACTCAAATGAATGTGATTGTTTATTATGTCATTTTAGAGCTGAAGAAGAAATGATTCCGTTTGCACCATGAATTGTTATTTCGTAACCGCAAGCTGCTTGATCGCATAAGCCTAACAGGATTATTTTAATGAAAATGACTAGATAAGCCCAAGCACACGGATTGCATTAGCAATAAGCATGTTGCTCTGATAGTGTTTAACAATGAGCATTAAAATGGAACTTAGTTTAGCTTCTTAAATCATTTTCGAGATGAATGGAGAGTGAACCACGTCGAGTCCTGTGTCAATAATGCAGCGATGCGAGCAGCAATGAAGACGGAGGTCACTTCCAAATCAGGCAGCTTATGATCAATGCGGCAAATCTTGTGTTCAAGTTCATGAACTTGAATGAATCTAAGGTGAAGTCCTTATGGGAAACAAATTCCTCTCTCTAAAATTCCCGATTGTATCGATTCCTTGTGAGATGATGTGGTTTGCCAGCCGAATTGCGCCATTTAATTAGCTCCTGAGAAACGAGATAGCTGCTGATAATGCGGAAGGAGCTTATGTATACAGTGATAGGCATCGTATTCCTATGGGTAGACGTGGATCAGCCGAGAGTCAGCTGATGCCAGCTTGACTAACGTGACCTGCCAGAACTGACGCTACGCTTGATTTCGCTTATCCTCATAATTATTTATGAGGTGAAATACTCTGTAGTAAGTGGTATGACTGTACCGTATCCCTTAAATGTCCGTCTAGTTTGAACTTACCACGCTAGCAACAATAGCTTTGGCTTTAAAGACCTAATAAAATATGTCTTCTAAGATAAATTTTTCGTGTCTAATTATTTACTTATGTGGCAAGTAGCCGTGTAATAAGCGGGATAATGTATGATCGTGACCACCCTATCGGGTTTATTCTGAGAGAACAACTGGCTGAATGTACATTATCCCTTACATAAAGTTCAGAAAAGTTTCAAGCGAATTACAAGGACATTCTTGGGCTTAATTTCACTGGATATGCGCTGTGAGAAGTGTGCTCTGCTTGATGTTATGCTTGCAGTGAGTATGTTGTCTCGGCTGCCAAAACGTCCCTTACAAATGCTCTACGAAGGAATAATTTATGTTAGTGCTGGGCGATTTGACCAAAAATTTATATCACGGTTTTTTCAAAATCAGTAACGTTTTTCGGTTTTTTCGGTTTTTTGGTTTTTTTTTTTTTTATGCATAGTCAGGTGTTCAATGCATTTTCTACTGGTTAAGAGAGGAATTACTGCAGTAAATTGGCTTAGGATGGTCTATTTTAGGCTACTTTCATTAGTGAATATTGTAGAATAATTCCACACTAGTAATACAGGTTTGCATGGCCCCAGAAAATTATGCTGTTGTTTACAAATAAGAGCCATTCATGATTCTAATGAAGTGAGGAATCAAAATGCAAAGACAACTGCAGTCAAAATACAGAACTTTTATTTTAAACAACACAATTAGAACAACTTGGAATACTTTTGCTAGTTCAAGTACAAATCCAGGAACATTACGTGCATTCAAGTAAATATAAAAGGAAATCTTGTCTTGCATTGCTTTTGAGGTCTATTAAAGAAATTAAAACAAAATTATGCAACTTGCATTAGTTATTCCTTCAAAAGTATTGCTTCGAAACCAGAACAAACATTAAAAAATTTATAAAGTGCTAACTTACTTGGCACACAGGATTATCCTGTATAATGGAAACAATATTTGGCTCGACTTTTCTTTAGCTTTCCCCGTGTTACATGCTGATGTGGAGGGCGCTGAAATCCGCGGCTGATTTAATACATTCTTGATATTCCAAGACATGTTTGCGGCTAAGGCGCTGGAGCAAATTGCTTGTGTTGCCGGGTCATTCTCCCCAGCGGAGAATTTTAGCCCGACAGCACTTGCATAAAATGGTTGTTTGGTCGACGTCGGATTTTTGGAAAACAAAAAACCTCCAAACAACAGACCCGGCTCTCTTTTTGGCACAAGTTCTTCTTCGGTGTCATCACTGTCATGTTGTACTAATTCTTCAGCATCCATCGTCCATGTAACGTAACAGAGCGCTGCTGTTTGTTTACACTCGTCAGTGCTCAGTAGTGCAACGGGTAAAGGGTCCGTCTGAAACAGTGTCGCGCACTCTATGGTCGCGCAGCGTAACGGTCGTTCCGAACGTTGTGTAATTAAATACACCGGTATAGCGGTTTATTCAAAATCAAAATCGTGACAAAAATATAAACCGGTTTTCGGTTTGAACCGGTTTACCGCCCAGCACTAATTTATGTTGTTTAGAATGCTGTAGGCTTATTAAAAAATGGAACTTATGAAACTTACTGACAGCTGCTTTCAATTTAAAATGCTTGTGCACTTTTGTGTATTTGCTGAAATGTGCATCTCAAAATACTTTTATGACACACAATTAATGTAAATGGTCAATTATGACTTCAGGGATTAAACAAACAGGACAAAAATATCTTTAATCTCAGAAGAGATCATAGTGTGAATGCAGCTTATTAGATCTCCCGCTGTCTATGATGTCATCAGTAATAATCAAACAACAGGAAAGCTGAGAAAGAGAAAAATAGGCTACTCTTAAAAAGGCTAGGATCAGACTGTGAGGTGCCTAAAGATCCCCACCCCTGTATTTTTCACACCAATTTTAGATTTAAATGAGTTAATTAGCAATAAAAAAAACATGAGAACATGAAAAATACATTCTCTACACCTATCAATATTTTTCTAAATTTGTGAAATATGGATAATTATGGAATTAATTTTTTTAAAGCAGTGAAATGACAACATTTTTTTTTTCAAATAACAAAAAATAATGGCTCATGGGTAATTTGACTAGTTGTATTTTCAACGTTTCTGTTTTGTCCAATTTTTAGTTAGTACAGAGTCTATGGTTGATGCTCTCTCTCTCTCTCTCTCTCTCTCTCTTCTGATACTGAGTTCATTTGACACAATGGTGCTGTGCTGGCTTTATTTGACAGAGGGTTGAGATGAAGGACAGTATATTCGTCTCCGCTGGGTTATGGACGTTTTCCCTGGGAGTTTCTGTTGGTGGGGAAAGCGAGTGTGTGTTAAAAAGCTGCACAAGGATGGTTGCTTCCCAAGGAATGACAGGAATAATTGGGACAAGGTCATTACTATGGTGACAAGACAACTTCATGATCCAGCTGCATTACCACTACACTTTATATATGTAAGAGCTGTGTATATTAGTAATGTCTATGTTACATTACTAAACATCTCAATTATATTGTATTATATTATATTACATACAGACAGCTCTGACTGATTTAAATAGTTATGCTACACTCAGTACACTGTTATTGATGCTCAATGGCCCCATCTTAACTTGTAATGTTGGAGTAACTGTAGGTTGAGACTGAGAGTCTTGCTCTTTGCTTAATTCATGATAATGCTGACGGTGAAACCTTGCCAAAGTTATATAAGCATGCAATCTATAGTTGTAGGTTCCACTGAATGTAGCCTTAGTTTGACGCTTTATCCACTCTCTTTATCCACATCCACATCAATAAATCCACAGGGCAACTCTTGATGAATATCTTCGTTTATTTGGTAATCCACAAAATATCAGCACAGGAACGTTACAAAGTATAAACGATTAATTAAAGGTAATAGAAATAAAGATAAGGTCAAAAAACTGTGTGGCTTCACTCTCTGTGTGTCCGTCCGTTCACACAGCCAACTTTTTCTCAAAGAAAGACACGAGAATAGCGTAACTAACTCTCGTCACACACACACACACACACACACACACGCACGCAGCTCCGTGTCACACACACACACACACGTCATTTTAGATAATTATTTTAGATAATGACGTCAACTTGCTTGCTTTAGATAATTATCCAATTGACTCTATAAATATCTGCAAGTACTGTAAACATAAATCACTGTTTAACACACAAATCAAATCATTCATCAAACAACTGCATTTAGGCTCCTACATTACCGGCCCTGAATTGTTATCAATGTCCTTGAAACAATTATTAAAACTTAACTCAAAGGAGCCTGAATGATAACTAAAACTATTTAAAGAAATATTCTTGGTCTTCGCCCTATCCGAAATAGGGTCTTGCCTTCGGAACAGCTTATGCGTCGTCCTCCGATCCTTGAAGTAGACATAGCTTTGTTATCGGGCGACAAAGCTCGTTGCTCTTAGTCTTGACTTTCACCTGACGAACGAAGCCTTTCTTGTCAGGAAAAATCTCCACAATTCTTCCAAGTGGCCACAAATTTCTGGGCGATGAATCATCCACGATCAGCACTACATCACCAACACTGAAGTTTCTTCCAGGTGTGAACCATCGTTGACGTTCTTGGAGCTGCATTAGATATTCTTTACACCAGCGTTTCCAGAATATATCAGCGAGGTACTGAACTTGTCTCCATCTGCGATTAGCATACTGGTCGTCCTTGCTAAACACTCCTGGGGTAACTCAGGCTTGACCTTGAGCAACAACAGGTGGTTGGGCGTTAAGGCCTCTAAATCATTAAGATCTGAAGAAGCCTGGGTGATTGGCCTGCTGTTTATGATGGCCTCAGCTTCACACAGCAAGGTATGGAGACCTTCATCATCCAAAAGTTGTTCCTTCACTGTGATGTTCAGAATTTTCCTCACCGAACGAATTAGCCGCTCCCAGCATCCTCCATGATGAGAACCTGCAGGTGGATTAAAGTGCCACTGGATTCCCTTCTCTTGCAAATTCTTTGCTATCTTGCTGGTGTTCCATTCTTTTATGGATCTTTTCAACTCACTGTCGGCCGACCTGAAAATTGGTTCCGTTATCAGAGTACATCTCTTTGACTTGTCCTCTTCTAACAAGAAATCTTCTTATTGCATTAAGGCATGCGTCGGTGTCAAGTGAAGATGCGACTTCTAGATGTACAGCTCGTATGGCAAGACATGTAAAGATGACACCATATCACTTTACTTGCGCTCTTCCTCTTTTCACCAGAAATGGACCAAAGTAGTCAACGCCGACTCTTGTGAATGGGGGACTGTCGGGCAGGACCCTGCATTCTGGTAGATCAGCCATGAGTTGCTTACCAGCAGTTCCGTGTAATTTCTTACAGCTGATGCACCTGGACAAGAACTTTCTAATAGCACCGTTTGCTCCAGGGACCCAGAATCTTTGACGCAGTTGTGCTAACATATGATTTCTCCCGGCATGAGCTGTATTATCATGAATGTGCCTCAGCACAAGCATCGTGATGTGTGAATCCTTTGGCAAGATGACTTGCTGTTTGGAATCTTCTGGCATCGCTGCGCGGCTCATCCTTCCGCCAACTCTGATGACTCCGTTTTGGAGTACCGGGTTCAGCTTATAGAGCGAACTACTTTTCTTTACCCTTTGATGTTCCTTTAGCATAATCAAGTCTTCTTTGAAACTTTGTGTTTGACAGTATTTCACTATTTCTCTTTCTGCTTCAGTCAAATCTTCACGGGTTAGGTGCGTTCCCTTGAAACATTTCTTGGGCTCATTAATTTTGTTTTCTCCTTGTGAGTTTAGTTTCTTTCTCTTTGATTTCAGTTCCTTAAGCAAGTTTTTAAACTTCAGGAACCATGCCACCGCACGTTTCAGTTTTGTCCAAGATGAGTAGTAGTTCATCAACTGTTCCATAGCATTTTTGGGCTCTTGGATCTGAATAACATGTGCTTGAACTACCCTCTTAACTTCTGAGTCATCACTGTCCAGCCTTCCGGGATCTGGATTTTTGGGCCACTGGTCTTGTGCACAAAGCAGAAAACTTGGTCCTACAAGCCAGCTTTCGTTGTTCAAGAACGCTTCAACCGTCTGTCCCCTCGAGACATGATCAGCGGGATTCAAACTGGTGTTGATGTATCTCCATTGTGAAGACTGAGAATGCTCCAGGATTGTTGTGATCCTATTGGCAACGAAAGTCTTGAATCTTGTGCCTTCGCTGTTCAAGTACTTCAGCACAGCTGTGCTGTCTGTCCAAAAGACTGATTCGCTAAGTTCCAATTCAAGCTCTTTCTTCAGAAGCTTGTCCATCTTGACGGCAACTGTGGCTGCAGTCAATTCCATTCTTGGTATGGTGGGAGACTTTAAAGGCGCAACCCTTGCCTTTGCCATAATTAGGGTGGATTGAACTTCACCGCTTGCAGTGCGTAGCAGTAGGTAGCTGGTTGTTCCGTATGCGTCTTCACTAGCATCGGCGAAATGATGTAACTGTGAAAAGACTGGCGCACCAAACTGATTTGACTTAACGCATCTGTCAACTCTCAAAGGTTTCAAGCTGTTGCAATCCAGACATCCATTTTTTCCAGCTCTTAATGACATTATCAGGCAGATCTTCATCCCAACTATACTTCTGCCGACACAAGTCTTGCAAGATTCTTTTGGCAGGCAGTATCACTGGAGCGAGAAAACCCAACGGATCGTAAATGGAACAGACGAGGGAAAGTAGGCCTCTTCTAGTGTATGGTCGAACTTTGAGGTTGATTTTGAACTTGAACTGATCCGTTTCGGCGCACCACTGTATTCCCAATGCTCTCTCCATTGGCAAGTAATTCTCATTCAAGTTCAAATCCTGAAAACCCTGGGCCCTTTCCTCTTCAGGAATGGAGTTGAGCACCCTTCGACTGTTACTTGACCATTTTGTAAGTCGAAATCCACCTTTTGCCAACATATTCCTCAAATCAGCGCAAAGAGTAATTGCTGCCTCTTCACTTGTGACTGACTTAAGACAATCGTCTACGTAAAAGTTTTTCTTCACAGTTTTGGCAGCTTCTGAACCAAACTCATCCTCAAAGTCTGTAGCACATTTTTGCATTGCAAAGGTTGCAACGCTTGGCGAAGAAGTCGCGCCGAAGATGTGGACCATCATCTTGTATTCGACGAGTGCCTGCTCATAATTCCCATCAGGCCACCAAAGGAATCTTAAGAGATCCGTGTCTTCACTTCTGACCCTGATCTGGTAGAACATAGCTTCCACGTCGGCCATGACCGCCACGGTCTCCTGCCGGAACCTTAGAGAACCCCCACCAGCGAGCTGGTTAGGTCCGGTCCCTGCAAGAGCTGTTGGTTCAGTGATGTTCCTTGAAAGCTCGCTCCACAATCAAAGACAACACGTAGTTTTTGCTTAACTGGATGTCTAACTCCGTGATGAGGCAGATACCATGTTCGTCCCTCATTTGGCTGACATTCAACGCTATCCAGCTTCACAGCGTAGCCTTTCTTGAGCGTATCATCCATAAACGCAACGTATTCTGCATGAAACTTGACATCTCTGGAGAATCTTTTCCGTAGGTTCAGTGCACGTTGCTCTGCGACTGATCTGTTGTTTGGCATATACAATGACTTGTTCTTCACTGGCAGGCAAACACTGTAATGACCGTTCACAAGTTTTGAAGACTGAGACGCCATGTCAATAAACTGATGATCATCTTTGGACATTTCGATGTCTTCACTTTGTCCAGCATCGGGAAAGTCCAGCTTGAACTGCAGCTGCCAGAGCTCTTCTAGTTTGGCTACTGAGATACGATTGGTGGTGACTCCAGTCAATGTGTTTGTCTCCCTCGTATCGCTTTCGCCTCTGAGTGGTCCATTTACCGTCCATCCTAATATCGTTCTCACGGCGTACGGGCCGTCGTCCACGCTGCTAACCACCTGCAGTGGCTCCATCGCCTTGGGAACATTTGCTCCTATGAGTAATCCGACCTCTGCTTGGATAGTGGGGAGTTTCACCTCCTTTAAATGAGGCCAACTGTCGATATCCTCTTGACAGGGAATATTGTCTTTGGTTACAGGGATATGTTTCTGTGAAAACACCTCAGGAAGTTCGATAAAGTGGTTGCCATCCAAGCCACTGATTTCCAGTCCATTCACGATGCAGGTGTTAACAATAGATTCATTCCCCATTGTTTGTAACAAGATGCTTGTATTGCGTCCGCTCATACTCAGTTGTTTTATTAATGACTCCGTAGCAAAAGTGGCTGAGCTACCTTGATCCAAGAATGCGTATGTTGTCACTGCATCGGTTCCCTTTTGTGCCTTGACACGCACTGGAATGATTGAAAGAGCACAGTTTTCCTTACCGGCCCCGGTGACTGCAAAAGTTTCCTTCGTGTGTACAAGAGCGCTTGAAACGGATTGCGGTCCACAACGCTCGCTTGTAGTTGTTTCTTCACGTAAGCCTTTAGAGTCCATGTGCAGCAATGTGGGATGCAGTCGAGAGCATTCTTGACATTGAGCTTTCTCTTTACAACTACTGCTCATGTGGCCATACTTCAAGCATGCAAAACAAAGACCTTTGCTCCGCAGGAAGTCAATTTTTTCTTTGTGCGGCTTGCACTTGAGTTTTCTGCAGACTGCGAGACTGTGTTGCTCTCCCTTGCAATAAACACAGGGCTTGTTGTATGCGTCTACAGAGGCATTCTGTGTTTTTGGTGTTGGTTGTTTGTCACTTTCGGTCTTGAATTTGTTTTCAGTTTGGGAGGAGACAATGGCCGCCGTGAATACTTTCTTTGGTCTGAACATCTCTGGGTACTGTAGTTTGGGTTTCTGTTGTACCGGTTGTTTTGGTCTGGTGGTGGTTTCTTGAATGTTTCCATAGAGTGGGTTTAGTATATATCTGACTTGCTTGTTGACGAATTCGACAAAATCCTTGAACTTCGCCCTTTTCTTTGTTTTTTCTTGTAGGTCGCATGCAGACCTTCTCCAAGCTTCTTTGAGTTTGTATGGGAGCTTGTTAGCCAAAGCCTTTATGTTAGCTGTGTTGTCCAAGTCTTCCATATAGCTTATATCAGTCATTGTGTTGCAGCAGCCTGTAAGAAACAATGCAAAGGACTGCAGTGCAACGCCATCTTCTGACCTAATTGTCTGCCAATCCAACGCCTCCTTTATGTAAGCTTCTGCTATCTTGTAATCATCACCAAAAAACTCCTTCAGCATTTCTTTCGCTTTAGCATAACCTGCTGAGGGTTCCATGTGAATGCAACTTTTTACCAACTCCACTGTGGTTGTCCACTTGTGTACTGCAACAAAAACTGTAGACGATCACGACTGTCACCAGTGCGGCCCTCAATTCCATGTTCAATAGATCTGATAAAGGATTTATACTCAAGCGGGTCACCCTTGAATGTTGCAATAGCGAGCTCAGGGAGTAATGTGGCCTTGTGATTCTTCACGAGGTACTCAGTGACGTCGACTTGCTGAGAAATAGCCTTGCATAGACTGTCAAGCACAGGTCCGTCGTTGGGGTCCATGTTCGATGCAGACGAGGCTCTTTGTGGCCTTGCTAGATGAACCTTGTTTTCAAGCTTTGGCATAACTGGGGTGTGTTGTGATGGTGGTTGGTATGTTTGTTCACCTTTGTTTCAGCGATCTGTTCATCATCTTCTATAATGCTCTCTGCTGCTTGTGTGCATTCATATCTTTGCAAAACTTCCATTTTTGCATCTGACTCTGCAAGAACAGTCTGCATTGCATGCTGTTTTAGCCTTTATCACAGCTTCAATTCTTTTTTGTTCAGCATTAAACTCCGCTTCTTCCTTTTCTATAGCTAACTTCTCTCTTAAGGCTGCCGCCTTTGCCTTTAATGCAGCACGCTCCATTTCTGCCTTTATTCTCACTGAAGATGTAGATGATAATGCACTTCCACATTGTGATCCGAATCTACTTGAGCGTTTCATGCTGGGTTTTGAAGATGTAGTTACGTTAGACCTACTATCTGTGGGCATTACTTGTTTATTGTACTCTTCAGCCTGCTCAGAGCGTTTCATGACCTCTTTCATCCATTCCTCGCATTTCCAGAAGAAATCATTCATTGTCTTATTTTTAGGATCAAACCAATTCTTTTGGTCATCCGAGAATTCTTCATCAGACATACATTTTCTCAAAGCTGAATTTGAGTCGGAAAATTCCTGTTGCAAACCAGCGAAGTCCACACGCAATTTATTTTTAACGATGTCAGCATTCGCGTCATCTTCCATTAATTGCACGATATGCTTTATCATGTTCGTGAGCTGGGATAGCTTATGCCTGCGTGCATTAAGTTGTCTGGTCTTGTGTTGTTCCACAGCTTTCTCAGTCATTTTTACTGTCCGTTTTTCACTGTCTTGTTCCTCCATGATAAGTGAATGTTTACACACCTTTTAGTGCAAATATCAAATTCGTAGAGTGAACTTATCACACGCGAACTGCGTTCCACTTCTTCGTTCAGCCGAAGGCGTCCTTTTATTTATTTATTCTCTCTCTCGCGTGCGCGCCGAGTAGTTTCAGTTTCGTTTCTTTAACGATCCTCGGAAGATCAAAGAAAGCTACAACTTACGGTTTCCCCGTGAAAGTTTCCTCCTTCCGTCCTTCGTCTCGAATCAGGTAGTTCCAAAGTCCGTTAATCCTTGAGGAGCAAGTTTTTTGACTAAATGTAGGTTCCACTGAATGTAGCCTTAGTTTGACGCTTTATCCACTCTCTTTATCCACATCCACATCAATAAATCCACAGGGCAACTCTTGATGAATATCTTCGTTTATTTGGTAATCCACAAAACATCAGCACAGGAACGTTACAAAGTATAAACGATTAATTAAAGGTAATAGAAATAAAGATAAGGTCAAAAAACTGTGTGGCTTCACTCTCCGTGTGTCCGTCCGTTCACGCAGCCAACTTTTTCTCAAAGAAAGACACGAGAATAGCGTAACTAACTCTCGTCACACACACACACACGCACGCAGCTCCGCGTCACACACACACACGTCATTTTAGATAATTATTTTAGGTAATGACGTCAACTTGCTTGCTTTAGATAATTATCCAATTAACTCTATAAATATCTGCAAGTACTGTAAACATAAATCACTTTTTAACACACAAATCAAATCATTCATCAAACAACTGCATTTAGGCTCCTACAATAGTATAAAGAAATGCCAAATTTAGATAAAAGGTTGGGATTATTGTCATGGCCCATATTTGGCATTTGTTTTGATTATTTACAACAGCCGATGTTTTTATTTGTGTTGACATACGGGCATGACCATGATAAGTTTTTGGTGACCCCGATATATTCCCCATTGTGTTTACATGCATGTTTGTTTACATAAAATGAAATTCACAAATATTTTAGGCAATCCCACTGCCTCTGTCATCTGGTCTGAGAAAAAGGTGGGGGTCTGGGATAAACGCACACATCCACACAGAGCGAATGTGATTGCCTGCATCTGTCCTTCTTCAGGGGTCTCATTTATAAAGCGTGCGTACGCACAAAACGGGGCTGGAAACGTACGTACGCCAGTTTCCACTAGGGCTGCATGATTAATCGGACGATGTTGTTATGCGCATCTAATCATTAAAGCCGTTTCCTTGATTAGCAGTAAATCACCTCCACCTGCTTTCAGATGGAGCAGCATTTACTACAAAGAGCCGTAACTTACTGACAAGCTGAGACATATCATGTTAATATTGAGGACGTATCGCCAGCAATATTTAACGCGATATGGCTCAGCTTGTCAGTAAGTTACGGCTCTTTGTAGTAAATGCCGCTCCATCTGAAAGCAGGTGAAGGTGATTTACTGCTAATCAAGGAACCGGCTTTAATGATTAGATGTGCATAACAACATCGTGCGATTAATCGTGCAGCCCTAGCTTCCACGCAAAGTTTGTGACCTATAAAAAACAAACTTGACGGGAGAATGTGCGCACCATTAAGCAAACTTTGAGCCGTGCGTACGCACATTCTGGAGACAAAGGATTTGGCGACACTGATGGTGAGCTGGAGTTAAATGTCTTTTTGGTCACTTTTAGACCGAAAACATAAAGTAAATTATAGCCTATCTATAGGCTAGAAATAGAAAATAGCCTACAAATAAAATTCCACAAAACACTTGAAGCCAATATCCATCCCTTCTTAAGTGTCCGCGCCAGCACATGTGTTGGGCCGTTTAGTGAAACTGACGCACATAATCTAACGGCAGATGAACCGTAAATCTTCATGAGTAGGCTTATAAATACAGTGCACGTTCTCAAAAACAGTTTCAATAAATGAAATAATGATTTAAACTATGTTTTACTTCTGATATAAACGTTTAGATTAAATATACCATTGTCGGTAATGGAGTTAAACACTTAAACTACATGAAATCATTACTGAGAATTTACAAAAAAAAAAAAAAACGCTGACTGGGATTTATAAAGGGAATTCTGCGCAGGTTCTGGTGTACACACGGTTTTATAAATCTGAATATTTTTTGGCGTACGGCATTTTTGGCTTTCGGACGCACGTACACTTTTAGTAAGGATTCTACGCACAGTTTTATAAATGAGACCCCTGGTCTGTTGTACATAACTGTTATACATTGAAAAAAAAGCCCAATTAGCTAATTTATATAGCATATTCATTATTATTATTATTATTATTATTATTATTATAATTATTACATGGCGATAATTTTGCATATTGAACCACTCAAAATCCCCGCAGAGCACAATCTCTCCACCTCTCTTTCACTTCTCTCAGTCTTTCTCTCTCTATCTTCCTAAGATATAAAATATTCTTTGGTCTCTGCAGACTCTCTGCTCTTTGTCTTATTTCATCTGCCCTTTCATCTCTTCATTTCTCTTGCTTCTCTTCCTTCTCATCTCTTATTTCAACCATTCCTTTAATAAAGCAGTTCACTTGTCTTGTGCAGAAACTCATTAACCTCCTCTCCTCTCGTCCCCATTACTTTTCACTTCTCTATTTGTCTCCTCTCATCTCCTGTTTCTCCTGTCATCTCATCTCCATTCATACTCCTCTCCTTTTTCACGTCTCTTTTCGCCTCCTTTCCATCCATCACATCGTGTCTTTACTGCTGTTCTTGTCCAGTCACTACTTTCCTTGCCCTTGCCAGATTCTTAAAGCCTTTTCACACCGGGACGAATTTCACGCGCGATATTCGCAGACGTTTAACGCCTCGTGACTAGACAAAGGGCGCCAATGTGAGTGTGCACACCGACGCATAAAACGGCAGGCGAAAAAGCGTCATTGTTTAAAAAAAAAACGCCTCGGGTTCGGTTTTTTTTTAGTTTGACACGCTGCGTCAAAAACTATCCAACCAATGAGATTGGCGCTTTTGCACACGTGTTTGGAGCTTCTTGGGGCGCTCAAACACAAAACGGTCTTACCGAGTACACATACAGAACAGAGAAGAAGATATACGCCAAGTAATGTCGCCGTCTACACAGCCAGCAAGAAATAAGATGCGGAAGATGCGAGGCAAGATGAATGTAGAGCTGCTGGTCTCATTGGTGTTAGAACATAAAGAACTATATGACGCGACAGGGACTACAAACATCTTGATAAAAGAGAACTGATATGGAGTGGTATTGCAGAGCAAATGGGGGCCATCTAATGTCAGGGAATGAATTTGCATGTTCACTCGGCTCATCATCAGCGAAAATCGTTTGGGTGTGAACACAAAAACGCGTTGAAAACGTGGCGAATAACACGCGCTGATATTCGTCCCGGTGTGTACGGGCCTTTATCTTGTCACTTCAAGTGTCTCATTCACTAACCTGTGTTACAACCTGTGTTCAAATGTTCTGCAAATCATGCCCCTCTAGCACCCAAAAGACATCCAAAAGTATGGATTTTTACTTTGTTGACAAGACATTTTTACTAGTTGTTCATTTGTTTTTACCACTATTCTTTGTTTCATTGATTATTGTTTATTTACATGTTCAAAATAAAGACATCAAATCAAAAAACATTTCCTAAATAACAAGCCCTTGTGTCATTGACACCGTTTTAAACTAAAAAAGTCTTTGTTTTGGCCATTCATTTACACCACAACAGCGTTCTGGGTGCCTGAAAACGCAAACTTTTGAAAACGTGCAAACTATGTAAACAACAAAAACGTGAATCTCTGAAGATGATTAAGCCATGCGCAAGCATATTACGTGTTCAGTCTGTTGTGTTTCATCTAATGTCCTGGCAGCAGAATATAGTGTTTTTAGTCGTTTTCCAGATCCGTGTGAATGGGGATCGTTTTTACAATGGTGTTGTCTGTATGAATTTAAATTGAAGCTTATCATTGTCGTGTAAACACACCCTTAGGCTACGTTCACACTGCAGGCTGAAACGACCTAATTCTGATTTTTTTTTTTGCCCCTATGCAACCTGAATCTGATCTTTTCATGACAGTCTGAACGACAAAGATCCGATCTTTTCAAATGCAACCCAGGCCACTTGGGTATGTGGTCCAAATCCGATATGTATCCGATCTTTTGAAATGCGACTTCAATCTGAACGGCCAGGTCACATATATCCAACACGCACGTCATTACACGCACCTGTAGCTCGCCAATACGCTCCAGCTCCAACGCATTTCTGCACTGTTATGGGCCGCCCCATACTCTTCCCGTGACAGAATTGATCGAAGGTGGATCTGGTCATTCGGAAGTTACTGATGAATTCTGTATCAGTGAAGCGACTCACATCAGTATCCCACCACTCCTGGCTGCGACACCGCACCCACACGTTTCTCTGTTTAATTTTCTTCTTAAAACGAGAAGATTGTAAGTGTGCTGGCTCTGTTGTGAAAATAACTTTAATATTGCTAAACGAGCTCCACTGTAAGACATCCATTTAACCACTTCCGCAAACAAAAAGTGACGTCGTTGACTGTTGAGTACTCTTCTGCACATGCGGGTCACTTCTGGGTCATTTCACGTTCACACAGGAGATCACAAAAGGTCGCATTTAATTGGAAATATGAACGGCCTTGCAAAAAAATCAATTTTTCAATTTTTAAAAAAAATCGAAATTGAGCATTAAGCCCTGCAGTGTGAACATAGCCTTAGTTTCATCAATTTGTGTGAATGTCACCCACATAAGTAGGCATTTTTATGTTGTGAGTTCATCTGAGTAATTTCATGATAATGGTGTATATTTTGGCTTAAAATAGGGTTGTCAAAGTATCAACTTTTCTGTCGATACTAATTCCACAAAAATGTCTTAACTGGATGCAACAGAAAAATGGACACTTATTTAATAATTAAACTGTTTCAAGTAATTATTATAGAAAATTTGAAACAAAGACAGATCACAACCTTTCGAATCCTTGTGTGTGCTTTCATGTGAAATTGAGAGCGAGTGTTTCAGCCCTGATCAGGTTTAATCGATGATGATGCTCCAGTCATAGAAAATCACACAGTCAATCATAGAAAAGAATGAATCAGTAATCAGACAAAATAATAGTAACGTTGGCTTCTTTGTTGGCTTCTGTGTGTTAGCAAACATTGGTTTGTTTTGAAAATTTCAATTGGTGTCATCGACATTACTCTTTGCACCTTTAAAAATTCTGATTTAAGTTAGCATTGTACAATGATTTACATTGCAACAGCAGTTTAAGTTAATCCGTGGAGTGTTTCTGTCACACAGTGAGCTTTTCACAGATAGATTTCCTGTAACACAGGCTTATTGGGAAACTTCCAAACTGTACCTAATTCACTACGGTTTTCAGTTGAAATAAACTATAACCTTTATTAATAGATTGATTAATAAAGACTTATTTCAAAGACTTATTTATGCAGAGTTGCATGTTTTACGGTTACATTTTGATGTTTTTATCACACAACCAGGCTTTTCTGACATAACGGTAGGAAACAGTAGCTCACCTGGTACAGTGTTGCACTTCGACATCGAAAAGTAAATGCATTTGTATCTGACGATTTGCTTTGGTTAACACTATCGGTTTAGTTTAAGTTGCATGCATGCATTTTCAAATGCGATAGCATTTCCCTTTAATGCCACTCATCGGACATATCATCTCCAAACTGAAACAATATGTGCAACATCAACCGTAATAAAACTTTTCCAGATTAATATCACATTCATGATTTTAGCGCCATTTACTGGACATTACGAAGCAATGTAATATCAGCAGCAAAAATGTCGCCACAGTCACTTTTTCCAATAAGCCTGCGTTGATTTCCTGGGGTCAACGTTCTGTAGCTTCAGTGAATCCTGTGGAAAGCTGTGGGTTCATGTTTGCAGTAAGCTGTTTATGGGCACTCTTGAGCTGTAAATGAGGATGTGGGCTGAACATCAGGTAACGCCTCTGACAGCCTGCAGGTGCTTCTGCTTAAGGGCAAAAACGGCATACATTATTCATGGCAGAGGTAGACAAATATAAAAGGTATGGAAAGAGAGCTTTGTGGTTTAGCGGAAAAACGAGACGACAGGAGATCTGCTCGTAGGTGTAAGAGTGCTAGTCTGCTCAGTGACACACAGCAGGCGTCTGAGAGAGATGATAGTAACAACAGAATGAGAGAGGAAGCCGAAGCAGGGGATGTTCCTGTCAGAGATGGGTACAGAGTGAGCTAGCCGCCTTTCAGTGTGTGTCTGTTGGAGACAGAAGTGAAGATGAGCAACTCCTGTCATAGCTAAGAACACTGAGATCTATGCGTTCCCCTTCTGGCACAGCATTGAAGAACATCAATTAAATTCAAAAACTGAAAAATAATATCTTTGCTGATCTCAATCTGATACAGATCTGGATTATAGCATGGAAAATGGCTTTTACACACACATTTATTCTCTCTCTCAAACACGTGCACTAATTTTTTCCAGCCATCTTGATCATAAAAAAGATCAAGTTAGTACAGACTAAAAATCCATTTGAGTTTCTGGGAGTTTAAAGTGCATGATGAATGTTTGTTATTGCACTGATGACTCAGTCTAGAGTAATGGATCCAGTAAATTTCAACTTTATATGTTTCTAAAAAAAAAAACAGTGTACAGTGTTTACTATCAGCCTTACTACTATATTTGGTCACTTCAATTTAGAATTGTGTGTCTGTCATTGCAATAGATATACAACCAAATGGCATTTATTTTCAAGATAGGACAAACATTTTTGGTTACACTTTATTTCGATAGTCACTTTAGACATTCTACTAATTATAAGTAACTTTTCAACTACATGTCAACTAACTCTCATTAGAGTATTAGTATATTATAGTAGACTGTCAGTAGACTGTTAGGTTATGGTTAGGTGTTAGGGTTCGGGTTAGGAGAATAAGTTTACTTGTAGTTGCCAAGATACTTATAGTCAGTTATATGTCTGTTGGGGGACCAACAAAATAAAGTGTAAGCAGATATTAAGCTGACAGTCTACTAATACTTTAATGACCGTTAGTTGACATGTAGTTGAAAAGATACTTAGAGTTAGTAGAATGTCTAAAGTGGACTATCGAAATAAAGTGTTACCACATTTTTATTCGACAAAATACTACTTTAAAAGGCATTTTCTGTATGTCGCCTTGCATGTGAAAAAGTAGAACACTTTAGCACACTTTTTAAAAGAGTACTTATTACAGAAATAATATACTTTTAAGATTTAAAGGACACTACAAGTTGACATTCAACACAGTACTTATTCACAAGGGTGTTTTTCTCTGTTTCACTGTGAGGGTATTGTGGAAGAGGGATAAGAGATCTTGACGTTTCCTAAAGGGAGTTTATTGTCCGTCAGACAGTTCAGCTGTTGTGCTGTTGATGGATCATGGACTGAACTTCCGAGTTCAGTTTTAAAATCCTGCACTGATGAACGGAAGAACACACACACTCTCACTCTCTCTTCTCCCAACAAGACAAAAAAAAGTTAGTTCATCCTTACTTGTTTAAGAATTTTTAAGATTCTATGCAATAATGAATTCTTTCACTGTGCTGCATATATTTCATAACACTGTACTTTCAGATAATATAATGAAATTAAAGGTTACTTAATATACTTAAAGTGTACACTTTTTGACTATTTTTAAAATGCTTAAGTACATGTTTAAAAAATGCACTTTGTGATAATGTCAAATTAAAAGTTTTACTTATCTCTTAGTCTGTATCTTATCTTTAGTCTTTATCTTTATCTTTACTTATCTTAAGGTGTAAACTTATTTTTACATGGCGGTTAACATACCATTACTAAAGCACAAAGTACATGTTAGGGGTTGAAGGCTCAAGTGTGAAGCGCTGAAACCCTAAAGATCAGCATTCTCACCTAAAAGTGATCGGGCAGACCAAACCAAACCGCAAGTCGGTAGAGACTTGAAACTTTGAGGGATGCTACAACGTCACTGAGGCCTGATGGTGGCGCTAACAGTGATCAGAAACAGGCTTAAGTGTCTTATCATCGGGATCCTTGGCAGAAAAGCACATCTGAGTTTGGCTTTAGATTTGTTAAAAAACATACTTTTGTTCCGCCAAAACGGAGCCAAGCCAGTTCTTCATGTTTTTCACGCGCATAAAGGATTGTATATCACGTGATTTTTCGCACATGTCCACGACATTCATGCCATATGGCAGAGCTCATAATTCTGAGCAACTTTACCTCTAGGACCAATGTTTTCAATCAAATCTTTCCTTAAATATTGGAGATTATTTTAATAATCTAGTCCTAGGTTTTTGCTCAACCTTTAACTGTTAAAAAGCTTTTACATCATATATTTCCTTAGTAGATTGCCTGTATTGTCTGTAAATTGTCTTTTCATTTATCTGGGTGGCCACAGGCTTTCTTAATAAAAAACGGTTTATGTGCTTAAAGGCCTTTAGGGATGTCCCGATCAGGTTTTTTTGCCCTCAAGTCCGAGTCATTTGATTTTGAGTATCTACCGATACTGAGTCCCGATCCGAATACTTCTATAATATATACAAAAAAGAATAAAGAAGACCGAAAAAACAAAACCGATCCAGATTCCAGGATGTTCCTAATTTTTTATTTAATTCGCCTTATTTTAACATTTTGACATTTCCAGATTCCAGGAAGTTCCTAATTTTTTTTATTTAATTCGCCTTATTTTAACATTGCCATTTTTTTCTCTCCTCTTCAAACCGTCCTGCAGCGCTGAGCCGACTAGTCTCGGCTGGGATGCCTGGGTAAACTCGCTGTATTGTGTCGGGTGTTTGTTTTTGAGGTTCCGTATCAGGTTTGTTGTGTTAAATGTAGCCTTTTTCTTTCCACCTCTTGAGATGCCAAGTTAACATATCTCACAGTTTGCTATGGTAATGTTGTTGTCATCAACTTTATAATGTACATTAAGCATAAAATATACTGATAAAGACACAGTCAGCAGTATTGACAGCAAAATAGACCACAGAATATTTTGTTCTCTATTGACAGGTGCAATATTTGAAAATTGATAATTATTATTATTTTTTTAATTATAGCCTATTTATATCAGAATTTGAATATCAGAATATAACCTAGACTTTCAACCATCAACATTTAATTTATTAATATGTATTAGTGTACAAAACAACATATAAACATCTTTTCCTATTCTATTTTGCCTGGAAACGCTTCCAACGCTTGTGTGTCGCGTGAAAAATAGGCATCAGTTCTATTTCTAGCATGCACGCGATTTCCGCGCGGCTCGAGTGCGCCTGAGACGCACGTGTCACTCAGGCAGTCTGCAAGCTCTAATCTGTTAACATGGGAGCCGAAATAAAAACTATAGATGTGCCTCAGCATAATTATAGATGTGTTAAAAATACTGAGAATATATATACATGTATATCCGAGTCCTGATTGGGAGGTAACATCGGATTCCGATTCAGAGTCTGAAAACATTGATCGGGCCTCAATTTCCGATCACATGATCGAATCGGGACATCCCTAGCTTGAACCCTGTTGCAGTTATATCATTGTATCATTTTAACTGTGTGTTATTCAATGTTACATTTAAAGTTATTTAATTTAAATGTGCTAAATTGTAACTTCAAATGTGTAATTACAAATATATAGTATATAGTATATTTCAGTCAGTACATCCGACAGTACAGATTTATCATATTTCACAGGAAATATAAGTAATTATGAAATTAAACATAAAGATATACTTAAGTACTTACTGTGTATATATTTATATATATATATATATATATATATATATATAAAAATACTGTATATATATATGTGTGTGTGTGTGTGTATGCGTGTATACAGTATATGTGTACTTATTATTATAAAGTATACTAAGGTATGCCTAATCTCCCTCTGTCTTCATTTCATAGATCATAGAGAATGGGCTGTGTGCAATGCAAGGACAAAGAGGCTGCTAAGTTAACAGAGGACCGGGACACCAGCTTGTCTCAGAGCGGAGTAGGTTATCGAATATGGTGTCGACCTCACGCCACAGCATTACCCCAGCTTCAGTGGGGTCACTGGGGTCGCTGCCATTCCCAACTACAACAACTTCCATGCCACTGGGGTCACGCAGGGAGTGACCGTCTTCGGAGGGGTCAACACAGCAACACACCAAGGCACGCTGCGCTCGCTGAGGAGGCACAGGTAACACGCACTTCATTAGAATTTCTGATACACACTTTTCTTACAAACTGCCCAAATCTAACTGTTAGTGGCTGCTCAAACTAAATGAAGTGTTTCAAAAAAACCTTTTCAAAGTTACTCAATTATGGGCCCTCAATCGACCTCTGTTGAATCTTGCAGAGGAGTTTTTGTCTGCCTCCATAGTTGCCAAACTTCAAAAATTTGTTGACCTGAGAATTGATCAAGCAAAAAGCCTTTGAACAAGCAAATCTGAACATCATATATTGCTGCCAAGAGAATACAAAATACAAGAGAAGGAAACTTCCATTTTATGATTTATAAAATATTAAATGTGCAGCATCATATCTCAGTGCCCATATTTGTTGGCGGCCAAAAAAAAAAAAAAAAATTGTGCATTCTTGCAGACTTCATGAAATTACTATTACAAATAAAGTTTATTTACTGTTATCTTTGGTTATCTACTTTAACATCCTCAGAAGCTTTCCATTTCACTAAAGGTCTTAATTGTAATTGTAATATCCTTATTGTCCACCAAGGTGGAAAATTATTTTAATCCACTTTTTTCCTACGGCCCATTATGCTTTGTGCAAATTATTGGAGTATCTTCTATTAAACTGTAAACAATCAATAAAATGTTCACTCTCAACACACTATGCTTTTTTTCTTTGCTTTTTATTTATTTTAATTTTTTCTGGGTACAATGAGATTTACTCACCCTTTAACTATCAAAAAATAAAAGGGATAACCCAAAAGCTTGATTCTTTCCACAGCAATAAAATGGATTAGTTAAATGTCACTGCTGTAATATATGTGTATATAATGTAACATATGTTGCCTTAATCAAAAATATTCATTAACTTTAGCACTGAGTGATAATATTTCAATGTGCTTTTCAATGGGAACTATGACGTCAAAGAGAATAAAACACAACCACCGCAGAAGAAGATCTATGCCTACTTCAACACGGCCAGTTTAGCCCCGCCCACCGATTCTGCGCATCACACGCATAGCTAAATAACATGCCTACCTCGTGATGACAAACCAGATCGAGCTACCGAGCAATACAACATATTGTGCAGTGCCTGGTTGTGGAAGAAGACAGTCGCTGCATTAGCTTCCTCTGGATTCCAATAGGACTGCATGGATAAACTTTATTTTTAATGACGTTCCAGCTCATGAGGTAAAACATCGTCCGTCTGTTCGCTTCATTTCACTGAGGATCCGCTCACAGCAGTGGGCGTTTACTTCCAAGTCTTCAGTGCGGTACACCCATAAAAAACCAGCGTATTTGAGCTAGACTCAAAACTAGGGAATAAAATAGCCTATTACTTATTCATTTTGATGTTTTTGAATGCAAAAACCAAGCGAACGTCATAAGTTGACCTCAGACAACAATATAATAAAATTTAAAAAGCCAGTTCTTGACCCCTTTAAAACAACATCCTTGTGAAAACAAACCTGGAAAGAGATGTACGGATTTTGGGAGGAATACCATGAGATTCTTAGTGCATTTCAGTGAATTATTCCTGGGATATATTGTAAATTAAATCAGAAAAGCAGACCACATGTTGTCTTCATATTGTTACATTTGAATACAAAGAAAAAATAATGAAGAGGAAAAGACATCTGCAAATAACAGCTTATTTAGTCAAACTGATGGATAAGGATTATTTGTAGTGCAACCTTATAATTTGCAATCTGTCTTCTAATACATCAGCATCCTTCGAAAGGCCTCGAACAACACGGATCGTCATAGAAGAAAAACATATTGTTCACCATAATATCATAATATACATTATATATATATATATATATATATAACAGCTATGGAAAAAATTGAGACCACTGCCAAATCAGCAGTTGCTCTGGATTTATTATTTATATTATAAATAATAAATCCAGAGCAACTGCTGATTTGGCAGTGGCTCTTAATTTTTTCCATAGCTGTATATATAATTCACCCGCTATATTGCTAAATGTACCTGATTTGTCATATTAACAGAAAAATATACCGGGATAACCAGTCTTCCCTTGAGACTCCCTGCTAGTTCACTGTTAATGATATGCTGTCCGCACGTTGTTCTGATTGGTTACAAGGTTGTGTGTGACATCAGAAACACCAGTGATTTCAAAGCATGTTTTTGAAACTGTCTTTGGTTCATTGCAGTTTTAAGGAGAAAACACTCAGCAATGCTGTTGACATGAATTTACACATGGTTTGTCTTAAAACACATTAAAAACACCACATAGAAATATAAACAACATTAATAACATGATTTTACCACATGGGGACTTTAAGAACTGTCCACAGTTCTATTGCAGTGCAACAAAACAAAAAGTGCAAACTTTATTTGGCTTATCCTTTTAAATCTAGTGTGACCTCTGATTGGTAATGAGATTGCCAAGATGTATAAAGATTGGTCTTCACCATCACTTATGGCCTCAGACTGCTAAGTGTTGAATGTGAGCCATTGAGGCTGATTGTTTTACATTCCTGTCTTACTGAGTGTGTGTTTAATGACAGATTTTAGGTTTGGGTTCCATCTAATGAAGGGTTTGGTTTGCTTGTGTCCTATTACTCTGGTTCCATGTCATGACCAAATTTCAAAAATCTTGTGGGAATCATTTGAGGCAAAGACGGTTACACAGGCAAAGTGAAATCTAAATGACAATAGTGAAGATGACTTTGCATTGCCAGACAAGACGAATGTCCCCATCCCGTATCCCACACAGCTCTCTTTATAATATCCCATCGGGAGAGGTGTGGCTTTCAGCTTCCTAGACCAGACATCAGTGTTTGTGTGTGTACTGTGCTGGACTGGTGGTCTTGAATCGGCTGAAACAGTCTTGACTCCAGAAATGGCTCGTGAAAGGCCCTAATTGCAGGTCTTGAACGTCATTCGATCTGTCTGGAAGCCTCCACCGACCAAAATGGCTTTTTCTTTCCCAGTGCTCACGTTGCACTATGTTGTTGTCTATTTCCAGGATATAAAGTATGCATTAATTCATTCTTAATCCTAATGGATCCTCTCTCTCTCTCTCTCTCTCTCTCTCTCTCTCTCTCTCTCAGGTGTGACTCTATTTGTTGCTCTCTATGATTATGAGGCTCGTACTGAAGATGATCTCAGCTTCAGGAAAGGAGAGAAGTTTCAAATCATCAACAGCACGTAAGTCAAAGATCTGAAACATAGGCTATGTTCGGAATGGATTACTTGTTCACTACTTACTAATTTAAACTGAATCATGTCAAAGTCCCTTTAAGGCAAGTCAGGTCACACACTATTTTAGTAACACTCCCAGACAGTAATTTTTAGCCATGCAAGACCCTGAACCCCTTTCCTAAGCATAACCGTCAGTGGGGATCATATCGGAAAAAGTATTAATGAAATTAGACACAAAATTGTCATGTCGTGTGTGTGTGTGTTGATAAAAAAAAAGGTTTTTAGGCTGGTCCAGCTAATGTGTCATTTCTTGCATTATCAATATATACGAGTCGACTAGATTTTTACACACGTACAATGTTGTGTACAATGGTTTCAAATAATGGTGTGATACCTTGTCACTTGACCTTATCACAATGTATGTGCATTAGCCTACAGTTGTCATGTAGGATATAAATATTGTTGTTATTGGCAGCCAATCAAGTAATAAGTTGTAATTTTTAAAATCATTCCTGATATTACTTCGATTTTAAAAATCCTTGCCTGAGGTTACTTCTATTCAATACACTGGATAGGAAAGGTCAAGGTGAGTGCGTTGCATTGTGGGAAAACAGTACTCATACCACAGAAATTGATATTTTGCACTTAGTCATTTTGCATTCATACTTTATTAAAACTACACTTACAACAGTTAAATGAGTTTCGTCTAGTTTTAATTATACCTCCTTGAATTCAAAGGTATCAAGGAAGTTAGTTAGTAGTAAGCCTGTTTTGCATTGTTGCCAAAATGTTTTATAATATAGCACCATCTGCTGGCGGTAATGTAACCTGCACTGTTTAGTACAGTAGGTCCATCTTTTACTATAGTGTGTGTGTCTGGGAAAGTGGGCACTATGATTGTGAGAGATGAGAGAGGCTGTTCTTGGAAATGATGTTTTGTATGAAGAGCACAGTCTAATTTAGAGGGGTATTACATGAAGGGCATGTTAAAAAGAGAGTTGGATGTTATCGAACAATTGGGACGTTCACAGAATTACACACCAGCTGTAAGCAGATCGTTTTCCAATTTAAGTGAAAGTGTGTGTGTGTTGTGGATGTGGTTGTTTACTTGTGGTGAATTTGCTTTGAAAGGTTTGTAAGGAGGGGACAGATGTGAGGCATTAACCGATACTGTGACGAAGGGATCATTGTAAATATTTAAGAAAAATACACACAATCTCTCACTTCTCCATTAAAGGGGGGGGGTGACTGCGATTTCACTTTTTTTTTTCATTTTAAATAGTGTGTAATGTTGCTGATGGTGCATGAACAGTATCTGCAAAGTTGCAGCGCTAAAAGTTCAATGTAAGCAGAGATATCGTCTTTTAAAAATCAGGAAGTATACAAAAACGACTCGATTGGGACTACAGCTGGGTTTTAGATGTCACTAACCCATACAATTGCATCAACCCCTCCCTCCGGAATATGCAGGAAAGGGCATGCACATATTTATGTGGTTCATTGAGTATGCTATGTTCGCCCAGCTGTCAGGTCTTCTGTGTTCGGCTTCCCATGGACACTGTACTTCGTCAACAATGGATACAATTTATGTTTGATTATATTCCTGAAAGTGATGATCGTAATCTAGCTCTCTGTGCTGCGCACTTACGGAAGACAGCTTCCAGAATCTCCACAAGTTCAATGCCGGATTCAACAAGAAACTGTTAATAAAACATGAAGCAGTTCCAACTTTAAAACCAGAGGCAGCAGTTGTTGGGCCACAATCTGTAAGTAGGCTAAGACTTAATCATTTTAAATGTATCTGCATATATAATTTCAGATGTAATGTTTTAGTTTTGTCAAATGCCAGCGCTGGCTTTATATCCACTTAGTAATGCTATTTTGTGTCTACGACAATCACGTACAAACATTTTGGAACTGAATTTGTATATGTACTCATTTTTTATATATATATATATATATATATATATATATATATATTATGTGTATAATATATATATTATGTGTATAATATATATATATATATATATATATATATATATATATATATATATATATATATATATATATATATATATATATATATATATATATATATATATATATATATATATATATATATATATATATATGTATATATACTTTGTGATGTAAGAACAGGTTCGTTATGTGTGGATGATGAAAGGAGACACAGGGTCGCGAATACTGGGACTCGTGCACTTTTTTATTAACTCTTTTCACAGTGCGAGGACACGCTCAAATAAAGTTAACTCATAATGTCAACGGCAAAAATAAATAATAGGTGATAATACTCTTCCCACTGAACACAGCTTTGCCGAACACGGTTGGAGTGAAAACTCTTCCCACTGAATACAGCTTTCAAATGTCACACGTTCGGTAACAGGACTCCATAGGATACATGCTCGAGCTGCCAGTCTCTCTCTCTCAAACTGTTGTCCACACGGCCCGATATATGCGCTCTGCTCACGCCAATCACTGAAATCACTGACAGGTGTTTGGCATTTGAACTTGACCCACTTATTCACCGCTCGGCTCCGTCCGTCCCCCGCTCTCCCACAGTCCCACTACAGGACCTGTATCTGGACCGGAGCTCATGACATGGACGTTTCGCCCATAAAGGTAATGGCCGTTAACCTTCCGGACAACATGAGCGACACTTTAGCCAATCACCACACACCGGCCCAAACTAACCAATCTGATCACACTGCCTGTTTCTGAGGGAGTGGTTTCATAGAATCAGGAAGTCAACCGGTTGTTCAGGGGACAGAGCTTACAATAAAGGTGAAGTTTATGAAAAATAAGACTTTGTAAATAAGAAAAAACACAAATACATGTTATATTGCACCCCATAAACACAATCATGCAAAGAAAAAAAGCAGTCAATCCCCCTTTAACATTAGTGAGACATGCATCTTTCAGTCTGTCAGTCAACAACATGTTTCTGTTTGAAGAGGTAGAAGTATAGTGTGTGTTGAGTTTGACATTGTAGTGAGAGGATTGAAGGATGACAGAATGAATGCCTGGATGGATGCATGGTTAGATGGATAATGGGATGATGGATGAACAAACAGATAAATGGTTGTAAGATGGATTGATGAATGAATGGACAGATGAATGGATGTATTGGATGAACAGATGGATGAACCTACGGAAGGACAGATTCATGGACAAATCTGCAAAAAAAATCTTAAGCCTAACCATGACAAGAAGATAATGTGTGTGTTTTCTGTCTTTGTCTCTTTGTCAGTGAGGGTGATTGGTGGGACGCCCGCTCTCTCACTACAGGAGGAACCGGCTACATTCCCAGCAATTACGTCGCTCCGGTGGACTCAATCCAGGCTGAAGAGTAAGTCTTGGATTTGTCTGTGTGTGTTAAATACACTGGGCTGTGTTAAGGGTGGGGATACAGTGATGTAATTCGGTTCACTCCTTCTGTAACCCAGAGACTCCTCAGTAAGATGCTTGACAAACCTCTAAATGAATCCAGAGACAGTTGCAGTGCAGTGCGGTGCTTGAATGTTATCGCTAGGCAACATTTATGGTGTTGTTGTTTGGGACAAAGTACAAAGACACCTCCCAAAAACTGACCCATGTATTACCATTCTATCAAGCACAAACGTATCTGAAGCATAAAGGCAGGACTGTTTCTAAGCATAGGCAAACTAGGCGCTTTCCAAGGGCACCAATGAGCAACACTTCATTTTAGCTCAAATTCACCACGTGCTAAGTACATTTGAGCAGTCAAGTATTAGCAAAAATAAATTCTATTTTAAAGTCCCCCTGTGGTGAAAAGTCAGTTTCAATGTGGTGTTTTAATATGATTTAAGACAAACCATGTGTAAATTCATAAGTCAACACCATTGCTGAGTATTTTCTTCTTAAAATTGCATTGAAGTCTCTAAAACACGGTTTGAAACCGCTGGTGTTTCTGACGTCACAAACTACCTTGTAACCAATCAGATCAACGTGTGATCATCAAAGAAATGGATCTTTTTGCATATTCATAGAATCGCTTAGACTAAATGAGGCAAGGGGTGTAGAGTTAAATTCAAGCTATTTGAAAGGAGAACTTTTTGGAACTTTTTTGGAACTTTAAATTTTAACATTGAGCTAATTTTTTTGTACATTTGGAGTGCTGTCGTTACAGACAAAAACGACAAAAATCGGTGTTGCCTACACCGTGTTATCGTCTTTTTAAAATTCACACCCTGTTGACTTCAATGGGGCATGTTTTAAACCTGCTTTCAGCCTCTTAACATCCTTGATTTGTCATTAAGAGTGCACAGCCATGTGAGTGATGTTATTAAGAGTGACCACGGTCAATCTGACGGCAGTAGATATGAAAGATATGAATAAAAATCATGTTAATTCAGCCAGCTCACATACCTCTATTTGCTTCCTGTTTTCAGTCGAAGACCACAGTAGTCGATTGTTCGATCTCACGTGCGCGATCATTAGTGAATATCATCTCAAACCTCCTCCGTGTGTTCAACATCTGATTCGTCACTACTGTATCCATTTGAGCTGATATTCTCAGAACACCACACAATGGTAGGTTTGAGTTGATATTCACCAATGATCACGCTCGTGAGATTCGACAATCGACTAGTTCTTCTTTAAGGTGTGAACTTTTTTCATGCGTCTTCCTTTTTTTCAAGGAAAAACATTAAATATGTCATTTTGGTGATCAAAGATGAGTTTTGAGTTTTAAGTACTTGGATTTCTGATTGCTGTCTTTCAAATTACATTTAAAGTTCCCTGTAGTCAATAATGTTATTACATTATTGACTACAGGGGAACTTTAAATGTAATTTGAAAGACGGCAATCAGAAATCCAAGTACTTAGTGTATATTGAAAAAATCAATGGTTTTGATACATTTTTAGAAAACAATTGTCCAGAAAACATCAGTGTTCCATTTACATATAGAAATAAAATCTCTGTCAGTAATATACCAACATCTATTTCAAATATTCGTGACATTATTCTAATCCAATGCACCAATCGCCATCTTAGATCCATTCTATCCTATAGATTCCTATTGGAATGGCTGGATTCTGTCTTTGAAATTCCACAGAGCAACAGTAAATGTGACTGCATTGTAAGTTATTGGACCAAAAACGACACCGAATTATGTTTTCTTTTCAGTCCCCCTTTTTTGCTTTTCTAAAAAACCTTGTAGCCAACCCCCCTCTCTCCAAATGGATTGCCAAGTAAACCGTTTATCATAAAACTAATTTAAAAAACACAACTTTAAGTTTGTTACTACCTTTCAGAAACTTTTTTTTTTTTTTTTTTTTTTAGACGGCAGGTACATTCTCGTTCTAAACAAAATGCCTAATGTTGATTTCTCCTGTGATGTCTTGGGTTACACTGTGTGTTAATTATGTCAGTTTTTTTCCTCATTACGCTTTCAAAAACCAGACTGATGTCAGATACTGGCACACTTAACTTTAACCAGAGGGAGATGCAAGTTTGCAGATTTTCTGATGTCATTTGTAAGGCCGTTTTACATACAGTATACAGCTTTAAAAAAACTTTTCCCAGCCATCCTTTTTTTTTTTCTTATTTGATTGAATTTACATATGTTCCTAGATAAACATTCTCTTGATTTTGACGTTATGAATAACATGCATTTAAATGTTCAGAAAGAATGCATTCAATCTGTTATAGAAACAGAAAGACCCAAGCAGTCGTGACTTGATCAACAGAATTAAGACGATATAGACTTGGCATTCTGATCATTTGCTCTTTCTCTGTCTCTCAGCTGGTATTTTGGAAAGTTGGGGCGTAAAGATGCAGAGAGGCAGCTTCTTTCAACAGGGAACCCACGTGGAACCTACCTGATCCGTGAGAGCGAAACCACGAAAGGTAATAAACAGCACGCACTTACTGTACATCATATACTGGGTTACGCAAAACTTAACTGTTCTTAGGGTGTGATTCATGAGTAATTAATAAAAGAAAAAAAAATTCTAGTTACGATTTCTCTTAACCCCGAGGTCAAGTGACGTGCTGCCGCATTATACTGTTTTTTTTTTTTTTTTTTTTTGTTTTTTCACATAGCTGCAACATAGACTTAAAATTCTCCGTCATTAATGTTCATATAAATAAAATCAATATATGATTATAAACTATAGAGTGTCTTCTTTTTATGTGTACACTCTTATTAACATCAAAACCTTGTGTTTTTGTAAAATAAATAAAATCAACAAAAATAAAATCAACAAAAATAAAAATTTTCTGAAACTTGTCCGAAAAATGAACTATAAATAGAACTATAACAGAGGCACGCAAGATTTCTCTTTATGAAGCTGAAATTCTCTTCTTTTAAATGAAGTAATTTATTTAAAAAGCAACTCAGTTGATGTAATCTGTATGGAAAGAGAGAGATGTCAGTCTTTCTCCTTTCACTTAATTATAGCGTATGATGTGTTTTATGTGATCCTGCCCACTGAGAGTGCACGCTATTCAAACGCTAATATTGAGGCAAGCCATGAAAACGCCCATATATCAGCTGCCCGTATGAAAAAAAAACAGCATGGTTCATATACAGCAACCATATATCTTCCTTGCTTAAATTGGCCAGAATGACCTTATGTGTTTAAAGGTAGTGTAGGTCAGAATTTTATAAAAACGTTTTTCCAAATTTGTTTAAACTTTCTATAGATATATATATATATATATATATATATATATATATATATATATCAATGCATAATTAAAATCTAAGTACTTTGAAAAAAAAAGAGTATAAAAATCGAGTGACTCTAGACCGTTTAATCTGCACTAAACACAGCTCATTATTTCGAACCGGGACGAAACAACGGATTGGCTCAGGCGACTGTCACTTTCTCGCAACCATGGCAACCACCCTTTTGCCACACAGGACCTGCCCACTTGCGCGTATCCAGATCGTACCTGTTCGCATGCCCTTGTTTGAGCTTGAAGATGCAAAACTCTACGCAGGTCATCTTGTCTAAAAAGTGCTCCTTGCCCTGCACTTCGACTACCCCGTCCTCGGCCTCTACTTCCTCGGACCCTAGTTGCACAACCTCCTCTGCTTCGACTCCGGATCTGTCCTCGAGCTGACCATGCGGTACTTGCTATCTTATACTGTCTATGGGTAACTTACTTGTCTCGGGAGTGTAGTCCTCATCAGAATCAACAATGCTTTCATCAAGCAAACTCTTACATGCAGAACACCATATATATGTAATGAATCGTACACAAAATTCATCTTCATCACAGTGTAAATGATGGCAATGGAAAAACGTGTATCATGCAACCTGTTTTTTGCTTTGCCTTATAGATAACTAGCTCGTTAGCGAATCAATAAATATATATTGTAAACTTTAACAATATCAATATGCTAGAATATAAATACAACGTATACAACTTATTTGTTTATCTTCATAATGATAGTTTTTTTATTTACATATGTTTCTGACATGATGTCACTACATGCACTTCTTCCTCTCCGCTCGTCTCAGGTAAATAATGCGTCTTCAGCTCCGCTGTCGAAGTTGCGCGTTCATGTGTTTTGGGGGCGTGGCTTTGGAAGGAGCCAAGAAGGGAGGGGGTGAAGTGAATGGAAATAATGAGCTGTCTTTAAAACAGTCGTGAGAGGTCTACAGACACTCGATTTTTATACTTTCTTTTTCAGAGTACTTAGATTTTAATTATGCATTGATATATACAGAAATTCTGACCTACACTACCTTTAATGTAAGACCAATTCATGTCCTATAAAAAATCAGACCGATTATGGCCCCTTTCATACTAAATATCACACATACAACTTATAGGGGATTTTTGTGTCATTTATGAATACTGTAAAAGTCTTAATGAGTTGTACATGACAAAAGTATGCAATGGTGTATGGTATTTGTAGAAAACACACAATATTCATATACAAATCATTTAAAGTTCTTATATTGAATCGTATGAGTTTTACTTGACAAACATATGCGATGGTATATGGTTTTATTAGAAAACAACTTAAATTCATATACAAATCATTTAAAGTTCTTATAGTGAATCATATGCTAGTCAAATTAAAGTCATATAGGATTTATACACATTGTAATTTTTTTAAACTCATTGTAAAGTGTGTCATACAGATTTCATGTTTAGATGACCAACATCACTTACATGAAGTTTGCAAATTTGGAAATTGTACAGTGCAGAATTCTGTTCATTGTAAAGTAAAAAAAGACAAAATTCAAACAGTGGTTTAACAAACTATTTATTTTATTAACGAACAAGCCCATTTACATCATAGGTTAACCTTTAAAATAAACAATGAATGCACAATATAGTAATAGACTTTGCATAGTTGCATAGACTATCAATGGAGGGCAGGAAGCTCTCAGATTTCATTGAAATATCTTAATTTGTGTGGTGAAGATGAAAGAAATTCTTTCATGTTTGGAACAATATGAGGGTGAGTAATTAATGACAGAATTTCCATTTTGGGTGAACTAACCCTTTAAGAATACATTTAGACACCCACCTTAAGAAATCTTCCTAATAGTCATCCGCCGGAAGAATCTGTGTTCCCTTCTTGAGGCGGTGTTGTTGGACAGGTGATAGGCAGACATTTCCCAGTCAGTGGAGTCTAAAATTAAACGGCAAGAACACATCTACCTGTCAAGTCATAAACACTTGGTTTGAAAACTGATTTTAAGTAAAAAATAAAAATTACATTTGCAAAGTTTTATGACTGGACAAATTCAAAAGGAGTGTTATGAAACACAGAAAATCTTGAGTTATACCAAATAGCAACAAAGCTATTCCATCACCAAGCTATACCATCACCAAGTTCTAGTCTGTACAGTCTTTAAACACCAAGCCTGGTTAGCCTTTGCCACTCGGTGCATCGTAGAAATGCTCCTAGAAAACACAAATCGCTAAATCAATAACTTACATTTAAACATGAAAGCATAACCACCCAACTTCAAAAGTTATTCTGATAAGTACATTTGCATAAATATTTAATCTGAAAGAATTAGTTACCTATTCTAAGAAAATTGGTCCTCCAAAAAAGGAAATAAAGTGACAATTTCATGTTGCTTGTTAATCTGCAGTCTTTGGAGTTGTTCTTCTGTTTTTCATTTAACTACACTAGGTGTTCTGGTAAAAGAGAGTAAAAGATAGTTTGAGGATAATTACATACTTTTAATATTTGCACATCACAAATATTGTCATAAACAATATAAAACACGTATTGTAATGAGTTAAAACACTTAATATTTGTTTTCACAGTTCAAAGCACTCCATGTCTGCACTCAAAGAAGCAGGCCTAACTTAGTCTGTGAGAAAGGTTTAAGCATGCACATCACATAAATATTGTTACAAAACAATATAATGCCATGAAATACATTTTTGTAGATTAGATTAAAAACCCTTACTTTCTGTGTTTTTCCTGTTAATGTTACAAGCAAACCTCCCTCGTCGTCAGCTCAGTATTAAGTCAAAGAAGATAGTCGCCTTAGAGAAAATATTTGGCTCGTTTAAGTGCACAAAGCATTTAAATATCGCTATAAATCAATATATTATAAAATACAAGTTGTAAATTAGATAAAACACTTACTTTCGCCGTTTCTCTGTTAAAAAGCGAACCCATCCTGGCTAGGTCAGCTCTGCATCGGCACGTCAATGGAAGTGCGCCCCTGAGAGCGGTTTAGCCACGCACAGCACATACACATTGTTATACAACAATAAGACGTTATACAATGCATATATAAATGCGATAAAACACTTAATCCATGCGTTTTCCCTCATTGAATGCCTTGCATCGCGAATCAAAGAAAATGGCGTCTGTGTAAAAAGTCTCTGCAAGTTTCGTCGCGCTCAGCAAGTAAAAGTCCCGGATGTAATTCATCACAGTGTTTATTTAAATCAGAGGGTGCAGCAATTTAACAAAGTTGAGTCAAATATTTTTCTAGAACAGTGAATAAAATGTTGAAAATTGGCTAGAATATATTTTTGTATATGTGACAAACTCTGGTGGTGATATGCATAAGAATAACTTAAGGAAACTTTTATGTTTGTTCTAGGTTGAGAATAATATTTTTATTTATTTATTTATTTATTGAGAACTTTAAAGGGAAATACAGAGACATTTGAATCCATGAAACAAAAATAATCACAATTCTGCATTATTTCACATCAATCATCTTTCTAATACATTAAGTATCCTTTTCAGGTTAAGAATAGTAGATGTACTAACTTAGAGTAGGCCTACTGTGATAAAGTTTAGAGAAATTGTCACAAATGAAAATGAAATCTGGTGACACAAAATTTAAAATAAAAATAAGTAAAATATTCAACTGTATCTTGTAGAATACACTCTAATAATTATTTTTTGTAATTTAGATGTGTGCTTGTGTGTGTAGTTTTAAATAGTTTCCTATTAAGTTTCATCAAATGTTGAGTATACAGTATATGAGCATGATTGACTATAGGCATAGGGCTCCACTTCAGGGCTCCATAAGATAAGAGCAAGAGCTTGAGTGAACTGCAGCCTTATACTGATTGGTAAACTGCACTGTTTTATTAATTCACATTCAAAAAAAATAACTGATGTCAAAGATATCCATGTCTGTCTTTCTTCAATCGAAAATAAATTAAGGTTTTTGAGGAAACATTCTAGGATTTTTTTCTACACAGAATGGACTTCAATGGTAACCAAAAATTCTAATTTTCAAAGAAGGTTCAAATCCGTTTCAATGTAGCAACGATCGGTCATTAAAAAAAATTACTAAAAATTATATAGTTTTATATATATATATATATATATATATATATATATATATATATATATATATATATATATATATATATATATATATGAAGAGTTCAGATGCAAAAGCTTCTAAATGCCATTTGAAATTTTCTTCTAAAATGACCATTTTTATCAAGCATGTATATTTCAGTTCAGTAATTTCACTTAAATGGCAATGAAGATTACCTATTAATTGTCATTTAAGTGAAATTACTGAACTTAAATATACAAGCTTGATAAAAATGGTCATTTATATATGGAGAGTTCAGATGCAAAAGCCTCTAAGTGCCATTTGAAATTTTGTTCTAAAATGACCATTTTTATCAAGCTTGTATATTAAAGTTCAGTAATTTCACTTAAATGGCAATGAAGATTACCTATTAATTGTCATTTAAATGAAATTACTGAACTTAAATATACAAGCGTGATAAAAATTGTCATTTTAGAAGAAAATTTCAAATGGCATTTAGAGGCTTTTGCATCTGAACTATTCTATATATATATATATATATATATATATATATATATATATATATATATATATATATATATATAATCTATATAATTGTTAGTAAATTTTTTTTTTTTTTTAATGACCGATCGTTTCGCTGAGAATAGACCCTTATTTCTTGACTGGGATCGTGTCGAGAATTTCGAAGCTACATTGAAACGGATTTGAACCTTCTTTGAAAATTTGAATTTTTGGTTACCATTGAAGTCCATTCTGTGTAGAAAAAATCCTAGAATGTTTTCCTCAAAAACCTTACTATATAATATAACCTTACTATATAATATAACCTTACAATATATACTGTGTGTATATGTATATATATATATATATATATATATATATATATATATATATATATATATATATATATATATATATATATATATATATATATATATATACACTCACCGGCCACTTTATTAGGTACCCCATGCTAGTAACGGGTTGGACTCCCTTTTGCCTTCAGAACTGCCTCAATTCTTCGTGGCATAGATTCAACAAGGTGCTGGAAGCATTCCTCAGGGAGTTGGGTCCATATTGACATGATGGCATCACACAGTTGCCGCAGATTTGTCGGCTGCACATCCATGATGCGAATCTCCCGTTCCACCACATCCCAAAGATGCTCTATTGGATTGAGATCTGGTGACTGTGGAGGCCATTTGAGTACAGCGAACTCATTGTCATGTTCAAGAAACCAGTCTGAGATGATTCCAGCTTTATGACATGGTGCATTATCCTGCTGAAAGTAGCCATCAGAAGTTGGGTACATTGTGGTCATAAAGGGATGGACATGGTCAGCAACAATACTCAGGTAGGCTGTGGCGTTGCTACGATGCTCAATTGGTACCAAGGGGCCCAAAGAGTGCCAAGAAAATATTCCCCACACCATGACACCACCACCAGCCTGAACCGTTGATACAAGGCAGGATGGATCCATGCTTTCATGTTGTAGATGCCAAATTCTGACCCTACCATCCGAATGTCGCAGCAGAAATCGAGACTCATCAGACCAGGCAACGTTTTTCCAATCTTCTATTGTCCAATTTCGATGAGCTTGTGCAAATTGTAGCCTCAGTTTCCTGTTCTTAGCTGAAAGGAGTGGCACCCGGTGTGGTCTTCTGCTGCTGTAGCCCATCTGCCTCAAAGTTCGACGTACTGTGCGTTCAGAGATGCTCTTCTGCCCACCTTGGTTGTAACGGGTGGTTATTTGAGTCACTGTTGCCCTTCTATCAGCTCGAACCAGTCTGGCCATTCTCCTCTGACCTCTGGCATCAACAAGGCATTTCCGTCCACAGAACTGCCGCTCACTGGATGTTTTTTCTTTTTCGGACCATTCTCTGTAAACCCTAGAGATGGTTGTGCGTGAAAATCCCAGTAGATTAGCAGTTTCTGAAATACTCAGACCAGCCCTTCTGGCACCAACAATTATGCCACGTTCAAAGTCACTCAAATCACCTTTCTTCCCCATACTGATGCTCGGTTTGAACTGCAGGAGATTGTCTTGACCATGTCTACATGCCATGTGATTGGCTGCTTAGAAATTAAGTGTTAACGAGCAGTTGGACAGGTGTACCTAATAAAGTGGCCGTGAGTGTATATATATATATATATATGTGTATATATATATATATATATATAATATATATATATACACAGACACACACTTTTGAAACTTCTTTGAACATTTGATTTTGAATAGTTGGTTGCCATTGAAGTCCATTCTGTGTATAAAAAAAATTAAGTGATAGATGGATATCTTGGATGACATCAGGGTGAGTTTGAAAGTCAACTAGATAAGATATATGCTGGACATGAATATTAAATTAGCATTATTTTCCTATGTTTTTACATCAAGAAAATCTATATGGCTTTTGTGTAGTACATGCAGTATATGACATATATGATTAAAAAATATATTAATATTATGCAATTTATATATGTGGATTTTGCAGCATATATGTCCCTTACAATATTCTGTTGGAACATATAAGAATCACAGGTGTTTTTAGCAAACCTTTTCCATATGGGTGGAGATAAAACATCCAGTTTATCACAAATCTAACCTTACCTCGTGTTGCTGCACTGTGAGGAATAATACTGTCATAATAATCCTGGAAAAGTTACCTCAGGTACCTGTTTCATTTCGAGGAGCACCGATTCAGCTGATGTAAGTCATTTATTCTTAAGTGCTTTGTTCTAATCGCGTTATTGAGTAGTGTCTGCACAAAGACTCGGGTGTCTGAAAAATAATTCATATTTATTTAAAAAAAAACTAGTGACAGACTTTTCTTTAATTATAGTTAGCATGAAAAGCCAGTCACTCCAGTGAAACACTGATGATGTAATCGAATCAGTCTCATTACTAGTTTAAAATATTTGAATGCATTTGTATACTGTGAGAATCATTCACAGAGCTAACATTATTCTATCCCAGTACACTTTAAACAACGGAACCGGTTCTGAGAAATAATTGGTTCTCTGGTTCACCATCTATTGCTTTGCCCATTCCCACACTGCACTACAGCACTGCTTCTGTTGTGTCTCTGTGGCAGGTGCCTTCTCTTTGTCTATCCGGGACTGGGACGATGTGAAGGGGGACCACGTGAAACATTATAAAATCCGTAAACTGGACAGTGGAGGATATTACATCACCACTAGAGCTCAGTTTGAGACCCTTCAACAGCTGGTCCAGCATTACACAGGTAACACACACTTTTCATTCCACAGACACAGAAACATATGCAGAATTATTGTAGGTGAATATTGTTTTAACTCAAGATCATTTTTAGATGTTGCAAAGGCATGGTTATATCCCATAATGCCACTGACGGTGCTTCCGGGCTCCCTTAAGGAGACGGTATTGCAAACCTCAACTGAGAAGCACTTGCTTTCTCTCTCAATAGGATGTACTTTGTCTATGCTCCAGTTAACATATTGACTGTTAATGCATCGAGAATGAGTCGTATGGGTTTTAGATGGCGTGTGCATTTTGCTGCTCATATTGAGCCCAGAGAACAATCATGTACACAGATAATAGTACTATTTATAATAGTACATTCATCAGGATGAGCTTAACTATGTATCAGTTGCTTTGTTGATGCTATTCTAAGGCTGTGTTTGCTATAGCTAAACACCGTGTCCTAACTACATGCGATGCGACGCCGCGACACGCGATAAAAGGTATCTTTCCCATGTTAATCAGAGTTTTCGTCCTAATCAGATGCGACACGCGAAGTTTCTAATTTAGAAACGGTTCCTATTTATGCGACGTCGCGGCTGACAGAATGAAGAAATTACACTGGTAATGAGTACACATTATTTACTTTTAGTTAAAAATAGGTCACTGTGCCACACTGTGCCATATACTGTTCAAAATAAATTCTATGCAGACATACAACTGTACTTCATAACAAAATTAGTCAATGAGTATATTTTGTTAATATGATTTTTAATAATGTTATTTCTTGATTTGATTATGTCCTTACCCATTTCCAATGCAAGTGTGGGCCTGCAGTGCGCTTTGACAGAGAGACTACGCTCACACGCTGTTTTGAATGTGTGGCATCTCACGTCTGGACAGATACACTTGCTGTCGCTGGAATTTTATCGCGTCACGTGTAGTTAGGACACGGTGTAACACTTTCTCATTGTTGACTGGCTTCAGTCTCAGCAGCTTGTGTTGGTCTTGTACGCCAGTGCATTTGACTCTGTTTCAGATTTGCTTCAATTGCTTGGTCCAAACCTTAGCGCTGTTCCACCAGCTACCTCTGTCCCCCAGGTCTTGTTTCACATTACTTTACAATGCAGTTGCACCAAATAATACAATCTTACTACTCTAGTTAGGGAACAACTTGAAGTGGGTAAAAATCTATTCAGAAATGCATAAAGACTTGAATTATTATTATTATTATTATTATTATTATTTTTTAATCTTATTCAGGACAATACATTGCAGATACAGATAAACCACCATATCTCGAATTTAAAAAAAAAAAATGTAACTTTTAAATGCAGTGCCGCTAACCAATGTCAGTTCCAAAACAGTGGACCAATCAGAAGACCCCGGAGGTGGGGCAAGTGTTGCAAGCTTTTGTTTTCAGTAGTGAGTTGGCATGGCAACTCTCAGCAAACTTTTATCAAGGCAAAATGCCATAGCCAGGAAATAACCAAAAATATGAGCTATCTATTCTGCTGATTGGCTATTTTTATTATTTCCATTATTGCATCATGTCTCAAAATCATGTTTTGAGACATCATTCGCTCATCCTCATGTCGTTACAAACCCGTAAGACTTTCGTCCATCTTTGAAACACAAATAAAAATATTTTATGAAATCTGAGAGATTTCGGTCCCTCCATTGAATTCACATTACACCAAAATGTTAACACTTGAAAAAGTTTATAGATATTTTGTGATCCATATAAATTGAACGGTTTAATCCTAGCCTTATTAACAGACACAATCGTTGCATATAATAAACCGATTAAATTAAGGGCGTTTATTTGCATATAAATATTGATCAACACACATTGCTTAATAATGTATATGAGCAATGAGATTTGTTTTCATGTGTTACAGTGATTACTTTTACAAATAATGAAGTTTTGGACTTTCAATGGAGTGACAGAAATTCAATTTAAAATATCTTCTCTTGTGTTTTTAAGATAAATGAAAATCTTTTGGCTTTGCAACGACATTAAGATATTGATTACAGATTTTTCATTTTTCTGTAAAACTAAACCTTTATAAAATGCATTATACCATAATAGGATAATAATACGATTACTTTAATACCAATTTTGACCCATATTGAATTCCACATGTACTCCAGAAATTAAAATGTACTTGTGTGAGGTCATGTTGCAAAACTTTTAATCACAGTGCTTGCCAAACCAGCTTTGACGTCAAACTCCAGTCCGCACCAGAAAAAAGTATGAACCCGATGTTGTCATCACACTTTATTGCCACGTGTGAGTGGATCATGTTATGTTGATGGCCGGATACACGATCAGGGTTCCTCGAGCTTAGAGCAGATGGTACTGTAGTCTGTGACCGATTCCTGAAATGATGCGTCTATTGATGCCAAGTGTTCTGTTATCTCAGCTTTACAGTCCGGAGTAAACATTGCTGTAGCATTGTTGGAAAATTAACACATTAACCATTTGTTTACTGTCAAAACAAATCCAACTGGCATGTCCAACACTATTGTCAATCAATGAGGGGAAAACATCTAGTGCCATAAAGGTTCAGACTGAATGTTTGATTAACCATCACTGGGTTTTTTTGTTTTTGTTTTTCCAGTTACCAGGTTTTAGTTATTTTAGTTTAAATCATGTAGGGAAAAAAAGTCTTTATTGCACACTAAAGAGTGTTTTTGTACCCCAGTGGTGAAAATCCAGCTTTTAATGTTATTTATATTTTCTATGTGGTGTTTTTTAATATGCTTTAAGACAAACCATGTGCAAATTCCTAAGTCAACATCATTGCGGAGTATTTTCTCCTTAAAACTGCATTAAAACAAAGATTATCTCAAAATTATCTGAGCTGTTGTGAGTGAATGAAGGCGGGGCTCATTAGCATATTTGCAGAATCGCCTATATCACAATGCAAGGGTGTAGTTACATTCAAGCTATTCTAAGGAAAAAAACATTAAAATATGAAATAGTGTCTATATCTGCAGGTGTTATGCTGAAACTCTGTACTGCTTCCTTCCATGCTTCTGATGCTTTCTTCTCTCTCTGACATTGTGTATATTTCTCTGTGTCTGTGTGCATGCTCAGAGCGGGCAGCAGGGCTTTGCTGTCGCTTGGTCGTCCCTTGCCACAAAGGGATGCCGAGGCTCACTGACCTGTCTGTCAAAACCAAAGATGTGTGGGAGATTCCTCGGGAGTCACTGCAGCTCATAAAGCGCTTGGGCAATGGCCAGTTCGGGGAGGTTTGGATGGGTATGGCCCTCCCACTGTGCTTAACAGCAACCGGCCAAAGAGGGAGATGGAGTGAGGTCGAAGTGAGTGCTGAGTCACTTTGCAAATGTCTGAATGTGTAAGCTAATATATTCATGGATCTCCCAGGTTTAATATGTGTCCAGCTCTAACAAAAGCATTAGTGTTGAAAGATCACACTTTTAATAAATACAGAAAAGATTGGATCTATTACATCCATCTCTGAAATATTCAGACATGATGAAGTGAGCGAGCCTCTCAGATCACAGCCACACTCCTTCTCTCTCAGTGCATGTCCTCCGCCGTCCTGCTAGTTAACCCCTCTACTCCTCCCCTCTATAGAGAGTGCAGATGGTTTGTGCTTTAATTTAACGGGCGTGTGCATTGACTACACCCCTGATACGGTGGGACTTTGCCATGATTCCTGGGAAATCGTCCGCGAGTCTCTGACGCTGGACACGAAGCTGGGGGCCGGGTGTTTCGCTGATGTTTGGTGTGGTAAGACAGTCGCCTCCTCTTCCACATTCACTGACCTCCACGCAAACTTTGGATTAGATGAAAATGCTTCTCCAAAACCTGACATAATGGTTGCTCACTTAATTTCTCATTCTCTCACAAAGCGTTCGCCTGAGAAACTTTTGTGTTTTTTCCAAGCGAACAGAAACTTCCACAAAAACTATTGAAATACATTTTTTTCCTCCAAACTCATTTTTTTTCCCACTACTATGTCCCTTTTGGGGCTCCGTACCTGCTCATTACGGATAGCAAGCCATTTTGGTTTACCCATACCATGCTCAAGGAATTAAATGAACATGTGAACTCATCATAGATGCAAATAACTATTAAAATAATTCACAAGAACAGATTTCTTCTTGTGAATAGACTACAAACAATAGCTAATTTGTGCGCACATGTTTTACACATGCCGATTCGTTTTGATAATTATTCTAAGAGCTTCAGTGATTCTTCTACATGTGGTTTTCACGTTGGATTGAGGTACGAATAAGAACTGTAACTATCAAGTTGAATCATGGGTGTTTATTAATCACAAGCAATCTTGTTCAATCTCTCACTTTCCCTTTCCCTGTAGATGTGCATCCCAAAATATCTCCTGAATCCTCCTATTATAATTATTGCCTTTAGGACACTGCTGGTATTTACTTTTTTTATGAGCTGAGTCACACAGATCAATGTGTGTGTAGATCAGTGGATTTAAAAATCAAGCACTGCATCTAATGTAACCATTTTAGTACCACCTTGATATCACCTGTAAGTAAACATGAGATGACGTTTTGTAGCATTATCTTCTGTAATGTGAATTTGTGCTGGGACAGTTGGGATAGGGGGAAGCGTAACTGTAACTTGAATATCTAGTTAAAAACTTGACATTTGAAATAGAATATCCACCATTGCAGGGTCATTTAAAGGCAAACAGATTCCAGTGTTGTAAAATTAAAGGGATAGTTTACTTGGAAATTAATTTTTGATATGTTTTAGCTTACCTCAAGGGCATCCAAGATGTAGGTGTCTTTGTTTCCACAGTAGTTTCAATTTTGATATTTTTAGGTCAAACCGTTCTTGTCTGTCAGTCATAATGCAGGTCTATGAGGTCCTCCTCAAAGAGCATGAACAGAGAAGTCCAGATTAAACACGATTTAATGACTCGTAAATGTAAGCACACATCGATGGCCTAAGACACGAAACGAGCGGTTTGTGTGTGAAAACGAACAGTATTTATATTGTTTTTACCTCTTGTAACCACAGCCACTTCCAAGTGATCTGAAGGCATGGGCGCTTCGGCTCTGCGCAAGCGCAACGGAAAGTCCCGGAAATAATCTCTTACGATGTTGCGAAAAAAAATCAACGTTGTCCATTGATATATCGAAATCGTCTTCCATTGCAATTTCTTGTATATCTAAATATGTTTAGATCTTCACAGTAAAGGGTAACACTTCTGAAATCTCTGTGTAAACAATGAGTGACGTACACGCTGAGGGATCACTTCCAGGGCTTTCCGGCGTGCTTGCGCATATAGAAGCACCCTCGCCCTCAGATCTCTTGGACATGACTGAGATTACAAGAGGTTAAACTATATAAAAACTGTTCGTTTTCCCGCACAAACCGCTTGTTTCATGTCTTAGGCCATCAATGTATACTTACATTTACGAGTCATTAAATCATGTTTAACTTGGACTCCTCTGTGCATGCTCTATCAGGTGGACCCCATAAACTTCCATTATATGACAGATAAGAATGTTTAACCTAAAAATATCAAAATTGAAAGTACTGTGAAAACAAAGACACCTACATCTGGGATGCCCTTGAGGAAAGCTAAAACATACCAACATTTATTTTCAAAGTGAACTATCCCTATATGACACTTTTCCACCGTCGTTTCTAAGAACGGTAAGGAACGGTTCCAGCTGTATTTCCACTTGAGCCTGGTTCAGCACGGCACGATTACAAACCGTTCCCAGCACGGTTGTCTAACCACACTGAACTGTGCTGGTAGAATGTGTGCATTGATGTCGCCGCTCAGGATCAGTCACTTGTCTGTAGCCTGACTACTAGGTGCTCTGTAGCTTTAACTATAAAGATAAAGATATACACTCACCGGCCACTTTATTAGGTACACCTGTCCAACTGCTTGTTAACACTTAATTTCTAAGCAGCCAATCACATGGCGGCAACTCAGTGCATTTAGGCATGTAGACATGGTCAAGACAATCTCCTGCAGTTCAAACCGAGCATCAGTATGGGTAAGAAAGGTGATTTGAGTGACTTTGAACGTGGCATGATTGTTGGTGCCAGAAGGGCTGGTCTGAGTATTTCAGAAACTGCTAATCTACTGGGATTTTCACGCACAACCATCTCCACACCGGGTGCCACTCCTTTCAGCTAAGAACAGGAAACTGAGGCTACAATTTGCACAAGCTCATCGAAATTGGACAATAGAAGATTGGAAAAACGTTGCCTGGTCTGATGAGTCTCGATTTCTACTGCGACATTCGGATGGTAGGGTCAGAATTTGGCGTCTACAACATGAAAGCATGGATCCATCCTGCCTTGTATCAACGGTTCAGGCTGGTGGTGGTGGTGTCATGGTGTGGGGAATATTTTCTTGGCACTCTTTGGGCCCCTTGGTACCAATTGAGCATCGTTGCAACGCCACAGCCTACCTGAGTATTGTTGCTGACCATGTCCATCCCTTTATGACCACAATGTACCCAACTTCTGATGGCTACTTTCAGCAGGATAATGCGCCATGTCATAAAGCTGGAATCATCTCAAACTGGTTTCTTGAACATGACAATGAGTTCGCTGTATTTAAATGGCCTCCACAGTCACCAGATCTCAATCCAATAGAGCATCTTTGGGATGTGGTGGAACGGAGATTCGCATCATGGATGTGCAGCCGACAAATCTGCGGCAACTGTGTGATGCCATCATGTCAATATGGACCAAACTCCCTGAGGAATGCTTCCAGCACCTTGTTGAATCTATGCCACGAAGAATTGAGGCAGTTCTGAAGGCAAAAGGGTGTCCAACCCGTTACTAGCATGGGGTACCTAATTAAGTGGCCGGTGAGTGTAGTTCTTAATATTAAAGAATAACAGAGTTCACACCACAGCTATAATGAGAACGGCACAGAGAAACATAGCCAATCAGAATCCACAGATCCACAGTGGAAAATGGAACCATATCTGTACCGGCTGGACCGGATTGCCACGAAAGAGAACGGTTTGGCCTGACGGTGGAAAAGCGGCTATTTGATTTCTGTCTGTTGAAATTCCTCACTGTGTCCTGCAGAAAAACAGTCATATATCACAAGTACAGTGTAATCTGTAGTCTATTTTCTATTGACCAGCAGTAGTTCTGATCATTTTCTCAATCACTGTTATACGTCAACATATCTGAGCATCCTAAAAATAATTTACTTTAATTTGCATAAGCAGTATATTAGGTTGTTTTCACAGAATATATCTTCAAATACATTTATTGATTTAATCTAAAATGTAACAAAATTATTTTATTTATACACGTTCATGATTTTTTTTAGTAGTATAGAAGTAGCATTTTATTAGTATAGAACAATGAGGCAAATTCAATATATAGTATATTCTCCAAGAAGTGGTATAATTTTAGTTTTTTTTTTAAATAAATGATTTTTTTTCTTTCTCATTTTAAAGATGCTTAGATATTTTTTACTGGAAAACGAGACAAAAAGTCATTACAAAAAAGTTTTTTTTGCAGTGTCCATCAAATGATGGAATGTTATAACTGTTAAAAAAGACCATGCAGTCAATTCCTCATTAAACATTAATTCCTCTCAACTGAAAGTGTCTATAAATGAATAATGCTATACTTTTTTAGTTTTTTAGTGGATTCTCCCATGAGTGTACTTGTGAGTTAATGGCTGTTTTAATTGCAAAATGATTTTGCATGAACGAGGGGTTTCGATATTTCCTGGGTGCATGAAAGTCATTTTGTGGCATGCTGTTCGGCTAGGGGCTTTGTGCTGTTGTACTGACTGACAACTGTTTTTTTTTTTTTTTTTTTTTGCTGTCAGGCACATGGAATGGCAACACTAAAGTGGCTGTGAAGACCCTCAAGCCCGGGACCATGTCTCCAGAGTCCTTCCTGGAGGAAGCCCAGATCATGAAGAAATTACGACATGATAAACTAGTGCAGCTCTATGCTGTGGTTTCTGAGGAGCCCATTTACATTGTCACTGAGTACATGGGCAAAGGTCAGCAGTTGTTCTCATCGTAAAAGTGAAGAGAATGGCTTAACTAGAGGACAGGCATAGAATGTATCTATTTTAGCAACACTTATGCGTTTTCTAGGACTGGCGGGAAAAAAAATCCAATTAAAGATAAATCAGGATTGAAGGTTGAAGTTCTAACCTCAAAAATTGTCACTTGAGGCCTCAAAACACTTGGACAGAAAGAAAAAGAAATTATAGTGGCCTAAATTTAATTTGAAGAGCTATAATGGAGGAAACAGACGTTTAACCTAATACTGAAGGAAAACCTAATGGACAGTGGATGGAAAAATCCTGAAGTCCACATATGTTATTAAGCATTAAAAACATAATTTAGTCAAGACTAAAATCCACCGTCTCTTGAAAGAAAAAAAATCTTAGAAGTAAAATAAATGCAAATCCATGTATTTATATTTGTTCAAGCAGAATCTTTTTTTAGTTCTACAGAATGGTAAATGGTCTCTGTATACTGTTATTGTCATTCATCAGGACATGTCTCTGCTTACTAAGAGCTTTAACAGATAACCATGGGCATTAACTAACATCAACACTATGCAGAGTTCTGAACAAGTCTTTTTGTGCTTTAGTTTTAATAAAGGGTCTTGGTGGACTGGGAAGGAGCTTTATTTTGACACTTTTATATCAGAACAACAAGGGAATATGATGTTAATTACAGTTTAATTGTCTGTGATTATGCAGGCATGCGTATACATGATCTTGTAGCAGAAATGTCTCTTCCATCTGTGAAGCTAACATGTGCACGTTGCATGTTTTAGGAAGCCTACTAGATTTCCTCAAGGACGGGGAAGGACGAGCACTGAAACTGCCGAACCTCGTCGACATGGCGGCCCAGGTACTACATCATCACTCTCTGTGTAAATAGCCCTTCTTTAGGAATGTTCCGGGTTAAATACAAATGAAACCTCATCTACGGTAGTTCAGAAACTATTTGAACGGTTCTATATGTAACTTTTTTTATAAAATGAATCCTTTTTTTATTGCCTGTGTTTGAAGGTGTTGTAATCACACATTGCAATGATCCACTTTTCGGGTTTTGCTATTACCTCTGAAGGCCAATATTCATAATTATATGTGAGGTCTCCGGGTTCGGATTTCCTGCGAAATCCATCAGATGTGACGTGCATGCGCGCTCCCAGCCTCTCTATCCAGTCAGTCTCTGTCCAGTCTCTATACAGTCACAACCAACGGCACTTCAGCTGACGACATGGAGTCTGATAACAGCCCAAAACGTCCTGCCTCCAGCACAACATGGACTCCAACACAAACTCCACATAAATATAAAAAACAAAAAAGTTTTATCTGCCCAAGCTCGTCAGGCAAAACGTGATTCTCATCGACTCCAGACGAAAACGCGGATCAACATAGTAAACTCCAGTGAAATAGCAAGGTAAACTACATGAAACATGACATGAATACAAAAGAATGTTCAAGGATAACAAAAAGTCGGTGCTTTAGGATGTAACTTAATTTATTTACTAGATATACTGACTAACGTCACTCATCCCACTACTATCATATTATTTATAATACACATTTCCAGACACGTTCAGTACAGTAATGTTACTTCCTACGATCTTACTGATACACTGAATCTGTTCAGTTTAGTTCACTAACCATTTTCTTTATCATATTATACATTCACCTGTGTTGACATTGCTGATTGTGAAAGATACAAGAAAATAGTTTGTGAAATGGCTTATAACATCACGTCGGCTAAACGCAGTTTATTGTAACATTATCATGGTACGAGCACAGAGCATTAGTTCAACGTCAAGCTGATAAAAGTAGGCTATTATTGTACCTGCAGTGGGAGTTTACATTAGTTTCCAGCATGCCGTTGCTGTCGCCGTTGCATTGAAAGTCTCCGTGTGGCCGGTAGTGAATGCTCGCTCTTGAGATTTAGCAAGCACACGAGCACGAGCGCTCTTGTTGCATTCTGAAACATCACCGCTAGAGGCTGCTAAAAATGGCATACAGCACCTTTAAAATCAACTGAATGTTAGGGATGCACTGAAATGAAAATTCTTACTATAAAGTTATACAATTTTCAATTTAAATGTTTGTATATCAACTTTTTAATAACATAATTGTTTCCACACCAGTTTGTTGCTGAAATATAAACATTTAAACGACAATGTACTGTAATAACTTGTTTTCATGACAGATTTATTCAAATATACATTAAATAATGAAGACAAGCATTCTATTTTTACTTAAACTGTTAGTAATATGTAATTCTCTGCATGTATTTAGCAAAATGCTCTTCTCTAGAGTTATTTTTTTCTTGCTAACTAATGAGTTTATGGACATTGAATAGCTTTCTTGAGGTAAATGTAATGTTAAAGGAAATTGTACAGACTACAAGCTGAATTATTGATGTCTTTCCCTGGTTGAAATACTGATTCAGTGATAACATGAGGCATGATTGATTTTGGTAAGTTGTTATGTATCTTTCAATACATCTTCTGGTGTTTCCTTACTGAATTTCATTGCATTCGATAAGAGAACAGCAAACCACCATGTATTTCAAAGAAAGATGGCAAACCTTTCACAGATATATTTTTCTGCACTTTAAATGATGCAAGAATAGGTACTGCTTAAAATACTTTCTGATGCCACTGTAGATCAATGAAGTAACAAGTACAGCAGGATGAAAATAACTGCTTAGGGGCCGCTCGATCTGAAAAGAGTCTGGTCTGGCCCCTGTTGTGTTCATGGAATTATACCATTTCTATGCATCTACTGTATCAGCACTGTAATACTCAGAAGGCTGTCTTTCTTAGTTTGGCCTATAGTAACCTCAGCACTTTTTCCACAAGGATTTGACTTTGCTCACCATATTTCAATGCCAGTGTTTGTATATATTCAGGTGGCTGGAGGCATGGCCTACATCGAGAGGATGAACTACATTCACAGAGATCTGCGCTCCGCTAACATTCTGGTCGGCGATAACCTTGTGTGTAAAATCGCTGACTTTGGCCTGGCCAGACTCATTGAAGACAATGAGTACACTGCCCGACAAGGTAAGGACATTCATCCACCAAATAATATAAAAAATGCACATGTTTCAACTTAAAAACGTAACTTAAATCCCCTCATGTTGCTCTCATGTTGTTCCCTCGTGTTTTTCCAACCCCGTAAGACTTTCATTCATCTTCGAAACACAAATTAAGATATTTTTTTATTAAATCTGAGAGCTGTCCTACTCCTATAGGCTTCTCTGTAATTGAAACTTGCCAGCCTAGGAAAGTTATTAAAAACATTGTTAAAATAGTCTGTGTGACTACAGTGGCTCAACCATTCTCATCGCTTGAGTTTTTAATAACTTGTTAATAACAATGTTTTTAATAACTTTCTAGGCCCGCAAGTTTCAATTACAGATAAGCCTATGGAGGAGTGAGCCAGCTCTCAGATTTAATAAAAAATATTTTCATTTTTGTTCTGAAGATAGGTTGGAACAACATGAGGGTGAGTAATTACTGGTAGAATTGACATTTTTGGGTGAACTCTTTAAAGAAATAGTAATTTCAAAAATGTTTAGTTGTAATTTCCCCTCATATTATTCCAAACCCAACTTTTTCACAGAACACAAAAGTAGATTTTTTTTAGAAGATATTATGTATAATTTTCTATAAACCCTGAAGACACAATATCTTAGTTCGGTGTTTCTCAACTCCAGTCTTTGGGATGCTCTCTCCTCAGAAGAGTTAAGCTGTGACTTGAATAACTTCCCTCCCACAGTTTTGGCCTCTAGCAGATAAACCAGAGCCTTTTTTCATTGGCTGACCGCTTAGCCTATTCCTGAGGTGCAGAGAGATAGCAGCCAAAGAGGTTGCGTAAGAGCAAGAAACTGCTCGGAAAAAAGTTACCTGAAAGGTCACAATTTATTTTCTAGAAGGGCAAACGGCAGGAAGACCTGTGATGCTGACATAAACAGGAAACGTTTGTCGTCACAGAAATCCTGCCACCCAAATCCCAATATTGTTGGTGCCAGAATCAGCCACTTCTCAAAACAAACATGTACATTTACATTTATGCATTTGGCAGACACTTTCCAAAGCGACTTGCAGTGCATTTCAAGGTACACATTTACATTTTCATCAGTTCTTCCCTTTCCCTGGTAATCAATCTATGACCTTGGTATTGCAAGCGCCAACTCTCTTCTGTTTGAGCTACAGGAAAGCTACAAACAGTTTCACAATTAATTTACAGATTAATTCATTTTTTGAGAGCAAAAGAGGTCATATCTCACATGGAAAGATAACATGTTTAGGTGGGCAGGGGTGTAGCTACATGGCTTTATGTGTGTTCCACATCAGTTTAATGTATTCCATGCAGGCTATACACTGTTAAATGCATGTAAGTGAAATTCTCTAGATTTGAAAACCGGTTATATTTATTTAATTCTTTATTTAGCCACACCAATAAAGTCACTGGTTCCTACCTGGCCATCACTGAAAAAAAGTTCAGGCTACGCCACTGAGAGTGGGAAGCTCCATGATTAAAACAGAATATTTCGCTGAAATTAATTTAGGATGGTACTTGATTTTATAGTCTGAGATTTGATTGGACACACAACCATTGGTTACATCAGCAGAAAAGAAAAGTTGTTTCAGAAGATCTAATGAATTGTACACAATACTACCAGAGATATTAAAGTCCCTCTATAGTCAATAATTTTACCCCTTTGATCACCAATATTACATATTTAAATGTTTTTCCTTGAAGAAAAAAAACTTCATCCCTTAAAATAGCTTGAATATAACTCTACACCCTTGCCTCATTTAGTATATGTCGTTCTATGAATATGCAAACAAGCCCTGCCACTCATTCACAGCAACTCGTTGATGATCACATGTTGATCTGATACTGAAAGATCTGATATACTCAGCAAGTTTTGACTCTTGAATTTGAACATGGTTTGACTTAAGGCATATTAAACACACCACAGAGACATAAACAACATTTAACCTTTAAATGGTCTTCGTTTCCTGTTTACACTTCTGGACTTCGCGGTCTATACGACCCCAACAACTGATTGAGTAATTGTACAAAAAAATATACATTTTTAATCATACAAATTATATATCTTTTTTTTTGTTGTTTTGTTTTTTTGTTTACTACTCATCTATTCATTAATGCTGTTTTTGGATATACAAAGTATTTTTGTATCCATATACCACACAATTCCTCAACTACACCATTAGCTTGCATATGAAATATTATTTTTTATGATACATTGCATTTATGCTCTAGTACTAGGCTTTCATTTCTGTGTAAAAATTTTCAGATTTATGCCAGATTATTTTTTTATTTTTATTTTTTTGACACATGAAAAAAATTATATATATTTTTTTTGTGTGTGTGTGTATTTTGTATGTATTTTAGAAATTCCAGTGCACTTTCATTTTAATGAATCTTCTTTCTCCCATGTCTGTATTTCAGGGGCTAAATTCCCTATCAAGTGGACGGCTCCTGAGGCAGCTCTGTATGGGAAGTTCACCATTAAATCCGATGTTTGGTCTTTTGGAATCCTGCTTACGGAGCTGGTCACTAAAGGCAGAGTTCCATATCCAGGTAAATCTCAAAACAGTTGCTTTGAGTGATCACTAGATGTATTGTGAAATTACTAATGTGACCCTTTAAAAGTTTAAAATACATCAAACTAAACAAATTATAACCTACATCCAAAATAGTTGTCTTTTGAAGACCAAAAGACATGTTTCAACATTTCAAGGTGTTTAAAGATATTTGCTACCACATACCTTGATGCATATCTGCCGATATACATATCTGTAGACTAATTTCTGAGAGGCATGTCCAGTCTCAGATTTTATTTTTTCATTTTATTCCAAACTTCTTTCCACACTTTTAGGTTTTTCAGAACTAGTCATGTTGACATGCCCTGGGAATGCAGTTGCTCCATAATTAGATCAACTAGACGAATCATTTATCAGTATCTGTGTAAAATTTGTGAACCACCCTTTTATAATCACACTCGGACTCTTAAAATATGCTGAAGACAGTGATCCATGGTTGATTTATATCTGCACAAATTAAAACAAAAAACAAAAAACAAAACCTTGATCTTAGCTGGAATGTAAGGGAGAAATGAAAGGGGGAGGTGTGAAATGCCATTGAGTCGACACAGTATTGCGTCATCCACAGATGTTTGGAGGCGTTTTCACGCAGTTGTTGAAATCCGGTCATGTCCCTCATGGTGATGAGGAATCTTCTGGCTTCATACGTCCAGTTCTGTTCCAGGATCACCAATCATGAGAAGCAGGTCTTTTTGTCCTGCCCTCATATCTTCAAAAATGGGGATCTGATATTGCATTTTTTGGTTTGATTGATAGTTTTAGTATGTTTTTATCTCCCCAGTCGTTGTTGCATTTAGGGCTGTCAACTTTAGTCGTTTAGTCGACTAATCGGATCGATTACGTCTTGGTCGACTGACATTCTTATTGGTTCGACCAGTCGCATTTTTTTTTTTACCAATATAAATTTTCAATGATTTACTCCTTGATATTTATTTCTTTATACACAGTTATTTATTACTGTATTCTAAATATAATTAGCCTATGTTTTATCCCCAACTTTAAATGCTTTCATTTAGGCTACTTTTGTAACTGCGCCACAGTTTAGCGCACACATATAATACACTCGGGAACCGCACCTGTGGCTGGCTGCGCTGCTGCTTCGCGCTCAATAAGGGATATACCGGTAGGTAGTTTTGCTGTATTCATTTAGGTAGAACGCTACTTGTTTTGGCTTTAGTCGAAATCTAAATCGGCTGGTCGACCATCGACCTGGTGTGATCAGGTGCGCGATTGTGACCGTCACCATAGACCTAGGACAGAGCTCCTCACCTTTTGCAGTTAAAAAAAATCACTTAATTTTCAATAAATTGTATTATTATTATAGTTTTATTTATTTTTGATGTTGTTTCGTTGTTGTTTTATAAATGCTCTATGACAATTGTTTAAAAAATGTTCAATCAAAACATCTGTTTTTTTTTTTTTTTTAGTCGACTAATCGTTGCGCAGGACAAGACTTTGGTCGACTGAGTATTTCTTTTAGTTGACTACAGCCCTAGTTGCATTTTGGTTCAAAAGTGATTACATTTTATTAGCACTAAATTAATTCCGAAAATAAAGATTTTTGTAGTTGTGCATGCCAGTGTAAAACTTGCTACTACAATACTAGGGTGTTGCTATATGGTTGCAAAGGTGTTGTGAGTGATTTTAACATTATGTTATAAATTTGTTACATTGACAGTGATTGTTACTTTTTTTTTGTCTTGTCGTACACGGTGCTTTTTTTTTTTTTTGGCACACTTTTCTGTCATTTCTCAAGCTATACAACATTGAAAGCTCTGGTCTCTGTGTTTAGCGCGAAAGCTGACGTGATTGCCACCGGCTCTGGATAAAATTCACGCAGGACAGTCGTGCCGTGTACCAGATGCTTTGACGCGATTATCAAGTTTACTGACTCGTAACATGTGCAATATCTCACGAACTCCAGTGTCTGAACTCATTGTTTTCTGGCCTATTTTATCATCCACAAAACTTTTCAACAAAACAAAAATTGAAAATTGGTTTGTTCTTAATCCCTAACACAACTATGTGCAATGGACCTTTGTCAGTGTAGATGGCATGATTTTCCATGAATGCTACAAAACAGTTATGGAAATATGCACGATCTGTCCAATGTACTGTACTTTTTTTGTACCTGTGAAAATACATCTTTCAAAAAGAACTTTCCTTATGTGAAAAAAACTCAGCTTTGTAAACTAGTGCACGAGAAGAAAAAAACGAAAGTGACCAAGCAAAGAATGAAGACAAGACCAACATACATCTTTTCTGAGCAATCCAATACACTAATATTTTCATCACGACATGGCCGTATGTAATTAATATAAGTGAAGACAAACTGATCAGTATGATTCATATTCAAAATGGTAAGCAAGCGCTGCTTTGTTTACGTTTTGTATGTTCACATTCCTAGTTCCTTTTTTTTGAATGACAAATGGTCATTATTATCTCTCATGCAGGCGCATTCCTAGTTCCTTTTTTTGAATGACAAATGGTCATTATTATCTCTCATGCAGGCGCAGAACGTACATGATACTTCGCCTTATGAACTTATGAACCCCAGTTTTAATTTGGCAAAATTTTTTGGCAAAAGCAACAAATTAATAACAAAACCACAATTAAGAAACCCCCCCAAAAAAAGCAATGCCATGCTCCGCTTCAGTGTCCTTAATATAGCCTAGTTAATCAGCAACTAATGCAATGAGACGCAGGTGCAAACAATCAAACGCAGACAGAGAATATAGTCATGACATCATGTCAGGAGAAGAGAACGCACTCAAGGCACAGGCCCGTAACATTGTCGCTAGTTGTGTGTACACCCTTCAAACATCAGCACATGTAAGTCACATAAAAGTCATTCTCTATTTACTTCAGAATGTCAGCTAGCTCACCATGTCTTGATCAGTGGTGTGAGTTTGGACAGAAGGATTCTTAGAGAGAGAGATGTCTGTATCCACATCTATATTTTTCATTCAGAATTTTTTTTAAATGGCATCTATCATGAGTATACACTGCAAGAAAAAAAAATTCTTCAATTGCTGTCTTTTTTCCCAGAAATTCTACACCTCACCATTTTGTTTAGTCTGGGAAAATGAGACATTCGAAGGTACAATACTCGAACTATGAATCTTTTGCATCTGTTCAAATATGAATACTTAAAGGGTCATGAACTGGCTTTTTAAATTTTATTATATTGTTGTCTGAGGTCAATTTATGACGTCCGTTTGGTTTTTGCATTCAAAAACATCAATATTAATAAGAAATAGGCTATTTTGTACCCAAGTTGTGAGCCTACCTGAAAAACAGTCGGTTTTTATGGGCATGTCGCACTGAAGACTTGGAAATAAACGCCCACTGCTGTAAGTGGATAACAGTTTTGCATATTATAATGAGTTTAACTCGCCCATCGGTGCACGTGGGGGAAAACGTCCAATGTTGTCAAATGGCAACCGGATTCGCCCATACATGTTCGACCAAGAGTCCGTGTGTTGTACAATTCCTGTCAGATCCAATATAGACGGCACAGCACCGTTCTTTACTCCTAATCGGTCTGCAAATCCAGTCTTGTTTACAAAACAATCCTCAGTGAAATGAAGCGAACAGACGACGATGTTTTACCCTCATCAGCTGGAACGTCATTAAAAATAAAGTTTATCCATGCAGTCCTATTGGAATCCACAGGAAGCTTATGCAGCGACTGTCTTCCACAACCAGGCACTGCACAATATTCTGTTTTGCTCTGTAGCTCGATCCAGTTTGTCATCACGAGGTAGGCATGTATGTTAGGCTATATAGCTATGCGTGTAATGCGCGAATCGGTGGGCGGGGCTAAACCAGCCGTGCTGAACCAGGTGTTGATCTTCTGCGGTGGTGGCGTTTTAACAACTTTGACGTCATATTTCCCCACTTTTAAAAACGAGTCGTTTGTTGAGGCTTGTGTCAATAAAAGCTTTTATTGGACTAACAAGGACATTTTCAGTTCTGAAACTTACAGGATATTCTTATAAAATGATGGCCTCTTAGATGTCAAAAGCTCAAGGAAAATTTTCTCAGTTCATGACCCCTTTAACACGTAACTTTTATCAATTGTGAATTAGGTCATAGACCACCGACAAACAACAGCACCTATAATAGCTACAACCCGTCCAAATACAAAACGACACAAAAAAGATCCGATTTTCAAAACAAAACTACTTCGATATAACAGAATAAGCCAGAGACTCCTGGGCTTGAAATGTTAAAGTGTTGCCATTACCTGTGGGCTGATGGATGAGTTGTCAACCATAAAACTGCATTCAATAGTACTTTAAAAAAAAAAAAAACGTATATATATAATTTTTTTTTCTTATAGAAAAACAGTAGTTAAGTTTAAGCAAAATTCTAACACAAGTGTAAAGAACACACATCTTACAGGCGTGAAATGCCTGAGACAGCCTGGATAACACCTAACACACCTTGCCTAACACAGATGTCAATCAAACTCAAGCATACAATTATTATACAATATTTTAGGATGTTATAATAATGTGTGTAGTTTTATCAAAATCAATGAAACAGCAATACTTTAATAAATATAATATTTGAACAAAAACTGGGGGTCCTGTTCATAATGGGTGAGCCTATGTCCGTTAGGCCCATCTACGCCCCTTGGTTGGCGCCTGTAAAAGAATTGTTCTGCTGAAAATTACTCTTATTTCTCTCATTGAGTTTTCTGATGTTTTTGATAGGGATGAACAACAGGGAGGTACTTGAACAAGTGGAGCGTGGCTACCGAATGCCGAGTCCCCAGGACTGTCCAAGTTCTCTACACGAGCTGATGGTTCAGTGCTGGAAGAAAGACGCAGAAGAGCGGCCCACTTTTGAGTACCTGCAGGCTTTCCTTGAAGATTACTTCACGGCGACCGAACCTCAATATCAGCCTGGAGACAACCTCTAAACCCAGCCTCCTGGACTTACCCTGATCTTCTCCTCCCCGGGCCATTTCTAGTCCCCTCTACTCTCTTAGTTCACCTAAGCTCCTGTTGATCCCCTATGGCCTCGTGTCCTAGTCGACTGAAGACTGAAGATTTTGCACAGACTTTCAACTTGAGGGGTGTATACAAGAGCAAGCTGGGGAGGTAAACAGAGGGGATTGTGGGTAAAGTTGGGAGAGGGAGGATGTGGAAATGCTTTTGTTCAGGGTTGTGGCCATAACCAGTATAATGAAATGATGCCTGTATTCAGTGTAAATACAAGATGCTTGTTTATGGTTTATTTTTTTTTCATTCATGTTTTATGTTATCCCCGCTCGTCTTTTTGTTTTGCTTCGTAAAATATCAATTATGGTCGCGACGAGGAACCTGTTCTTTGTGAAGGGTAAAGCAGACAACTATGAAGGGTTTGGCTGGGTGCCAATGCATAGAACAAATCTCTATGTCTGCGTGTTATGTTTGAGATTTGAGAATGTATGTGCTTTATTCGTCCTCTCCTCTGCTGATGAAATCCTGTTCCAGATGGAGGAATAAATCCAAGTGTCTTTCTTATTCTAGTGAAATCTCAAACTGCAAGGGAAATTGATTCCTTACATTTTATTTAATATTTTTTACAATGATTATTAAGATACTAAATTGTTTTAACATTTTGTTTATCTCTGAGAATTGTGTCCTCTCCAAAGTATTAGATGTTAATCTAAAAAGAATATTTTACACATAATGCACATTACAGTTTTGTGTTTTCTACCAAATGTTTAGACTGCCGTACTCATGTCAGCATATGTTAAGTTTCCTTGCTCCCAAGTATTTTGGGGTATTCAAGTATGGATGTTTTTTCCATGGTGGATGAGAAATGGTTATTCAGGTTTAAAAAAGTTCATAACCCCATACGTAGGCTGTGTCCAAAGCCTGAAAAATGCTACTTTCGTGTACAGTTTTCAGATAGATTCAGGTAGAAAGTCACCAAGGCATGTTCGAAATCCAATATTTGTGCAACATTCTCTCTACAAGAGGCCCAATCATACTCTACACATACATGACACTTGACAAGCTTGATCCCATGCATTGCTGCAGAAGTGAATCTTGCAGAGGAAGTCAGAGTTAAAGTTTAGCTAAACTTGTTTATAACACTGTCAAAAAAACATGCAAAAATTTTACTCTTAGGGGTACAACAGCTTGTCACTAGATGTTTCCATCCAAAGCTGCGAATTTAACGAATTATGCGCAAATTGGAATATGACCTCACATTTTACAAGATACAATATTTGTCAATGATGCCTAGAATGTGTTGTGTGCCGAATCCTTCGCCATCGTTTTGTGAGTCATTTCTCCTTACTCTCATCATGTGATAAGTGAAATCTGACTACTGCTGCAACTATCCAGCTCGTGCTGAATGGAGCACACTCTTTCAGATAATTGTTCACTATAATGTTATATAAAGTATAATTGTATAGTGCCCGTTGTCCAACTGAACTAAATGGTTTTTGTATCTTTAAAAGCAAAACAACAGTGTGGGCGGTGCCATGGTGGCCAAGTGATGTAACCGGTTTACGGCACTGACTACCACAGCAAGCTCAGAGACGACTATGAACTGCTTAATCGTTAACTAAAGTTATTGAATTTGTTCTTGATAATTAAACATGACATTATGGTGCCTTGGAAGCCTGCCTGAAACTTTCTTCCTTTTACGCAGAAATGTTTGGTCATTGCTGACAGGGCAGCGAATAAGCACAGCAGCTGTCTTCAGTTTTGGACACAGCCTCATTAAAATGTAATCAGGTTCCATTTGCCCTTAGTGGTTACCAAAACAACTGGTCCTTATCTTCACACACCTTAGTGGTCACGTGCCATTTATTCTGTTCTCCATGGAGGATACTTAAGATTAATTTGTTTTAATGTATTGTATTTAATCATAAATATGTGGAACTGTTTGAATTTTGTTGGTTTGTTGGTTTGTACAGTGCTTATCAGAACGTCTTAAAAAACCCTCAACAACATTGCTTTTGGTTTAACAGTATTGTGTTAGTAATCACCTCAATTATATTTGCCATTCCCATTTTTAACATAGCATTTTGTTTACTCGTTTCCCATTTGTAAATAAAAAGTACAATATTTTACACTTTACAAGTGTTGCCTCTCTTTCTTATTCCCAATTCAATTATTTAAATGTGTTTTTATTATTTTATTTGATGTTACATTTTGTAATACTAAACTGATATCTAATTTCATCTGTTTTTTAGCATCCAGGGTGCAGGCAGTTTTTTTTTTTTTTTTTCGTAAAACCACAGAAACAAAAGATTAAAATTACACTTGACTACCAGATTTATCTGTCATTTTCTTTTTTATATATTGTTAAAGACGAGATCAAAAATAAAAAAGGCAACACAACACTTCCTGACTGGTTTTCCATGTATAAATTATATTTCCTATGGATATGTAACAAATTGAGGCGAATCAAACACAACTTGATCAAATTCATCTCTCATGTGATTCAGAACTCTAAGTTTCTGGAGCTCACATTCCTTTGACACAGGCTCCAGCCTTCCCCCTGTCCAGAGAAGGACTTTTATTGCCCCACAGGCTCCAAGAGGATGCAACAGGAAGGGGGCCACCTTTGATCCCCTGACAGAGATGTTCCACAGAGCCGTTCTCTAACACAGATATCAGCAAGAACTTTGCCTGACCTCACTATTGAGATCTAAGATCTCCCACACAAAATCATGAACTCAATTCAGAACAATTCTGGGACTCAATCAAACATTCAATTTTATGCTTGCTATTGTTCATACAATATATGTGTGTGGTTATTATACGTTATACCATTTGTCTGTGGTTATTATGCTTAGATCACATGTAATTGTGATATTACTCTTCTGTGTGAATGAGACTATCGTGCTTCCTATCAAACGAATCAGATTCTCTTAATTCAAAAGATGGCTTGATGGAAATCTGTGTAAAATGTCTTTGTATGATTATAATAGTTATAATGTTAAACTGTGCTAAGTGCAGAAGACCACAGACCATCCATAAATTCTGATAAGAAGTAGATCCACCTCCTAAAGGATGCCACTTCTCATTGGTCCAATGTTTCTAAGAGGTTGGACTACAATTTAAGTTAAAGATTTGAACAAAGGACCTCAGTTCAGTTCGGTTTTTGAAACAGTTCAGTTTTGTTTTCGAGTTTTGCAACTAAGTTTGTGCCTCTCTTTAAAGAGTGTTTCTGTGTTTTTCTCTGAAAACAACTCTACCAGACCAAGCAGACAGAACCCATAGATCGGGGTTCAAACAGCTTCATTCAAGCCATCTGACTCGTTTTATTCTCATCTCTTTCCTTTATTTCCTTTTTCGTGAAAGTCTCGTTTCCAAAGTTAAGTTAGCTGCAAAGTCTCGTTTTCAAACGTCTTTACTGCAACGCGCTTCAAACTGGAAAAGACTCTCATTCACTTGCTTATCACACGTGATCGGCAGCGAAACCTCTATCCAGGCACATCAAAGACAACCAGCCACGCGGACCGGCCGGGGAACCCCCTTTCAACGCAACAAGACAAAGGAATCCCCTTGACGCACAGACAAGCGCAAGCAAGTAGGCCTACCTCAGACTCTAACTGATCGGCTGCATTTAATGTAAATCAAATAACCTATCTAAGGACGAAGGTTTAAATTACTGTTTGATGGTCCTTTTAGGTCATGTTGTCTTACGTGCATATAGAAAGTTGAAACTTTCTCTCTTTCACTCTTTACAACTCCCTCTTTCCTTTTCGCGACTGTATGAATGTGTGTGTGAGTGTGTTTAGATTTAGTTTATGTGTTTAGAATAGCTAATAAAGTCTCCCATATAATTGAAAAGATGAATTGCTTTGTGTTTTGCTTACAAATTAATGTCTTGTACTGTTCGATCTAAAGTTACCTTGCTAAGACATAGTGTTTCATTATAAATTGGGTATTTATATTCTTGCAATAGATTATTACGGCCCGTTCGAATGAACTCTAAACGAGTCATTTGCTCGGTTCCATAAGTGACTCGGTTCAGATTCATTGCAAATCAATGAATCATCCACTTTGAGCTAAATTGGCCATTCCGGCCCCCTTAAATACATTTTATGTATATTATTATTGTGTAGGTTCGCTACACTTTACCATTAAACCCATTTTTTGCAACAACTTTTTATACAACACACATTTATGCATAATTTCAAATTGTTCTGCCTTTCAACAATACATTCTGCATGGGACCTACACATGCAAAAACAACAGAAATCCAAAATGGGACTTAAATGCCAAACACCACTCAGAACAAACTCCTTTCTTCAACATTGCAAAAAGCAACACAGAACGTTCATCAACGACACAGAGCTCACAACCAAAGTTGCTGATCTGTGCCAAATTCACGCTCAGAAAGGAGCATCGTGACTCATCATCGTGGGTTGGGAGACAAACACTTTCGAAACACATTTCCAAGCAAAGAACTATAGAAATGATCCCTGAAAATATAGTCTTAACGGTTTATGGAAACTCAATCGCCATTCCATTCTGCTGCACCTCTCCTCTAAAAGGGATTTGCCTATTTGAATTTTGTGGGCTTTAAAGTTTACTAGACATACATCGGAGTCAAAACTTAGGTTCCTTCGGGGCTGTGGTATCAGTGGCGGCATTGTTCCCCACATCTGTTTCAACGCTAGGGCACCTTAAAGGGGGAAGACACAACTTAAGAAAGACAAAATCATTAAAAAGAAGATGTTCCAAGTCTGTTTCTGTCTTCTTATTCTTCAGCCGGTTTCTCTCTTGGCCAACATGTGCTTCAGCACCTCATATTGAAGGATTCTGTACTTAGAACCATCTATCCTTGAGTGTAGTAGAGTTCCCAATTGTACGGTGACCTCGATTGGGCCATCATTGCCTACAGCAGTGGGTGGTTCCAAGTTTAGAAAGCGATTTGGTGGAAATGCTCATGATTGATGTCTTTTCCTAGCCGGGAGCTGCTCCATTGGTCCTGGGCTCCTCTTTCCAATATTGCATTGCCACAATGCATTCCAGAAAAGCTTCTAAAATAATCCCCTTTCTCAAAAGGCACAAATGTCAAACAACGCTCAGATTATACCCCTTTCTTCAACACCGACAAAAGCTACACAGAAACTTCATAAACGACACAGAGTTGACGTCTAACGAAAAAGTCCCGCACCTACCCACAAATGATAACGTAGGCCTTTCAGACACTTGACGCTGATTGCATTCTTGGAAAACTTGCAATGGCTGACATCAAGCTAAGCACATAACCAGAGCACTCTTTACCATAAAACCCATTTTTTGCAACCACTTTTTATACAACACACATTCATGCATCATTGCAAATTGTTCTGCCTTTCAACAATAATTTCTGCATGGGACCTACATATGCAAAAACAACGAAAATCCAAAATGGGACTTAAATGCCAAACACCACTCAGAACACACTCCTTTCTTCAACATTGCAAAAAGCAACACAGAACGTTCATCAACGACACAGAGCTCACAACCAAAGTTGCTGATCTGTGCCAAATTCACGCTCAGAAAGGAGCATCGTGACTCATCATCGTGGGTTGGGAGACAAACACTTTCGAAACACATTTCCAAGCAAAAAACTATAGAAATGATCCCTGAAAATATAGTCTTAACGGTTTATGGAAACTCAATCGCCATTCCATTCTGCTGCACGTCTCCTCTAAAAGGGATTTGCCTATTTGAATTTTGTGGGCTTTAAAGTTTACTAGACATACATCGGAGTCAAAACGTAGGTTCCTTCGGGGCTGTGGTATCAGTGGCGGCATTGTTCCCCACATCTGTTTCAACGCTAGGGCACCTTAAAGGGGAAGACACAACTTAAGAAAGACAAAATCATTAAAAAGAAGATGTTCCAAGTCTGTTTCTGTCTTCTTATTCTTCAGCCGGTTTCTCTCTTGGCCAACATGTGCTTCAGCACCTCATATTGCAGGATTCTGTAATTAGAACCATCTATCCTTGAGTGTAGTAGAGTTCCCAATTGTACCGTGACCTCGATTGGGCCATCATTGCCTACAGCAGTGGGTGGTTCCAAGTTTAGAAAGCGATTTGGTGGAAATGCTCATGATTGATGTCTTTTCCTAGCCGGGAGCTGCTCCATTGCTCCTGGGCTCCTCTTTCCAATATTGCATTGCCACAACGCATTCCAGAAAAGCTTCTAAAATAATTCCCTTTCTCAAAAGGCACAAATGTCAAACAACGCTCAGATTATACCCCTTTCTTCAACACCGACAAAAGCTGCACAGAAACTTCATAAACGACACAGAGTTGACGTCCAACGAAAAGTCCCGCACCTACCCACAAATGATAACGTAGGCCTTTCAGACACTTGACGCTGATTGCATTCTTGGAAAACTTGCAATGGCTGACATCAAGCTAAGGACATAACCAGAGCACTCTTTACCATAAAACCCATTTTTTGCAACCACTTTTTATACAACACACATTCATGCATCATTGCAAATTGTTCTGCGTTTCAACAATAATTTCTGCATGGGACCCACATATGCAAAAACAATGAAAATCCAAAATGGGACTTAAATGCCAAACACCACTCAGAACACACTCCTTTCTTCAACATTGCAAAAAGCAACACAGAACGTTCATCAATCGACACAGAGCTCACAACCAAAGTTGCTGATCTGTGCCAAATTCACGCTCAGAAAGGAGCATCGTGACTCATCATCGTGGGTTGGGAGACAAACACTTTTGAAACACATTTCCAAGCAAAAAACTATAGAAATGATCCCTGAAAATATAGTCTTAACGGTTTATGGAAACTCAATCGCCATTCCATTCTGCTGCACCTCTCCTCTAAAAGGGATTTGCCTATTTGAATTTTGTGGGCTTTAAAGTTTACTAGACATACATCGGAGTCAAAACTTAGGTTCCTTCGGGGCTGTGGTATCAGTGGCGGCATTGTTCCCCACATCTGTTTCAACGCTAGGGCACCTTAAAGGGGAAGACACAACTTAAGAAAGACAAATTCATTAAAAAGAAGATGTTCCAAGTCTGTTTCTGTCTTCTTATTCTTCAGCCGGTTTCTCTCTTGGCCAACATGTGCTTCAGCACCTCATATTGAAGGATTCTGTACTTAGAACCATCCATCCTTGAGTGTAGTAGAGTTCCCAATTGTACGGTGACCTCGATTGGGCCATCATTGCCTACAGCAGTGGGTGTCTCCAAGTTTAGAAAGCGATTTGGTGGAAATGCTCATGATCGATGTCTTTTCCTAGCCGGGAGCTGCTCCATTGGTCTTGGGCTCCTCTTTCCAATATTGCATTGCCACAACGCATTCCAGAAAAGCTTCTAAAACAATCCCCTTTCTCAAAAGGCACAAATGTCAAACAACGCTCAGATTATACCCCTTTCTTCAACACCGACAAAAGCTACACAGAAACTTCATAAACGACACAGAGTTGACGTCCAACGAAAAAGTCCCGCACCTACCCACAAATGATAACGTAGGCCTTTCAGACACTTGACGCTGATTGCATTCTTGGAAAACTTGCAATGGCTGACATCAAGCTAAGCACATAACCAGAGCACTCTTTACCATAAAACCCATTTTTCACAACCACTTTTTATACAACACACATTCATGCATCATTGCAAATTGTTCTGCCTTTCAACAATAATTTCTGCATGGGACCTACACATGCAAAAACAACGAAAATCCAAAATGGGACTTAAATGCCAAACACCACTCAGAACACACTCCTTTCTTCAACATTGCAAAAAGCAACACAGAACGTTCATCAACGACACAGAGCTCACAACCAAAGTTGCTGATCTGTGCCAAATTCACGCTCAGAAAGGAGCATCGTGACTCATCATCGTGGGTTGGGAGACAAACACTTTCGAAACACATTTCCAAGCAAAAAACTATAGAAATGATCCCTGAAAATATAGTCTTAACGGTTTATGGAAACTCAATCGCCATTCCATTCTGCTGCACCTCTCCTCTAAAAGGGATTTGCCTATTTGAATTTTGTGGGCTTTAAAGTTTACTAGACATACATCGGAGTCAAAACTTAGGTTCCTTCGGGGCTGTGGTATCAGTGGCGGCATTGTTCCCCACATCTGTTTCAACGCTAGGGCACCTTAAAGGGGGAAGACACAACTTAAGAAAGACAAAATCATTAAAAAGAAGATGTTCCAAGTCTGTTTCTGTCTTCTTATTCTTCAGCCGGTTTCTCTCTTGGCCAACATGTGCTTCAGCACCTCATATTGAAGGATTCTGTACTTAGAACCATCTATCCTTGAGTGTAGTAGAGTTCCCAATTGTACGGTGACCTCGATTGGGCCATCATTGCCTACAGCAGTGGGTGGTTCCAAGTTTAGAAAGTGATTTGGTGGAAATGCTCATGATTGATGTCTTTTCCTAGCCGGGAGCTGCTCCATTGGTCCTGGGCTCCTCTTTCCAATATTGCATTGCCACAACGCATTCCAGAAAAGCTTCTAAAACAATCCCCTTTCTCAAAAGGCACAAATGTCAAACAACGCTCAGATTATACCCCTTTCTTCAACACCGACAAAAGCTACACAGAAACTTCATAAACGACACAGAGTTGACGTCCAACGAAAAAGTCCCGCACCTACCCACAAATGATAACGTAGGCCTTTCAGACACTTGACGCTGATTGCATTCTTGGAAAACTTGCAATGGCTGACATCAAGCTAAGCACATAACCAGAGCACTCTTTACCATAAAACCCATTTTTTGCAACCACTTTTTATACAACACACATTCATGCATCATTGCAAATTGTTCTGCCTTTCAACAATAATTTCTGCATGGGACCTACATATGCAAAAACAACGAAAATCCAAAATGGGACTTAAATGCCAAACACCACTCAGAACACACTCCTTTCTTCAACATTGCAAAAAGCAACACAGAACGTTCATCAACGACACAGAGCTCACAACCAAAGTTGCTGATCTGTGCCAAATTCACACTCAGAAAGGAGCATCTTGACTCATCATCGTGGGTTGGGAGACAAACACTTTTGAAACACATTTCCAAGCAAAGAACTATAGAAATGATCCCTGAAAATATAGTCTTAACGGTTTATGGAAACTCAATCGCCATTCCATTCTGCTGCGCCTCTCCTCTAAAAGGGTTTTGCCTATTTGAATTTTGTGGGCTTTAAAGTTTACTAGACATACATCGGAGTCAAAACTTAGGTTCCTTCGGGGCTGTGGTATCAGTGGCGGCATTGTTCCCCACATCTGTTTCAACGCTAGGGCACCTTAAAGGGGAAGACACAACTTAAGAAAGACAAAATCATTAAAAAGAAGATGTTCCAAGTCTGTTTCTGTCTTCTTATTCTTCAGCCGGTTTCTCTCTTGGCCAACATGTGCTTCAGCACCTCATATTGAAGGATTCTGTACTTAGAACCATCTATCCTTGAGTGTAGTAGAGTTCCCAATTGTACGGTGACCTCGATTGGGCCATCATTGCCTACAGCAGTGGGTGGTTCCAAGTTTAGAAAGTGATTTGGTGGAAATGCTCATGATTGATGTCTTTTCCTAGCCGGGAGCTGCTCCATTGGTCCTGGGCTCCTCTTTCCAATATTGCATTGCCACAACGCATTCCAGAAAAGCTTCTAAAACAATCCCCTTTCTCAAAAGGCACAAATGTCAAACAACGCTCAGATTATACCCCTTTCTTCAACACCGACAAAAGCTACACAGAAACTTCATAAACGACACAGAGTTGACGTCCAACGAAAAAGTCCCGCACCTACCCACAAATGATAACGTAGGCCTTTCAGACACTTGACGCTGATTGCATTCTTGGAAAACTTGCAATGGCTGACATCAAGCTAAGCACATAACCAGAGCACTCTTTACCATAAAACCCATTTTTTGCAACCACTTTTTATACAACACACATTCATGCATCATTGCAAATTGTTCTGCCTTTCAACAATAATTTCTGCATGGGACCTACACATGCAAAAACAACGAAAATCCAAAATGGGACTTAAATGCCAAACACCACTCAGAACACACTCCTTTCTTCAACATTGCAAAAAGCAACACAGAACGTTCATCAACGACACAGAGCTCACAACCAAAGTTGCTGATCTGTGCCAAATTCACACTCAGAAAGGAGCATCTGTGACTCATCATCATGGGTTGGGAGACAAACACTTTTGAAACACATTTCCAAGTTAAGAACTATAGAAATGATCCCTGAAGATATAGTCTTAACGTTTTAAGGAAACTCAATCGCCATTCCATTCTGCTGCGCCTCTCCTCTAAAAGGGTTTTGCCTATTTTAATTTTGTGGGCATTAAAGTTTACTGGACATTCATCGGAATCAAAACTTAGGTTCCTTCGGGGCTGTGGTATCAGTGGCGGCATTGTTCCCCACATCTGTTTCAACGCTAGGGCACCTTAAAGGGGAAGACACAACTTAAGAAAGACAAAATCATTAAAAAGAAGATGTTCAGAAAAGCTTCTGAAACAATCACCTTTCTCAAAAGGCACAAATGTCAAACAACGCTCAGATTATACCCCTTTACTTCAACACCGACAAAAGCTACACAGAAACTTCATAAACGACACAGAAATATAGTCTTAACGTTTTAAGGAAACTCAATCGCCATTCCATTCTGCTGTGCCTCTCCTCTAAAAGGGTTTTGCCTATTTTAATTTTGTGGGCATTAAAGTTTACTGGAAATTCATCGGAGTCAAAACTTATGTTCCTTCGGGGCTGTGGTATCAGGGGCGGCATTGTTCCCCACATCTGTTTCAACGCTAGGGCACCTTAAAGGGGGAAGACACAACTTAAGAAAGACAAAATCATTAAAAAGAAGATGTTCAGAAAAGCTTCTAAAACAATCCCCTTTCTCAAAAGGCACAAATGTCAAACAACGCTCAGATTATACCCCTTTCTTCAACACCGACAAAAGCTACACAGAAACTTCATAAACGACACAGAGTTGACGTCCAACGAAAATGTCCGCACCTACCCACAAATGATAACGTAGGCCTTTCAGACACTTGATGCTGATTGCATTCTTGGAAAACTTGCAATGGCTGACATCAAGCTAAGCACATAACCAGAGCACTCTTTACCATAAAACCCATTTTTTCACAACCACTTTTTATACAACACACATTCATGCATCATTGCAAATTGTTCTGCCTTTCAACAATAATTTCTGCATGGGACCTACACATGCAAAAACAACAAAAAACCAAAATGGGACTTAAATGCCAATCACCCCTCAGAACACACTCCTTTCTTCAACATTGCAAAAAGCAACACAGAACATTCATCAATGACACAGAGCTCACAACCAAAGTTGCTGATCTGTGCCAAATTCACGCTCAGAAAGGAGCATCTTGACTCATCATCGTGGGTTGGGAGACAAACACTTTCGAAACACATTTCCAAGCAAAGAACTATAGAAATGATCCCTGAAAATATAGTCTTAACGGTTTATGGAAACTCAATCGCCATTCCATTCTGCTGCACGTCTCCTCTAAAAGGGATTTGCCTATTTGAATTTTGTGGGCTTTAAAGTTTACTAGACATACATCGGAGTCAAAACTTAGGTTCCTTCGGGGCTGTGGTATCAGTGGCGGCATTGTTCCCCACATCTGTTTCAACGCTAGGGCACCTTAAAGGGGAAGACACAACTTAAGAAAGACAAAATCATTAAAAAGAAGATGTTCCAAGTCTGTTTCTGTCTTCTTATTCTTCAGCCGGTTTCTCTCTTGGCCAACATGTGCTTCAGCACCTCATATTGAAGGATTCTGTACTTAGAACCATCTATCCTTGAGTGTAGTAGAGTTCCCAATTGTATGGTGACCTCGATTGGGCCATCATTGCCTACAGCAGTGGGTGGTTCCAAGTTTAGAAAGTGATTTGGTGGAAATGCTCATGATTGATGTCTTTTCCTAGCCGGGAGCTGCTCCATTGGTCCTGGGCTCCTCTTTCCAATATTGCATTGCCACAACGCATTCCAGAAAAGCTTCTAAAACAATCCCCTTTCTCAAAAGGCACAAATGTCAAACAACGCTCAGATTATACCCCTTTCTCTTCAACACCGACAAAAGCTACACAGAAACTTCATAAACGACACAGAAATATAGTCTTAACGTTTTAAGGAAACTCAATCGCCATTCCATTCTGCTGTGCCTCTCCTCTAAAAGGGTTTTGCCTATTTTAATTTTGTGGGCATTAAAGTTTACTGGAAATTCATCGGAGTCAAAACTTATGTTCCTTCGGGGCTGTGGTATCAGGGCGGCATTGTTCCCCACATCTGTTTCAACGCTAGGGCACCTTAAAGGGGAAGACACAACTTAAGAAAGACAAAATCATTAAAAAGAAGATGTTCCAAGTCTGTTTCTGTCTTTTTATGCTTCAGCCGGTTTCTCTCTTGGCCAACATGTGCTTCAGCACCTCATATTGAAGGATTCTGTACTTAGAACCATCTATCCTTGAGTGTAGTAGAGTTCCCAATTGTACGGTGACCTCGATTGGGCCATCATTGCCTACAGCAGTGGGTGGTTCCAAGTTTAGAAAGTGATTTGGTGGAAATGCTCATGATTGATGTCTTTTCCTAGCCGGGAGCTGCTCCATTGGTCCTGGGCTCCTCTTTCCAATATTGCATTGCCACAACGCATTCCAGAAAAGCTTCTAAAACAATCCCCTTTCTCAAAAGGCACAAATGTCAAACAACGCTCAGATTATACCCCTTTCTTCAACACCGACAAAAGCTACACAGAAACTTCATAAACGACACAGAGTTGACGTCCAACGAAAAAGTCCCGCACCTACCCACAAATGATAACGTAGGCCTTTCAGACACTTGACGCTGATTGCATTCTTGGAAAACTTGCAATGGCTGACATCAAGCTAAGCACATAACCAGAGCACTCTTTACCATAAAACCCATTTTTTGCAACCACTTTTTATACAACACACATTCATGCATCATTGCAAATTGTTCTGCCTTTCAACAATAATTTCTGCATGGGACCTACACATGCAAAAACAACAAAAATCCAAAATGGGACTTAAATGCCAATCACCCCTCAGAACACACTCCTTTCTTCAACATTGCAAAAAGCAACACAGAACGTTCATCAATGACACAGAGCTCACAAACCAAGTTGTTGCTGATCTGTGCCAAATTAACTGGCCGGAAAGGAGCATCGTGACTCATCATTTGAATTTTGTGGGGGCTCTAAAGTTTACTAGACATACATCGGAGTCAAAGCTTAGGGCTTCCTTCTGGGGCTGGTGGTATCAGTGGCGGCTATTGTTCCCCACATCTGTTTCAACGCTAGGGCACCTTAAAGGAGGAAGACACAACTTAAGAAAGACAAAATCATTAAAAAGAAGATGTTCCAAGTCTGTTTCTGTCTTCTTTATGCTTCAGCCGGTTTCTCTCTTGGCCAACATGTGCTTCAGCACCTCATATTGAAGGATTCTGTACTTAGAACCATCTATCCTTGAGTGTAGTAGAGTTCCCAATTGTACGGTGACCTCGATTGGGCCATCATTGCCTACAGCAGTGGGTGGTTCCAAGTTTAGAAAGTGATTTGGTGGAAATGCTCATGATTGATGTCTTTTCCTAGCCGGGAGCTGCTCCATTGGTCCTGGGCTCCTCTTTCCAATATTGCATTGCCACAACGCATTCCAGAAAAGCTTCTAAAACAATCCCCTTTCTCAAAAGGCACAAATGTCAAACAACGCTCAGATTATACCCCTTTCTTCAACACCGACAAAAGCTACACAGAAACTTCATAAACGACACAGAGTTGACGTCCAACGAAAAAGTCCCGCACCTACCCACAAATGATAACGTAGGCCTTTCAGACACTTGACGCTGATTGCATTCTTGGAAAACTTGCAATGGCTGACATCAAGCTAAGCACATAACCAGAGCACTCTTTACCATAAAACCCATTTTTTGCAACCACTTTTTATACAACACACATTCATGCATCATTGCAAATTGTTCTGCCTTTCAACAATAATTTCTGCATGGGACCTACACATGCAAAAACAACAAAAATCCAAAATGGGACTTAAATGCCAAACACCACTCAGAACACACTCCTTTCTACAACATTGCAAAAAGCAACACAGAACGTTCATCAACGACACAGAGCTCACAACCAAAGTTGCTGATCTGTGCCAAATTCACGCTCAGAAAGGAGCATTGTGACTCATCATCATGGGTTGGGAGACAAACACTTTTGAAACACATTTCCAGTTAAGAACTATAGAAATGATCCCTGAAAGTATAGTCTTAACGTTTTAAGGAAACTCAATCGCCATTCCATTCTGCTGCGCCTCTCCTCTAAAAGGGTTTTGCCTATTTTAATTTTGTGGGCATTAAAGTTTACTGGACATTCATCGGAATCAAAACTTAGGTTCCTTCGGGGCTGTGGTATCAGTGGCGGCATTGTTCCCCACATCTGTTTCAACGCTAGGGCACCTTAAAGGGGAAGACACAACTTAAGAAAGACAAAATCATTAAAAAGAAGATGTTCAGAAAAGCTTCTGAAACAATCCCCTTTCTCAAAAGGCACAAATGTCAAACAACGCTCAGATTATACCCCTTTCTTCAACACCGACAAAAGCTACACAGAAACTTCATAAAACGACACAGAAATATAGTCTTAACGTTTTAAGGAAAACTCAAATCGCCATTCCATTCTGCTGTGCCTCTCCCTCTAAAAGGGTTTTGCCTATTTTAATTTTGTGGGCATTAAAGTTTACTGGAAATTCATCGGAGTCAAAACTTATGTTCCTTCGGGGCTGTGGTATCAGTGGCGGCATTGTTCCCCACATCTGTTTCAACGCTAGGGCACCTTAAAGGGGGAAGACACAACTTAAGAAAGACAAAATCATTAAAAAGAAGATGTTCCAAGTCTGTTTCTGTCTTTTTATGCTTCAGCCGGTTTCTCTCTTGGCCAACATGTGCTTCAGCACCTCATATTGAAGGATTCTGTACTTAGAACCATCTATCCTTGAGTGTAGTAGAGTTCCCAATTGTACGGTGACCTCGATTGGGCCATCATTGCCTACAGCAGTGGGTGGTTCCAAGTTTAGAAAGTGATTTGGTGGAAATGCTCATGATTGATGTCTTTTCCTAGCCGGGAGCTGCTCCATTGGTCCTGGGCTCCTCTTTCCAATATTGCATTGCCACAACGCATTCCAGAAAAGCTTCTAAAACAATCCCCTTTCTCAAAAGGCACAAATGTCAAACAACGCTCAGATTATACCCCTTTCTTCAACACCGACAAAAGCTACACAGAAACTTCATAAACGACACAGAGTTGACGTCTAACGAAAAAGTCCCGCACCTACCCACAAATGATAACGTAGGCCTTTCAGACACTTGACGCTGATTGCATTCTTGGAAAACTTGCAATGGCTGACATCAAGCTAAGCACATAACCAGAGCACTCTTTACCATAAAACCCATTTTTTGCAACCACTTTTTATACAACACACATTCATGCATCATTGCAAATTGTTCTGCCTTTCAACAATAATTTCTGCATGGGACCTACACATGCAAAAACAACGAAAATCCAAAATGGGACTTAAATGCCAAACACCACTCAGAACACACTCCTTTCTTCCAACATCTGCAAAAAGCAACACAGAACATTCTGATCAACGACACACAGCTCACAAACCAAAGTTGCTGATCTGTGCCAAATTCACACTCAGAAAGGAGCATCTTGACTCATCATCATGGGTTGGGAGACAAACACTTTTGAAACACATTTCCAAGCAAAGAACTATAGAAATGATCCCTGAAAATATAGTCTTAACGGTTTATGGAAACTCAATCGCCATTCCATTCTGCTGCGCCTCTCCTCTAAAAGGGTTTTGCCTATTTGAATTTTGTGGGCTTTAAAGTTTACTAGACATACATGGAGTCAAACTGGTTCCTTGGGGCTGA
>JAQIUQ010002488.1:0-2500 GCA_030378365.1 Hybognathus amarus | reverse complement strand
TTTATGGCAAGTTGTGGTGTTGTTATTATATTTCTACAGAGCCTGTGGCACTTTCTCAGTGGAAGATCTGTTATCCAGGGTCAGAGATGTCTCCTCTCCTGGAGGAAAATTCAAGTCTTAGTGGTCCTGCTTGAGCAGTTGCTGCAAAATCTGGTAGAGGCACACAGCCAGGCTTGATGGGAAAGAGTCAACAGACCTTCCCTGGTGGTCTAGTGGTTAGGATTCGGCGCTCTCACCGCCGCGGCCCGGGTTCGATTCCCGGTCAGGGAATGAGATTTTGCCCTCTTGTGGCAATTGCAAAAAGGTGGACTACACAATGAAGTGCTGACGGCTTCGTCGAGAAGCATGGCCAATTAAATGTTTGCACGTGGAAAAGACCTCCTTCGAGCCGGAGTCGAACCAGCGACCTAAGGATTGCCAACTCGCCACCTACAGTCCTCCGCTCTACCAGCTGAGCTATCGAAGGCACACTGTTTGTGGACGGAACCTAAACCTATCAGGTTTTGTGAGCCCCTCCTGCTGGCTAAAAGTGCTAGAGGCACAGAGACACGTCCTGTCTGTTTCCATAAGTGAAGCAAAGACAACACAAACTTCCCATACCGGGAGTCGAACCCGGGCCGCCTGGGTGAAAACCAGGAATCCTGACCGCTAGACCATATGGCAGGGATGGGCAACTTTGATGATAGTGAGGGCCACAAATATTTTATCGTCACTATCTGAGGGCCAAATGTGACGTGCACTTCCACCAATGGGATATTGGAGAATTAGAGGTATCATTTTAGAAGAAAACATATGTAGGTATGTCTTTATTACAGAGTCAGACTCTGCTAAGTAAATCAACCTGCATGTCCATATTCAATTATTTCTTCAGCTTCTTTTAAAGAATGAACTTTTAACATAAACAAAGACACATTACTGTGGCATTACTGTGTTTTTAATATTATTCCAGTCAAGTGCAAACATGTTGGGCTCTCAAAAAACATACAATGATTGCACAAAACTGAAAAGTAGCCTATTAAGTAAATACAAAACTACCATTTTATAAGAACAAAACATATGTCTTTATTACAGACTCTGAAAGGTTTAGTGAACCAACCTGCATTTCCATACTCAATTATTTTTTTGTTTTGCTTCTATTCATTAATGAACTTTTAACAAACTTTTTAAAATTATTTTGTATTATTCCAGTGTAAACATTGTGGGCTCTCAAAAAAAAACATTTACTGATTGCACAAAACTAAAGAAAGTATTAAGTGAAGCATACTTTTCACCATAAGCTGCAGCTTTATCTCATCTTTATCAATCTGTCAGCGTTCGTTTCATCTTCTCCAGCCTTAGATTCGCACGGTCAGTCGGCTCCCTGTCACTTGACAACGGAGCGCTGCGAAAGGGAGTGATTGACAGCTAATATTAACCAATCTAAAATCTGCTTTAAAGTTAAGAACGTAAGGATGAAGTTTGATTGGTTATGTATGTTGGATAGAATGATGGTACGGCCACGCGTATCAGCGCACATAAGGTACACAGTAATTTGCGAACTTTTTGTAGAGGTCGCACCACAACCATTATTTGCACTCGCACTAATGCTCCCAAATATATTTTACTCGCACTAATGCTCCCAAATACATCCGTGCTCTCATCCAAAGCTAATGAGAAGTATTTGCAGTCGTGCATGACTTGTTTCAATTTGCCATCGACGTGATTACGGATGTCAAAAATTCTGCGTGTCACTGTGCGACGGGACAAGGAGACAGTTTCAAAGTTTTTAGCCATATCCTCGTCTCCAAATGATTTGGCCATTTCCATTGCACACCTCTTCACCATTTCACCATCTGACAAGGGCTTCTTGGCTTTAGCAAGCTCCAGTGCCACAGAATAAGATGCCTTTAGGGCCGACTCCTGTGTAGATGTAAATCTTGTAAAAACACTCTGTTGTTGATTGAGCTTTACTTTCAGGTCGGTTATAATAGCGGCCCTAGCAGCTCCGGTGTACTTTCCATATTTTTCCCTGTGTGTTGTATTGTAATGGCGACTTAAGTTGAAATCTTTAAAAACGGATCTTGTTTCCAGACACACTAAACACATAGGTTTACCTTTGAATTCTGTAAACAGATAGTCTGTTTCCCATCTCGCCTGAAAAGTACGATTTTCTTGGTTCAGTTTTCTTTTTTCCCGCTCATGGTTCTCTTCATCGTTGACTGTAGTGACGCTGGTCAGAGTCGTCCGACTAAGCATGTTTTGTGTGAAGGCGCCCTCTATCGGTATACTTTATCATTACATTTTTGAATTGGTTTAGATGCGCAACCTGTTCTCACGCGATAAAACCTGTGAAACCAACATTTCTATGGTATTTAAAAATTGACCCGCGGCCGCACTGAGTGAGGAGGCGGGCCACATGCGGCCCGCGGCCGCCAGTTGCCCATCCCTGCCATATGGGAACATCCTTATAGCTCTGAGCAGGCCCTTTGGCTTCTAGTGTGTGACCAGCCCTTAAGAGTAT
>JAQIUQ010002487.1:0-26145 GCA_030378365.1 Hybognathus amarus | reverse complement strand
GAACTGGGGACCTTTCGCGTGTGAGGCAAACATGATAACCACTACACTACAGAAAACTCATTACGTGAGCCATGTGCTTTTTCAAAGATGGCTCCATCCCATAATCTTTCCTGCAAGCATTGTGACAATCTGTGTAAATTCCACAAACAACAGATAAGAGCTCATTCGGAATGGCAGTCTGACTACAGCTCCTTGGTACAGTGACCTTCACCTATTTCAAAAGTCCAAGGACTTTGTAGCGAATTTCAGTATGTATATTAAAAATGCCTTCACTTGTTTCCGCCCAGTTTCGAACTGAGGACCTTTCGCGTGTAAAGCGAACGTGATAACCACTACACTACGGAAACTTGAAAAACAGGCCGACCTCTTTTAGCGTACACTTGTTTAAAAGCGACTGAAACAATAGACTGCCCAGTGTCCTTAAAATGGCAAAAAGCTGCTGTTTTTGGTGGCAGACTAAGCATTTGTATTACTCTACAGGAAACCTCAATGGTCCTTTGTTTTGTTCTAGTCCTTTTCTAAAGAGTTTACACCGCAAATCGCCAGAAAACCGCATACAAAATTTTCACAAAAACCATCCACAGTTTCCGCCCAGTTTCGAACTGGGGACCTTTCGTGTGTGAGGCGAACATGATAACCACTACACTACAGAAAACTCATTACGTGAGCCATGTGCTTTTTCAAAGATGGCTCCATCCCATAATCTTTCCTGCAAGCATTGTGACAATCTGTGTAAATTCCACAAACAACAGATAAGAGCTCATTCGGAATGGCAGTCTTACTACAGCTCCTTGGTACAGTGACCTTCACCTATTTCAAAAGTCCAAGGACTTTGTAGCGAATTTCAGTATGTATATTAAAAATGCCTTCACTTGTTTCCGCCCAGTTTCGAACTAAGGACCTTTCACGTGTTAGGCGAACATGATGACCACTACACTACAGAAACCTCATTACGTGAGACATGTGCTTTTTCAAAGATGGCTCCATCCCATAATCTTTCCTGCAAGCATTGTGACAATCTGTGTAAATTCCACAAACAACAGATAAGAGCTCATTCGGAATGGCAGTCTGACTACAGCTCCTTGGTACAGTGACCTTCACCTATTTCAAAAGTCCAAGGACTTTGTAGCGAATTTCAGTATGTATATTAAAAATGCCTTCACTTGTTTCCGCCCAGTTTCAAACTGAGGACCTTTCGCGTGTAAAGCGAACGTGATAACCACTACACTACGGAAACTTGAAAAACAGGCCGACCTCTTTTAGCGTACACTTGTTCAAAAGCGACTGAAACAATAGACTGCCCAGTGTCCTTAAAATGGCAAAAAGCTGCTGTTTTTGGTGGCAGACTAAGCATTTGTATTACTCTACAGGAAACCTCAATGGTCCTTTGTTTTGTTCTAGTCCTTTTCTAAAGAGTTTACACCGCAAATCGCCAGAAAACCGCATACAAAATTTTCACAAAAACCATCCACAGTTTCCGCCCAGTTTCGAACTGGGGACCTTTCGTGTGTGAGGCGAACATGATAACCACTACACTACAGAAAACTCATTACGTGAGCCATGTGCTTTTTCAAAGATGGCTCCATCCCATAATCTTTCCTGCAAGCATTGTGACAATCTGTGTAAATTCCACAAACAACAGATAAGAGCTCATTCGGAATGGCAGTCTGACTACAGCTCCTTGGTACAGTGACCTTCACCTATTTCAAAAGTCCAAGGACTTTGTAGCGAATTTCAGTATGTATATTAAAAATGCCTTCACTTGTTTCCGCCCAGTTTCGAACTGAGGACCTTTCGCGTGTAAAGCGAACGTGATAACCACTACACTACGGAAACTTGAAAAACAGGCCGACCTCTTTTAGCGTACACTTGTTCAAAAGCGACTGAAACAATAGACTGCCCAGTGTCCTTAAAATGGCAAAAAGCTGCTGTTTTTGGTGGCAGACTAAGCATTTGTATTACTCTACAGGAAACCTCAATGGTCCTTTGTTTTGTTCTAGTCCTTTTCTAAAGAGTTTACACCGCAAATCGCCAGAAAACCGCATACAAAATTTTCACAAAAACCATCCACAGTTTCCGCCCAGTTTCGAACTGGGGACCTTTCGTGTGTGAGGCGAACATGATAACCACTACACTACAGAAAACTCATTACGTGAGCCATGTGCTTTTTCAAAGATGGCTCCATCCCATAATCTTTCCTGCAAGCATTGTGACAATCTGTGTAAATTCCACAAACAACAGATAAGAGCTCATTCGGAATGGCAGTCTTACTACAGCTCCTTGGTACAGTGACCTTCACCTATTTCAAAAGTCCAAGGACTTTGTAGCGAATTTCAGTATGTATATTAAAAATGCCTTCACTTGTTTCCGCCCAGTTTCGAACTGAGGACCTTTCGCGTGTAAAGCGAACGTGATAACCACTACACTACGGAAACTTGAAAAACAGGCCGACCTCTTTTAGCGTACACTTGTTCAAAAGCGACTGAAACAATAGACTGCCCAGTGTCCTTAAAATGGCAAAAAGCTGCTGTTTTTGGTGGCAGACTAAGCATTTGTATTACTCTACAGGAAACCTCAATGGTCCTTTGTTTTGTTCTAGTCCTTTTCTAAAGAGTTTACACCGCAAATCGCCAGAAAACCGCATACAAAATTTTCACAAAGACCATCCACAGTTTCCGCCCAGTTTCGAACTGGGGACCTTTCGCGTGTGAGGCGAACGTGATAACCACTACACTACAGAAACCTCATTACGTGAGCCATGTGCTTTTTCGAAGATGGCTCCATCCCATAATCATAGAGAATTTCAGTATGTATATTAAAAATGCCTTCACTTGTTTCCGCCCAGTTTCGAACTGGGGACCTTTCGCGTGTGAGGCGAACGTGATAACCACTACGCTACGGAAACACGTCTTGTAGGTGCAGACAGAAGTATTCTGGTGCACGCTTGTTAAAAAGTGTATTATGGAAAAGTGAGCTGAGCCCTCCTATTGTGGTAAACAGTTTAAATTTTCTGCCAAAACCCAATTGCTGTTTCTGCTCGGTTTCGAACCGAGGACCTTTCGCGTGTTAGGCAAACGTGATGACCACTACACTACAGAAACCTCATTACGTGAACCATGTGCTTTTTCGAAGATGGCTCCATCCCATAATCTTTCCTGCAAGCATTGTGACAATCTGTGTAAATTCCACAAACAACAGATAAGAGCTCATTCGGAATGGCAGTCTGACTACAGCTCCTTGGTACAGTGGCCTTCACCTATTTCAAAAGTCCAAGGACTTTGTAGAGAATTTCAGTATGTATATTAAAAATGCCTTCACTTGTTTCCACCCAGTTTCGAACTGGGGACCTTTCGCGTGTGAGGCGAACGTGATAACCACTACACTACGGAAACATGTCTTGTAGGTGCAGACAGAAGTATTCTGGTGCACGCTTGTTAAAAAGTGTATTAAGGAAAAGTGAGCTGAGCCCTCCTATTGTGGTAAACAGTTTAAATTTTCTGCCAAAACCCAATTGCTGTTTCTGCTCGGTTTCGAACCAAGGACCTTTCACGTGTTAGGCGAACATGATGACCACTACACTACAGAAACCTCATTATGTGAGACATGTGCTTTTTCAAAGATGGCTCCATCCCAAAATCTTTCCTGCAAGCATTGTGACAATCTGTGTAAATTCCACAAACAACAGATACGAGCTCATTCGGAATGGCAGTCTGACTACAGCTCCTTGGTACAGTGACCTTCACCTATTTCAAAAGTCCAAGGACTTTGTAGCGAATTTCAGTATGTATATTAAAAATGCCTTCACTTGTTTCCGCCCAGTTTCGAACTGAGGACCTTTCGCGTGTAAAGCGAACGTGATAACCACTACACTACGGAAACTTGAAAAACAGGCCGACCTCTTTTAGCGTACACTTGTTCAAAAGCGACTGAAACAATAGACTGCCCAGTGTCCTTAAAATGGCAAAAAGCTGCTGTTTTTGGTGGCAGACTAAGCATTTGTATTACTCTACAGGAAACCTCAATGGTCCTTTGTTTTGTTCTAGTCCTTTTCTAAAGAGTTTACACCGCAAATCGCCAGAAAACCGCATACAAAATTTTCACAAAGACCATCCACAGTTTCCGCCCAGTTTCGAACTGGGGACCTTTCGCGTGTGAGGCGAACATGATAACCACTACACTACAGAAAACTCATTACGTGAGCCATGTGCTTTTTCAAAGATGGCTCCATCCCATAATCTTTCCTGCAAGCATTGTGACAATCTGTGTAAATTCCACAAACAACAGATAAGAGCTCATTCGGAATGGCAGTCTGACTACAGCTCCTTGGTACAGTGACCTTCACCTATTTCAAAAGTCCAAGGACTTTGTAGCGAATTTCAGTATGTATATTAAAAATGCCTTCACTTGTTTCCGCCCAGTTTCGAACTGAGGACCTTTCGCGTGTAAAGCGAACGTGATAACCACTACACTACGGAAACTTGAAAAACAGGCCGACCTCTTTTAGCGTACACTTGTTCAAAAGCGACTGAAACAATAGACTGCCCAGTGTCCTTAAAATGGCAAAAAGCTGCTGTTTTTGGTGGCAGACTAAGCATTTGTATTACTCTACAGGAAACCTCAATGGTCCTTTGTTTTGTTCTAGTCCTTTTCTAAAGAGTTTACACCGCAAATCGCCAGAAAACCGCATACAAAATTTTCACAAAAACCATCCACAGTTTCCGCCCAGTTTCGAACTGGGGACCTTTCGTGTGTGAGGCGAACATGATAACCACTACACTACAGAAAACTCATTACGTGAGCCATGTGCTTTTTCAAAGATGGCTCCATCCCATAATCTTTCCTGCAAGCATTGTGACAATCTGTGTAAATTCCACAAACAACAGATAAGAGCTCATTCGGAATGGCAGTCTTACTACAGCTCCTTGGTACAGTGACCTTCACCTATTTCAAAAGTCCAAGGACTTTGTAGCGAATTTCAGTATGTATATTAAAAATGCCTTCACTTGTTTCCGCCCAGTTTCGAACTGAGGACCTTTCACGTGTAAAGCGAACATGATAACCACTACACTACGGAAACTTGAAAAACAGGCCGACCTCTTTTAGCGTACACTTGTTCAAAAGCGACTGAAACAATAGACTGCCCAGTGTCCTTAAAATGGCAAAAAGCTGCTGTTTTTGGTGGCAGACTAAGCATTTGTATTACTCTACAGGAAACCTCAATGGTCCTTTGTTTTGTTCTAGTCCTTTTCTAAAGAGTTTACACCGCAAATCGCCAGAAAACCGCATACAAAATTTTCACAAAGACCATCCACAGTTTCCGCCCAGTTTCGAACTGGGGACCTTTCGCGTGTGAGGCGAACGTGATAACCACTACACTACAGAAACCTCATTACGTGAGCCATGTGCTTTTTCGAAGATGGCTCCATCCCATAATCATAGAGAATTTCAGTATGTATATTAAAAATGCCTTCACTTGTTTCCGCCCAGTTTCGAACTGGGGACCTTTCGCGTGTGAGGCGAACGTGATAACCACTACGCTACGGAAACACGTCTTGTAGGTGCAGACAGAAGTATTCTGGTGCACGCTTGTTAAAAAGTGTATTATGGAAAAGTGAGCTGAGCCCTCCTATTGTGGTAAACAGTTTAAATTTTCTGCCAAAACCCAATTGCTGTTTCTGCTCGGTTTCGAACCGAGGACCTTTCGCGTGTTAGGCGAACGTGATGACCACTACACTACAGAAACCTCATTACGTGAGCCATGTGCTTTTTCGAAGATGGCTCCATCCATAATCTTTCCTGCAAGCATTGTGACAATCTGTGTAAATTCCACAAACAACAGATAAGAGCTCATTCGGAATGGCAGTCTGACTACAGCTCCTTGGTACAGTGGCCTTCACCTATTTCAAAAGTCCAAGGACTTTGTAGAGAATTTCAGTATGTATATTAAAAGTGCCTTCATTTGTTTCCACCCAGTTTCGAACTGGGGACCTTTCGCGTGTGAGGCGAACGTGATAAGCCACTACACTACGGAAACATGTCTTGTTAGGTGCAGACAGAAGTATTCTGGTGCACGCTTGTTAAAAAGTGTATTAAGGAAAAGTGAGCTGAGCCCTCCTATTGTGGTAAACAGTTTAAATTTTCTGCCAAAACCCAATTGCTGTTTCTGCTCGGTTTCAAACCAGAGGACCTTTCACGTGTTAGGCGAACATGATGAGCCACTACACTACAGAAACCTCATTACGTGAGACATGTGCTTTTTCAAAGATGGCTCCATCCCATAATCTTTCCTGCAAGCATTGTGACAATCTGTGTAAATTCCACAAACAACAGATAAGAGCTCATTCGAATGGCAGTCTGACTACAGCTCCTTGGTACAGTGACCTTCACCTATTTCAAAAGTCCAAGGACTTTGTCGCGAATTCAGTATGTATATTAAAAATGCCTTCACTTGTTTCCGCCCAGTTTCGAACCGAGGACCTTTCACGTGTAAGGCGAACATGATGACCACTACACTACAGAAACCTCATTACGTGAGACATGTGCTTTTTCAAAGATGGCTCCATCCCATAATCTTTCCTGCAAGCATTGTGACAATCTGTGTAAATTCCACAAACAACAGATACAGAGCTCATTCGGAATGGCAGTCTGACTACAGCTCCTTGGTACAGTGACCTTCACCTATTTCAAAAGTCCAAGGACTTTGTAGCGAATTTCAGTATGTATATTAAAAATGCCTTCACTTGTTTCCGCCCAGTTTCGAACTGAGGACCTTTCGCGTGTAAAGCGAACGTGATAACCACTACACTACGGAAACTTGAAAAACAGGCCGACCTCTTTTAGCGTACACTTGTTCAAAAGCGACTGAAACAATAGACTGCCCAGTGTCCTTAAAATGGCAAAAAGCTGCTGTTTTTGGTGGCAGACTAAGCATTTGTATTACTCTACAGGAAACCTCAATGGTCCTTTGTTTTGTTCTAGTCCTTTTCTAAAGAGTTTACACCGCAAATCGCCAGAAAACCGCATACAAAATTTTCACAAAGACCATCCACAGTTTCCACCCAGTTTCGAACTGGGGACCTTTCGCGTGTGAGGCGAACATGATAACCACTACACTACAGAAACCTCATTACGTGAGCCATGTGCTTTTTCAAAGATGGCTCCATCCCATAATCTTTCCTGCAAGCATTGTGACAATCTGTGTAAATTCCACAAACAACAGATAAGAGCTCATTCGGAATGGCAGTCTGACTACAGCTCCTTGGTACAGTGGCCTTCACCTATTTCAAAAGTCCAAGGACTTTGTAGAGAATTTCAGTATGTATATTAAAAATGCCTTCATTTGTTTCCGCCCAGTTTCGAACTGGGGACCTTTCGCGTGTGAGGCGAACGTGATAACCACTACACTACGGAAACATGTCTTGTAGGTGCAGACAGAAGTATTCTGGTGCACGCTTGTTAAAAAGTGTATTAAGGAAAAGTGAGCTGAGCCCTCCTATTGTGGTAAACAGTTTAAATTTTCTGCCAAAACCCAATTGCTGTTTCTGCTCGGTTTCGAACCAAGGACCTTTCGCGTGTTAGGCGAACGTGATGACCACTACACTACAGAAACCTCATTACGTGAGCCATGTGCTTTTTCGAAGATGGCTCCATCCCATAATCTTTCCTGCAAGCATTGTGACAATCTGTGTAAATTCCACAAACAACAGATAAGAGCTCATTCGGAATGGCAGTCTGACTACAGCTCCTTGGTACAGTGACCTTCACCTATTTCAAAAGTCCAAGGACTTTGTAGCGAATTTCAGTATGTATATTAAAAATGCCTTCACTTGTTTCCGCCCAGTTTCGAACTGAGGACCTTTCGCGTGTAAAGCGAACGTGATAACCACTACACTACGGAAACTTGAAAAACAGGCCGACCTCTTTTAGCGTACACTTGTTCAAAAGCGACTGAAACAATAGACTGCCCAGTGTCCTTAAAATGGCAAAAAGCTGCTGTTTTTGGTGGCAGACTAAGCATTTGTATTACTCTACAGGAAACCTCAATGGTCCTTTGTTTTGTTCTAGTCCTTTTCTAAAGAGTTTACACCGCAAATCGCCAGAAAACCGCATACAAAATTTTCACAAAAACCATCCACAGTTTCCGCCCAGTTTCGAACTGGGGACCTTTCGCGTGTGAGGCGAACATGATAACCACTACACTACAGAAAACTCATTACGTGAGCCATGTGCTTTTTCAAAGATGGCTCCATCCCATAATCTTTCCTGCAAGCATTGTGACAATCTGTGTAAATTCCACAAACAACAGATAAGAGCTCATTCGGAATGGCAGTCTTACTACAGCTCCTTGGTACAGTGACCTTCACCTATTTCAAAAGTCCAAGGACTTTGTAGCGAATTTCAGTATGTATATTAAAAATGCCTTCACTTGTTTCCGCCCAGTTTCGAACTGAGGACCTTTCGCGTGTAAAGCGAACGTGATAACCACTACACTACGGAAACTTGAAAAACAGGCCGACCTCTTTTAGCGTACACTTGTTCAAAAGCGACTGAAACAATAGACTGCCCAGTGTCCTTAAAATGGCAAAAAGCTGCTGTTTTTGGTGGCAGACTAAGCATTTGTATTACTCTACAGGAAACCTCAATGGTCCTTTGTTTTGTTCTAGTCCTTTTCTAAAGAGTTTACACCGCAAATCGCCAGAAAACCGCATACAAAATTTTCACAAAGACCATCCACAGTTTCCGCCCAGTTTCGAACTGGGGACCTTTCGCGTGTGAGGCGAACATGATAACCACTACACTACAGAAACCTCATTACGTGAGCCATGTGCTTTTTCAAAGATGGCTCCATCCCATAATCTTTCCTGCAAGCATTGTGACAATCTGTGTAAATTCCACAAACAACAGATAAGAGCTCATTCGGAATGGCAGTCTGACTACAGCTCCTTGGTACAGTGACCTTCACCTATTTCAAAAGTCCAAGGACTTTGTAGCGAATTTCAGTATGTATATTAAAAATGCCTTCACTTGTTTCCGCCCAGTTTCGAACTGAGGACCTTTCGCGTGTAAAGCGAACGTGATAACCACTACACTACGGAAACTTGAAAAACAGGCCGACCTCTTTTAGCGTACACTTGTTCAAAAGCGACTGAAACAATAGACTGCCCAGTGTCCTTAAAATGGCAAAAAGCTGCTGTTTTTGGTGGCAGACTAAGCATTTGTATTACTCTACAGGAAACCTCAATGGTCCTTTGTTTTGTTCTAGTCCTTTTCTAAAGAGTTTACACCGCAAATCGCCAGAAAACCGCATACAAAATTTTCACAAAGACCATCCACAGTTTCCGCCCAGTTTCGAACTGGGGACCTTTCGCGTGTGAGGCGAACGTGATAACCACTACACTACAGAAACCTCATTACGTGAGCCATGTGCTTTTTCGAAGATGGCTCCATCCCATAATCTTTCCTGCAAGCATTGTGACAATCTGTGTAAATTCCACAAACAACAGATAAGAGCTCATTCGGAATGGCAGTCTGACTACAGCTCCTTGGTACAGTGACCTTCACCTATTTCAAAAGTCCAAGGACTTTGTAGCGAATTTCAGTATGTATATTAAAAATGCCTTCACTTGTTTCCGCCCAGTTTCGAACTGAGGACCTTTCGCGTGTGAGGCGAACGTGATAACCACTACACTACGGAAACATGTCTTGTAGGTGCAGACAGAAGTATTCTGGTGCACGCTTGTTAAAAAGTGTATTAAGGAAAAGTGAGCTGAGCCCTCCTATTGTGGTAAACAGTTTAAATTTTCTGCCAAAACCCAATTGCTGTTTCTGCTCGGTTTCGAACCGAGGACCTTTCGCGTGTTAGGCGAACGTGATGACCACTACACTACAGAAACCTCATTACGTGAGCCATGTGCTTTTTCAAAGATGGCTCCATCCCATAATCTTTCCTGCAAGCATTGTGACAATCTGTGTAAATTCCACAAACAACAGATAAGAGCTCATTCGGAATGGCAGTCTGACTACAGCTCCTTGGTACAGTGACCTTCACCTATTTCAAAAGTCCAAGGACTTTGTAGCGAATTTCAGTATGTATATTAAAAATGCCTTCACTTGTTTCCGCCCAGTTTCAAACTGAGGACCTTTCGCGTGTAAAGCGAACGTGATAACCACTACACTACGGAAACTTGAAAAACAGGCCGACCTCTTTTAGCGTACACTTGTTCAAAAGCGACTGAAACAATAGACTGCCCAGTGTCCTTAAAATGGCAAAAAGCTGCTGTTTTTGGTGGCAGACTAAGCATTTGTATTACTCTACAGGAAACCTCAATGGTCCTTTGTTTTGTTCTAGTCCTTTTCTAAAGAGTTTACACCGCAAATCGCCAGAAAACCGCATACAAAATTTTCACAAAGACCATCCACAGTTTCCGCCCAGTTTCGAACTGGGGACCTTTCGCGTGTGAGGCGAACGTGATAACCACTACACTACAGAAACCTCATTACGTGAGCCATGTGCTTTTTCGAAGATGGCTCCATCCCATAATCTTTCCTGCAAGCATTGTGACAATCTGTGTAAATTCCACAAACAACAGATAAGAGCTCATTCGGAATGGCAGTCTGACTACAGCTCCTTGGTACAGTGGCCTTCACCTATTTCAAAAGTCCAAGGACTTTGTAGAGAATTTCAGTATGTATATTAAAAATGCCTTCACTTGTTTCCGCCCAGTTTCGAACTGGGGACCTTTCGCGTGTGAGGCGAACGTGATAACCACTACACTACGGAAACATGTCTTGTAGGTGCAGACAGAAGTATTCTGGTGCACGCTTGTTAAAAAGTGTATTAAGGAAAAGTGAGCTGAGCCCTCCTATTGTGGTAAACAGTTTAAATTTTCTGCCAAAACCCAATTGCTGTTTCTGCTCGGTTTCGAACCAAGGACCTTTCACGTGTTAGGCGAACATGATGACCACTACACTACAGAAACCTCATTATGTGAGACATGTGCTTTTTCAAAGATGGCTCCATCCCAAAATCTTTCCTGCAAGCATTGTGACAATCTGTGTAAATTCCACAAACAACAGATACGAGCTCATTCGGAATGGCAGTCTGACTACAGCTCCTTGGTACAGTGACCTTCACCTATTTCAAAAGTCCAAGGACTTTGTAGCGAATTTCAGTATGTATATTAAAAATGCCTTCACTTGTTTCCGCCCAGTTTCGAACTGAGGACCTTTCGCGTGTAAAGCGAACGTGATAACCACTACACTACGGAAACTTGAAAAACAGGCCGACCTCTTTTAGCGTACACTTGTTCAAAAGCGACTGAAACAATAGACTGCCCAGTGTCCTTAAAATGGCAAAAAGCTGCTGTTTTTGGTGGCAGACTAAGCATTTGTATTACTCTACAGGAAACCTCAATGGTCCTTTGTTTTGTTCTAGTCCTTTTCTAAAGAGTTTACACCGCAAATCGCCAGAAAACCGCATACAAAATTTTCACAAAAACCATCCACAGTTTCCGCCCAGTTTCGAACTGGGGACCTTTCGCGTGTGAGGCGAACATGATAACCACTACACTACAGAAAACTCATTACGTGAGCCATGTGCTTTTTCAAAGATGGCTCCATCCCATAATCTTTCCTGCAAGCATTGTGACAATCTGTGTAAATTCCACAAACAACAGATAAGAGCTCATTCGGAATGGCAGTCTTACTACAGCTCCTTGGTACAGTGACCTTCACCTATTTCAAAAGTCCAAGGACTTTGTAGCGAATTTCAGTATGTATATTAAAAATGCCTTCACTTGTTTCCGCCCAGTTTCGAACTGAGGACCTTTCGCGTGTAAAGCGAACGTGATAACCACTACACTACGGAAACTTGAAAAACAGGCCGACCTCTTTTAGCGTACACTTGTTCAAAAGCGACTGAAACAATAGACTGCCCAGTGTCCTTAAAATGGCAAAAAGCTGCTGTTTTTGGTGGCAGACTAAGCATTTGTATTACTCTACAGGAAACCTCAATGGTCCTTTGTTTTGTTCTAGTCCTTTTCTAAAGAGTTTACACCGCAAATCGCCAGAAAACCGCATACAAAATTTTCACAAAGACCATCCACAGTTTCCGCCCAGTTTCGAACTGGGGACCTTCGCGTGTGAGGCGAACATGATAACCACTACACTACAGAAAACTCATTACGTGAGCCATGTGCTTTTTCAAAGATGGCTCCATCCCATAATCTTTCCTGCAAGCATTGTGACAATCTGTGTAAATTCCACAAACAACAGATAAGAGCTCATTCGGAATGGCAGTCTTACTACAGCTCCTTGGTACAGTGACCTTCACCTATTTCAAAAGTCCAAGGACTTTGTAGCGAATTTCAGTATGTATATTAAAAATGCCTTCACTTGTTTCCGCCCAGTTTCAAACTGAGGACCTTTCGCGTGTAAAGCGAACGTGATAACCACTACACTACGGAAACTTGAAAAACAGGCCGAACCTCTTTTAGCGTACACTTGTTCAAAAGCGACTGAAACAATAGACTGCCCAGTGTCCTTAAAATGGCAAAAAGCTGCTGTTTTTGGTGGCAGACTAAGCATTTGTATTACTCTACAGGAAACCTCAATGGTCCTTTGTTTTGTTCTAGTCCTTTTCTAAAGAGTTTACACCGCAAATCGCCAGAAAACCGCATACAAAATTTTCACAAAGACCATCCACAGTTTCCACCAGTTTCGAACTGGGGACCTTTCGCGTGTGAGGCGAACATGATAACCACTACACTACAGAAACCTCATTACGTGAGCCATGTGCTTTTTCAAAGATGGCTCCATCCCATAATCTTTCCTGCAAGCATTGTGACAATCTGTGTAAATTCCACAAACAACAGATAAGAGCTCATTCGGAATGGCAGTCTGACTACAGCTCCTTGGTACAGTGACCTTCACCTATTTCAAAAGTCCAAGGACTTTGTAGCGAATTTCAGTATGTATATTAAAAATGCCTTCACTTGTTTCCGCCCAGTTTCGAACTGAGGACCTTTCGCGTGTGAAGCGAACGTGATAACCACTACACTACGGAAACATGTCTTGTAGGTGCAGACAGAAGTATTCTGGTGCACGCTTGTTAAAAAGTGTATTAAGGAAAAGTGAGCTGAGCCCTCCTATTGTGGTAAACAGTTTAAATTTTCTGCCAAAACCCAATTGCTGTTTCTGCTCAGTTTCGAACCAAGGACCTTTCGCGTGTTAGGCGAACATGATGACCACTACACTACAGAAACCTCATTACGTGAGCCATGTGCTTTTTCGAAGATGGCTCCATCCCATAATCTTTCCTGCAAGCATTGTGACAATCTGTGTAAATTCCACAAACAACAGATAAGAGCTCATTCGGAATGGCAGTCTGACTACAGCTCCTTGGTACAGTGACCTTCACCTATTTCAAAAGTCCAAGGACTTTGTAGCGAATTTCAGTATGTATATTAAAAATGCCTTCACTTGTTTCCGCCCAGTTTCAAACTGAGGACCTTTCGCGTGTAAAGCGAACGTGATAACCACTACACTACGGAAACTTGAAAAACAGGCCGACCTCTTTTAGCGTACACTTGTTCAAAAGCGACTGAAACAATAGACTGCCCAGTGTCCTTAAAATGGCAAAAAGCTGCTGTTTTTGGTGGCAGACTAAGCATTTGTATTACTCTACAGGAAACCTCAATGGTCCTTTGTTTTGTTCTAGTCCTTTTCTAAAGAGTTTACACCGCAAATCGCCAGAAAACCGCATACAAAATTTTCACAAAGACCATCCACAGTTTCCGCCCAGTTTCGAACTGGGGACCTTTCGCGTGTGAGGCGAACATGATAACCACTACACTACAGAAAACTCATTACGTGAGCCATGTGCTTTTTCGAAGATGGCTCCATCCCATAATCTTTCCTGCAAGCATTGTGACAATCTGTGTAAATTCCACAAACAACAGATAAGAGCTCATTCGGAATGGCAGTCTGACTACAGCTCCTTGGTACAGTGACCTTCACCTATTTCAAAAGTCCAAGGACTTTGTAGCGAATTTCAGTATGTATATTAAAAATGCCTTCACTTGTTTCCGCCCAGTTTCGAACTGAGGACCTTTCGCGTGTAAAGCGAACGTGATAACCACTACACTACGGAAACTTGAAAAACAGGCCGACCTCTTTTCAGCGTACACTTGTTCAAAAGCGACTGAAACAATAGACTGCCCAGTGTCCTTAAAATGGCAAAAAGCTGCTGTTTTTGGTGGCAGACTAAGCATTTGTATTACTCTACAGGAAACCTCAATGGTCCTTTGTTTTGTTCTAGTCCTTTTCTAAAGAGTTTACACCGCAAATCGCCAGAAAACCGCATACAAAATTTTCACAAAGACCATCCACAGTTTCCGCCCAGTTTCGAACTGGGGACCTTTCGCGTGTGAGGCGAACATGATAACCACTACACTACAGAAAACTCATTACGTGAGCCATGTGCTTTTTCAAAGATGGCTCCATCCCATAATCTTTCCTGCAAGCATTGTGACAATCTGTGTAAATTCCACAAACAACAGATAAGAGCTCATTCGGAATGGCAGTCTGACTACAGCTCCTTGGTACAGTGGCCTTCACCTATTTCAAAAGTCCAAGGACTTTGTAGAGAATTTCAGTATGTATATTAAAAATGCCTTCACTTGTTTCCGCCCAGTTTCGAACTGGGGACCTTTGCGTGTGAGGCGAACGTGATAACCACTACACTACGGAAACATGTCTTGTAGGTGCAGACAGAAGTATTCTGGTGCACGCTTGTTAAAAAGTGTATTAAGGAAAAGTGAGCTGAGCCCTCCTATTGTGGTAAACAGTTTAAATTTTCTGCCAAAACCCAATTGCTGTTTCTGCTCGGTTTCGAACCAAGGACCTTTCGCGTGTTAGGCGAACATGATGACCACTACACTACAGAAACCTCATTATGTGAGACATGTGCTTTTTCAAAGATGGCTCCATCCCAAAATCTTTCCTGCAAGCATTGTGACAATCTGTGTAAATTCCACAAACAACAGATACGAGCTCATTCGGAATGGCAGTCTGACTACAGCTCCTTGGTACAGTGACCTTCACCTATTTCAAAAGTCCAAGGACTTTGTAGCGAATTTCAGTATGTATATTAAAAATGCCTTCACTTGTTTCCGCCCAGTTTCGAACTGAGGACCTTTCGCGTGTAAAGCGAACGTGATAACCACTACACTACGGAAACTTGAAAAACAGGCCGACCTCTTTTAGCGTACACTTGTTCAAAAGCGACTGAAACAATAGACTGCCCAGTGTCCTTAAAATGGCAAAAAGCTGCTGTTTTTGGTGGCAGACTAAGCATTTGTATTACTCTACAGGAAACCTCAATGGTCCTTTGTTTTGTTCTAGTCCTTTTCTAAAGAGTTTACACCACAAATCGCCAGAAAACCGCATACAAAATTTTCACAAAGACCATCCACAGTTTCCGCCCAGTTTCGAACTGGGGACCTTTCGCGTGTGAGGCAAACATGATAACCACTACACTACAGAAAACTCATTACGTGAGCCATGTGCTTTTTCAAAGATGGCTCCATCCCATAATCTTTCCTGCAAGCATTGTGACAATCTGTGTAAATTCCACAAACAACAGATAAGAGCTCATTCGGAATGGCAGTCTTACTACAGCTCCTTGGTACAGTGACCTTCACCTATTTCAAAAGTCCAAGGACTTTGTAGCGAATTTCAGTATGTATATTAAAAATGCCTTCACTTGTTTCCGCCAGTTTCGAACTGAGGACCTTTCGCGTGTGAGGCGAACGTGATAACCACTACACTACGGAAACACGTCTTGTAGGTGCAGACAGAAGTATTCTGGTGCACGCTTGTTAAAAAGTGTATTAAGGAAAAGTGAGCTGAGCCCTCCTATTGTGGTATACAGTTTAAATTTTCTGCCAAAACCCAATTGCTGTTTCTGCTCAGTTTCGAACCGAGGACCTTTCGCGTGTTAGGCGAACGTGATGACCACTACACTACAGAAACCTCATTACGTGAGCCATGTGCTTTTTCGAAGATGGCTCCATCCCATAATCTTTCCTGCAAGCATTGTGACAATCTGTGTAAATTCCACAAACAACAGATACGAGCTCATTCGGAATGGCAGTCTGACTACAGCTCCTTGGTACAGTGACCTTCACCTATTTCAAAAGTCCAAGGACTTTGTAGCGAATTTCAGTATGTATATTAAAAATGCCTTCACTTGTTTCCGCCCAGTTTCGAACTGAGGACCTTTCACGTGTGAGGCGAACGTGATAACCACTACACTACGGAAACATGACTCTGTAGGTGCAGACAGAAGTATTCTGGTGCACGCTTGTTAAAAAGTGTATTAAGGAAAAGTCAGCTGAGCCCTCCTATTGTGGCATACAGTTTAAATTTTCTGCCAAAACCCAATCTGCTGTTTCTGCTCAGTTTCGAACTGAGGACCTTTCGCGTGTTAGGCGAACGTGATGACCACTACACTACAGAAACCTCATTACGTGACCATGTGCTTTTTCGAAGATGGCTCCATCCCATAATCTTTCCTGCAAGCATTGTGACAATCTGTGTAAATTCCACAAACAACAGATACGAGCTCATTTGGAATGGCAGTCTGACTACAGCTCCTTGGTACAGTGACCTTCACCTATTTCAAAAGTCCAAGGACTTTGTAGCGAATTTCAGTATGTATATTAAAAATGACTTCACTTGTTTCCACCCAGTTTCGAACTGAGGACCTTTCGCGTGTGAGGCGAACGTGATAACCACTACACTACGGAAACACGTCTTGTAGGTGCAGACAGAAGTATTCTGGTGCACGCTTGTTAAAAAGTGTATTAAGGAAAAGTGAGCTGAGCCTTCCTATTGTGGTAAACAGTTTACATTTTCTGCCAAAACCCAATTGCTGTTTCTGCTCGGTTTCGAACCAAGGACCTTTCGCGTGTTAGGCGAACGTGATGACCACTACATTACAGAAACCTCATTACGTGAGCCATGTGCTTTTTCGAAGATGGCTCCATCCCATAATCTTTCCTGCAAGCATTGTGACAATCTGTGTAAATTCCACAAACAACAGATAAGAGCTCATTCGGAATGGCAGTCTTACTACAGCTCCTTGGTACAGTGACCTTCACCTATTTCAAAAGTCCAAGGACTTTGTAGCGAATTTCAGTATGTATATTAAAAATGCCTTCACTTGTTTCCGCCCAGTTTCAAACTAAGGACCTTTCGCGTGTAAAGCGAACGTGATAACCACTACACTACGGAAACTTGAAAAACAGGCCGACCTCTTTTAGCGTACACTTGTTCAAAAGCGACTGAAACAATAGACTGCCCAGTGTCCTTAAAATGGCAAAAAGCTGCTGTTTTTGGTGGCAGACTAAGCATTTGTATTACTCTACAGGAAACCTCAATGGTCCTTTGTTTTGTTCTAGTCCTTTTCTAAAGAGTTTACACCGCAAATCGCCAGAAAACCGCATACAAAATTTTCACAAAGACCATCCACAGTTTCCGCCCAGTTTCGAACTGGGGACCTTTCGCGTGTGAGGCGAACATGATAACCACTACACTACAGAAAACTCATTACGTGAGCCATGTGCTTTTTCAAAGATGGCTCCATCCCATAATCTTTCCTGCAAGCATTGTGACAATCTGTGTAAATTCCACAAACAACAGATAAGAGCTCATTCGGAATGGCAGTCTTACTACAGCTCCTTGGTACAGTGACCTTCACCTATTTCAAAAGTCCAAGGACTTTGTAGCGAATTTCAGTATGTATATTAAAAATGCCTTCACTTGTTTCCGCCCAGTTTCGAACTGAGGACCTTTCGCGTGTAAAGCGAACGTGATAACCACTACACTACGGAAACTTGAAAAACAGGCCGACCTCTTTTAGCGTACACTTGTTCAAAAGCGACTGAAACAATAGACTGCCCAGTGTCCTTAAAATGGCAAAAAGCTGCTGTTTTTGGTGGCAGACTAAGCATTTGTATTACTCTACAGGAAACCTCAATGGTCCTTTGTTTTGTTCTAGTCCTTTTCTAAAGAGTTTACACCGCAAATCGCCAGAAAACCGCATACAAAATTTTCACAAAGACCATCCACAGTTTCCGCCCAGTTTCGAACTGGGGACCTTTCGCGTGTGAGGCGAACATGATAACCACTACACTACAGAAACCTCATTACGTGAGCCATGTGCTTTTTCGAAGATGGCTCCATCCCATAATCTTTCCTGCAAGCATTGTGACAATCTGTGTAAATTCCACAAACAACAGATAAGAGCTCATTCGGAATGGCAGTCTGACTACAGCTCCTTGGTACAGTGGCCTTCACCTATTTCAAAAGTCCAAGGACTTTGTAGAGAATTTCAGTATGTATATTAAAAATGCCTTCACTTGTTTCTGCCCAGTTTCGAACTGGGGACCTTTTGCGTGTGAGGCGAACGTGATAACCACTACACTACGGAAACATGTCTTGTAGGTGCAGACAGAAGTATTCTGGTGCACGCTTGTTAAAAAGTGTATTAAGGAAAAGTGAGCTGAGCCCTCCTATTGTGGTAAACAGTTTAAATTTTCTGCCAAAACCCAATTGCTGTTTCTGCTCGGTTTCGAACCGAGGACCTTTCGCGTGTTAGGCGAACAGTGATGACCACTACACTACAGAAACCTCATTACGTGAGCCATGTGCTTTTTCGAAGATGGCTCCATCCCATAATCTTTCCTGCAAGCATTGTGACAATCTGTGTAAATTCCACAAACAACAGATAAGAGCTCATTCGGAATGGCAGTCTGACTACAGCTCCTTGGTACAGTGACCTTCACCTATTTCAAAAGTCCAAGGACTTTGTAGCGAATTTCAGTATGTATATTAAAAATGCCTTCACTTGTTTCCGCCCAGTTTCGAACTGAGGACCTTTCGCGTGTAAAGCGAACGTGATAACCACTACACTACGGAAACTTGAAAAACAGGCCGACCTCTTTTAGCGTACACTTGTTCAAAAGCGACTGAAACAATAGACTGCCCAGTGTCCTTAAAATGGCAAAAAGCTGCTGTTTTTGGTGGCAGACTAAGCATTTGTATTACTCTACAGGAAACCTCAATGGTCCTTTGTTTTGTTCTAGTCCTTTTCTAAAGAGTTTACACTGCAAATCGCCAGAAAACCGCATACAAAATTTTCACAAAGACCATCCACAGTTTCCGCCCAGTTTCGAACTGGGGACCTTTCGCGTGTGAGGCGAACATGATAACCACTACACTACAGAAAACTCATTACGTGAGCCATGTGCTTTTTCAAAGATGGCTCCATCCCATAATCTTTCCTGCAAGCATTGTGACAATCTGTGTAAATTCCACAAACAACAGATAAGAGCTCATTCGGAATGGCAGTCTTACTACAGCTCCTTGGTACAGTGACCTTCACCTATTTCAAAAGTCCAAGGACTTTGTAGCGAATTTCAGTATGTATATTAAAAATGCCTTCACTTGTTTCCGCCCAGTTTCGAACTGAGGACCTTTCGCGTGTAAAGCGAACGTGATAACCACTACACTACGGAAACTTGAAAAACAGGCCGACCTCTTTTAGCGTACACTTGTTCAAAAGCGACTGAAACAATAGACTGCCCAGTGTCCTTAAAATGGCAAAAAGCTGCTGTTTTTGGTGGCAGACTAAGCATTTGTATTACTCTACAGGAAACCTCAATGGTCCTTTGTTTTGTTCTAGTCCTTTTCTAAAGAGTTTACACCGCAAATCGCCAGAAAACCGCATACAAAATTTTCACAAAGACCATCCACAGTTTCCGCCCAGTTTCGAACTGGGGACCTTTCGCGTGTGAGGCGAACATGATAACCACTACACTACAGAAACCTCATTACGTGAGCCATGTGCTTTTTCGAAGATGGCTCCATCCCATAATCTTTCCTGCAAGCATTGTGACAATCTGTGTAAATTCCACAAACAACAGATAAGAGCTCATTCGGAATGGCAGTCTTACTACAGCTCCTTGGTACAGTGACCTTCACCTATTTCAAAAGTCCAAGGACTTTGTAGAGAATTTCAGTATGTATATTAAAAATGCCTTCACTTGTTTCCGCCCAGTTTCAAACTGAGGACCTTCGCGTGTGAGGCGAACGTGATAACCACTACACTACGAAACTTGAAAACAGGCTGACTCTTTTAGCGTACACTTGTTCAAAAGCGATTGAACAATGGACTGCCCAGTGTCCTTAAAGTGGCAAAAAGCTGCTGTTTTGAGGCAGACTAAGCATTTGTATTGCTGTACAGGAAACCTCAATGGTCCTATTGTTTTGTTCTAGTCCTTTTCAAAGAGTTTACAACGCAAATCTGCCAGAAACCGCATAAAATTTTCACAAAGACCATCCACAGTTTCTGCTCAGTTTCGAACCGAGGACCTTTCGCGTGTGAGGCGAACGTGATAACCACTACACTACAGAAACCTCATTACGTGAGCCATGTGCTTTTTCAAAGATGGCTCCATCCCATAATCTTTCCTGCAAGCATTGTGACAATCTGTGTAAATTCCACAAACAACAGATAAGAGCTCATTCGGAATGGCAGTCTGACTACAGCTCCTTGGTACAGTGACCTTCACCTATTTCAAAAGTCCAAGGACTTTGTAGCGAATTTCAGTATGTATATTAAAAATGCCTTCACTTGTTTCCGCCCAGTTTCGAACTGAGGACCTTTCGCGTGTGAGGCGAACGTGATAACCACTACACTACGGAAACATCGCTCTTGTAGGTGCAGACAGAAGTATTCTGGTGCACGCTTGTTAAAAAGTGTATTATGGAAAAGTGAGCTGAGCCTTCCTATTGTGGTAAACAGTTTACATTTTCTGCCAAAACCCAATTGCTGTTTCTGCTCGGTTTCGAACCGAGGACCTTTCGCGTGTTAGGCGAACGTGATGACCACTACACTACAGAAACCTCATTACGTGAGCCATGTGCTTTTTCGAAGATGGCTCCATCCCATAATCTTTCCTGCAAGCATTGTGACAATCTGTGTAAATTCCACAAACAACAGATAAGAGCTCATTCGGAATGGCAGTCTTACTACAGCTCCTTGGTACAGTGACCTTCACCTATTTCAAAAGTCCAAGGACTTTGTAGCGAATTTCAGTATGTATATTAAAAATGCCTTCACTTGTTTCCGCCCAGTTTCAAACTGAGGACCTTTCGCGTGTAAAGCGAACGTGATAACCACTACACTACGGAAACTTGAAAAACAGGCCGACCTCTTTTAGCGTACACTTGTTCAAAAGCGACTGAAACAATAGACTGCCCAGTGTCCTTAAAATGGCAAAAAGCTGCTGTTTTTGGTGGCAGACTAAGCATTTGTATTACTCTACAGGAAACCTCAATGGTCCTTTGTTTTGTTCTAGTCCTTTTCTAAAGAGTTTACACCGCAAATCGCCAGAAAACCGCATACAAAATTTTCACAAAGACCATCCACAGTTTCCGCCCAGTTTCGAACTGGGGACCTTTCGCGTGTGAGGCGAACGTGATAACCACTACACTACAGAAACCTCATTACGTGAGCCATGTGCTTTTTCAAAGATGGCTCCATCCCATAATCTTTCCTGCAAGCATTGTGACAATCTGTGTAAATTCCACAAACAACAGATAAGAGCTCATTCGGAATGGCAGTCTTACTACAGCTCCTTGGTACAGTGACCTTCACCTATTTCAAAAGTCCAAGGACTTTGTAGCGAATTTCAGTATGTATATTAAAAATGCCTTCACTTGTTTCCGCCCAGTTTCGAACTGAGGACCTTTCGCGTGTAAAGCGAACGTGATAACCACTACACTACGGAAACTTGAAAAACAGGCCGACCTCTTTTAGCGTACACTTGTTCAAAAGCGACTGAAACAATAGACTGCCCAGTGTCCTTAAAATGGCAAAAAGCTGCTGTTTTTGGTGGCAGACTAAGCATTTGTATTACTCTACAGGAAACCTCAATGGTCCTTTGTTTTGTTCTAGTCCTTTTCTAAAGAGTTTACACCGCAAATCGCCAGAAAACCGCATACAAAATTTTCACAAAGACCATCCACAGTTTCCGCCCAGTTTCGAACTGGGGACCTTTCGTGTGTGAGGCGAACATGATAACCACTACACTACAGAAACCTCATTACGTGAGCCATGTGCTTTTTCAAAGATGGCTCCATCCCATAATCTTTCCTGCAAGCATTGTGACAATCTGTGTAAATTCCACAAACAACAGATAAGAGCTCATTCGGAATGGCAGTCTGACTACAGCTCCTTGGTACAGTGACCTTCACCTATTTCAAAAGTCCAAGGACTTTGTAGCGAATTTCAGTATGTATATTAAAAATGCCTTCACTCTGTTTCCGCCTCAGTTTCGAACTGGGGACCTTTCGCGTGTGAGGCGAACGTGATAACCACTACACTACGGAAACACGTCTTGTAGGTGCAGACAGAAGTGTTCTGGTGCACGCTTGTTAAAAAGTGTATTAAGGAAAAGTGAGCTGAGCCCTCCTATTGTGGTAAACAGTTTAAATTTTCTGCCAAAACCCATATTGCTGTTTCTGCTCGGTTTCTAACCGAGGACCTTTGCGGTGTTAGGCGACAGTCGTGATGACCACTACACTACAGAAACCTCTATTACGTGAGATATGTGCTTTATCGAAGATGGCTCCATCCCATAATCTTTCCTGCAAGCATTGTGACAATCTGTGTAAATTCCACAAACAACAGATAAGAGCTCATTCGGAATGGCAGTCTGACTACAGCTCCTTGGTACAGTGGCCTTCACCTATTTCAAAAGTCCAGGACTTTTTCAGAGAATTTCAGTATGTATATTAAAAATGCTTTCATTTGTTTCCACCCAGTTTCGAACTGGGGACCTTTCGCGTGTGAGGCGAACGTTGATAACCACTACACTACAGAAACATGTCTTGTAGGAGCAGACAGAAGTATTCTGGTGCACGCTTGTTAAAAAGTGTATTAAGGAAAAGTGATCTGAGCCCTCCTATTGTGGTAAACAGTTTAAATTTTCTGCCAAAACCCAATTGCTGTTTCTGCTCGGTTTTCGGACCGAGGACCTTTTCGCGTGTTACAGCGACTTCATTGTTTTTGCATGTGTAGGTCCCATGCAGAAATTATTGTTGAAAGGCAGAACAATTTGCAATGATGCATGAATGTGTGTTGTATAAAAAGTGGTTCTTTGCTTGGAAATGTGTTTCGAAAGTGTTTGTCTCCCAACCCATGATGATGAGTCAAGATGCTCCTTTCTGAGTGTGAATTTGGCACAGATCAGCAACTTTGGTTGTGAGCTCTGTGTCGTTGATGAACGTTCTGTGTTGCTTTTTGCAATGTTGAAGAAAGGAGTGTGTTCTGAGTGGTGTTTGGCATTTAAGTCCCATTTTGGATTTTTGTTGTTTTTGCATATGTAGGTCCCATGCAGAAAATATTGTTTAAAGGCAGAACAATTTGCAATGATGCATGAATGTGTGTTGTATAAAAAATGGTTGCAAAAAATGGGTTTTATGGTAAAGAGTGCTCTGGTTATGTGCTTAGCTTGATGTCAGCCATTGCAAGTTTTCCAAGAATGCAATTAGCGTCAAGTGTCTGAAAGGCCTACGTTATCATTTGTGGGTAGGTGCGGGACTTTTCGCTGGACGTCAACTCTGTGTCGTTTATGAAGTTTCTGTGTAGCTTTTGTTGGTGTTAAAGAAAGGGGTATAATCTGAGCGTTGTTTGACATTTGTGCCTTTTGAGAAAGGGGATTGTTTTAGAAGCTTTTCTGGAATGCATTGTGGCAATGCAATATTGGAAAGAGGAGCCCAGGACCAATGGAGCAGCTCCCGAGCTAGGAAAAGACATCAATCACTGAGCATTTCCACCAAATCACTTTCTGAAGCTTGGAACCACCCACTGCTGTAGGCAATGATGGCCCAATCCAGGTCACGTTAACAATTGGGAACTCTACTACACTCAAGGACAGACGGTTCTAGAACAGAATCCTTCAATACGAGGTGCTGAAGCACATGTTGGCCAAAGAAAGAAACCGACTGAAGAATAAGAAGACAAACAGACTCTGGAAACATCTTCTCTTTTCGTTATTTTGTTCTTTTCTTCCAAGTTGTGTTCTTCCCCCTTTAAGTTGTCCCTGAGCCGATCTGTGAAACGGGAATGTGTGTGTGTGTGTGTGCAAGAAACAATGCCGCCAGCTGCAATATGCCGCAGCCAGCCAAAGGAGCCTGAGTTTATGATGACTGGATGTCGCTCGGTGAGTTTGGAGCCCACAAAATTCAAGATAGGCAAACCCTTTCTCAGAGGAGAGGCGCAGCAGAATGGTAACTGCCACGAGTTCCATAAACCAATCCGAGAACTACAGATTTTCAGGGATCATTTATTCTGTAGTTTCTTTGCTTGGAAATGTGTTTCAAAAGTGTTTTGTCTCTCCGTACCCATGGACGTGACTCAGTCAAGAATGCTCTCCTTTCTGAGTGCGCATTCGGCACAGGAATGCAGCAACTTTGTTTGTGAGCTTCTGTGTTGTTGATGAAATGTTCTGTGTTGCTTTTTTCGATGTTGAAGAAAGGGAGTGTGTTGCTGAGTGGTGCTTAGCATCATTGGTCCAATTTCGGATTTTCATTTGTGTTTTTGCATGTGTAGGTCCCATGCAGATATTTTTGTTTAAAAAAGGCAGAACGATTTGCGGATGATGCAGTGAAAGTGTGTTGTCTGAAGAGTGGGTTGCAAAAAATGGGTTTTATGGTAAAGTGCTCTGGTTATGTGCTTAGCTTGATGTCAGCCATTGCAAGTTTTCCAAGAATGCAATCAGCGTCAGAGTGTCTGAAAGGCCTACGTTATCATTTGTGGGTAGATGCGGGACTTTTTCGTTAGACGTCAACTCTGTGTCGATTTATGAAGTTTCTGTGTAGCTTTTGTCGGTGTTGAAGAAAGGGGTATAATCTGAGCGTTGTTTGACATTTGTGCCTTTTGAGAAAGGGGATTGTTTTAGAAGCTTTTCTAGAATGCGTTGTGGCAATGCAATATTGGAAAGAGGAGCCCAGGACCAATGGAGCAGCTCCGGCTAGGAAAAGACATCAATCATGAGCATTTCCACCAAATCACTTTCTAAACTTGGAACCACCCACTGCTGTAGGCAATGATGGCCCAATCGAGGTCACCGATACAATTGGGAACTCTACTTCACTCAAGGATAGATGGTTCTAAGTACAGAATCCTTCAATATGAGGTGCTGAAGCACATGTTGGCCAAGAGAGAAACCGGCTGAAGCATAAGAAGACAGAAACAACTCTGGAACATCTTCTTTTTTAATGATTTTGTCTTTCTTAAGTCTTGCTTCCCCTTTAAGGTGCCCTAGCATTGAAACAGATGTGAGGAACAATGCCGCCCACTGATACCACAGCCCCAAAGGAACCTAAGTTTTGACTCAATGTATGTCTCATAAACTTTAAAGCCCACAGAATTCAAATAGGCAAAACCCTTCTTAATAGAGGAAAGAGGCGCAGCAGAATGGAATGGCGATTGAGTTTCCGGTGATCCGATTAAGACTATACTTTCAGGGATCATTCTATAGTTCTTTGCTTGGAAATGTGTTTCGAAAGTGTTTGTCTCCCAACCCATGATGATGAGTCAAGAATGCTCCTTTCTGAGTGTGAATTTGGCACAGATACAGCAACTTGGTTTGTGAGCTCTGTGTTGATTGATGAACGTTCTGTGTTGTATTTTGCAATGTTGAAGAAAGGAGTGTGTTCTGAGTGGTGTTTGGCATTTAAATCCCATTTTGGATTTTCATTGTTTTTGCATATGTAGGTTCCATGCAGAAATTATTGTTTAAAGGCAGAACAATTTGCAATGATGCATGAATGTGTGTTGTATGAAAAGTGGTTGCAAAAAATGGGTTTTATGGTAAAGAGTGCTCTGGTTATGTGCTTAGCTTGATGTCAGCCATTGCAAGTTTTCCAAGAATGCAATTAGCGTCAAGTGTCTGAAAGGCTTACTGTGATTTGTGGGTAGGTGCGACTTCTTTGGCCGTTGACTTGTGTTGTTATGAAGTTTGTGTCGCTTTTGTTGGTGTTAAAGGTATGGTGTAGGGTGTTCACGTTGTA
>JAQIUQ010002486.1:0-83224 GCA_030378365.1 Hybognathus amarus | reverse complement strand
ATTAAAGCCTCTTGTGTTTCCCCGTTATTATTCAATTTACGGGACCGGACACCAGTTATCTTGCCAAGAAAGTTTTATTATATATATGTCAGGAGAGAAACTTCAAAATGTTGAGTTCATGCCTGGTCTATATGTTTCTTTGTTCCTCGCATCTGGTCATGCCTACACGTTCCTCGTGTTTCTTATGTTTCTCTGTTTCATCGTTTCTCTGTTTCTCTGTTTCTCTGACCCGGAGTACAGGAGACCTTTAGTTTTATACATCACATACAGTCTTACAGCTTCCTTGTAAGGTAACAACGTGTTGCTCTGAGCTTCTTAACTTAGAACGTATATGTCATACATACAGTTGTTTAACATGTCAGCGATTCTCTTCCATATTAAGAACTATCCTTGTTGGTTGTACATCTGTGATACACTTACATCAGTGGAAACATTTATGCTGAGTGAACATGTTACATTGCACACATACCTCTAAGCAGAATATAGCTTTCCCCTGACATATGTTATCTCTCATGCATCTCAAACTCATGCTTTGAAACTCCATAAGATAATACATTGATTATAAATATTAATAAAGAACAATAATACAGATACATAATATTTAATAATGAAATAATATTAAAAGATGAAATTTTAGTCTTCATCTCCCTCCACTGGAACTACGGCCCGTAAGTTCCACACCATCATTCCCAGGTGGCCAACCTATAGAAGTGATAGTGAGGAGAAGAAATAGCAGACCAAGAAAATAGACAGAAAGAACAGAAGAATAGAACAGGAAAGAAACAAAACAAAACAAAACTAAACCCCGTCCCGTGTTATGTCCCCGTATACTATGTGTATTTTAATATCTATGTGTATGTATTTAAAATGAACCCCAATCATCTAAGAAAAGAAAAACTAATAAGTCTTCTGCTCGTGCCTGGACTCATTAATTAATTAACTCGTTAACTAATTAAGTCCTCCAGTTCCGAGCTAAAATAAAAAAACATTAAAATAAACGTTGGATGTTAAAGGATCCTATCCCTTGGGGTTGAAAATCAGTAAGCGGGTGTTCATTGTTTGTGAGGTATTGTTTTGTAAATAATGCATACATTTCCCTATTTCACGCTGTATATTCCATTCTTGGTTTTATCCATTTGGTTAGAAATGATCAAGTTGACAGATTTTGTATTTCTTTTCCTAGTTACACATATCAGGATTTGAATCACGAGCATGAACACAAGAACTCCTACCATGATCAAAACTATCCAATCTGACCACGATAAATTCCCTAGGATTCGTGGTAGTTTCTTTTCAGTCATCAATTTAGCTATTCCATTTGCTCCAATAACATGACCCATTGCTTGAATTCCCTCGTCTTGAGCTGCTTTTACACTCTTTTAACTATTTTAATCATCTCAAAGAGTTCATAATTTCGTTCTTCTACTAAGTCATTATTCCACCATTGTGGTTCTACCTGCAACAATTGCACATGTGGAATGTGAATTCCACCCAAATGAAGAGGATAAAGAATTTCAAGACAAAATGGATCAGGAGGAATTGGACACAACTTTCCCCCGTATATCATATTTTCACTTACTCCATCATGTAATATACACCACTGTGCTTCTGAAAGTTGCCATGCACCTGTGGCTTGATCTAGAGGAACTACATCCCAAACAGCAGAACTATTAAGAGATAGACTAAACATTGTAGAGCATGAGCAAATTACCCACTCATGTTCCTCGACACAACAGTCTGTGGTAGAAATCATTGGTGTATCACCTTCAGCCCAATATCCATTTCTTCCTAATCTAATTACTGAATTACCTTGCCTAACACCCATTGATTGAAATTTCCTGACTGTCATAATATTGCGCTTCCCATATTGAGGCCATATCATAATCAAAGGTAACATTCCAGAACCTGACAAAGAATTTTCATTAATAGCGATTTTAACTAATGGAATATGTTTAGCAGAAGTCAAATTAAGTTGATTACCGAAAACCACTAATAACGATTCTGCTATTCGCTCAGGAACTTGTCCCATTCGAATAACTTGAATATCTTCTACCATTTGATCCTTTAGATTCTGCGCTAAAAATAAACACGCCGCACGATGTGTCTCAAAATTAGACGATTTCATTAACGCATCTGCCAATTCCTTTGCAGCATCATTAAGATGCTGACCCGCTGCAATAATATGTAGGGAACCCTGAAGAGCCTCAGTGAGTCCTTTCCCAGCCATTGTTCCCACCCACTCAGTGTATTCACTTAATTGATTCATTTGAGCAGTATTACTGATTGAATTGACAGAACCAAATACCCCCGCAATATCTCCCCATATACTTCGAGTTTTACGATTTTTACTACTCAGAGGATTTTTAGAGGTATAATACTTAACTTCTTTTCCCAACCAACTTCTTATTTGTGTAAAATTACCACAATAAGACTGATCAAAAACAGCAAGAAGAGAATTCAAGTTATAATTAATCCGTTGTCGCACCATATGGGCTTCATTTATCAAGGTTTTGGTTTCTTTTGCTAACAAAATACCATGAGCTGGTGCAATAGTTGTATTTGGGCATGTTGTAGCTTTATTTGTCTTTTCCGCAGAAAGATAAAAACACCTTCCGATTTCCCCAGTTTCTAGTTCAGTCTCACAATATTCATTCGCATCTTCTGAATGCCATACTCGTACATAATTTCCCTTAAATCTTGTTGTTCTTGAGGAAGGATCCCTCAGAAACCCTTCGCATGGCAACACTATGGGATAAATACACCCTTGGGTCAATGAATCCCATATTGTAAGCATGTGGGTACGATTCAGAACTAAATTAATTTCCACATTAGTGGGCGTTATGAGGTTTAACCCTATAACTTCACATTGTTCTCTTGAACAAATTTCTCGTCTTTGATTACTACCAGTATACCCCCCGTCTTTTACCGGCCAAATTACTCTGCTTTTGTAACATTGGTGGTAAAAGTTACATCCTCCATAGATGCCCTTACGATATTTAGCAAGGTCTTTGTCATTACGTGGCACCCAATCCCATAATCCCCATCTGGAAATAAAGGGTAGAGTAAAATGTTGGCCAGATTTCAGAGTTGCACTCCGAGTGATCTCTTGAACTCGAGGAGTCCATAAAGCGTGGCTTTCTTGACAAATGCCAAGTAAAGTTAAAAATAAGCATACCATCATCGTTGGGTATTGAGAATAACTTGCAACCATCTCTAATCAATGTCAATGGAATTGATTCCTGAAATGGAAGCAGAAAGAATAGTTAAACATCATTTCTTTGTTCCCAATCTTTAAAACTAATGGATGAACATTGCTCAATCTCAGGCCATAAGCTATCATTGTCTTCTTGTTCATTCACTAAACAAGGTTTAACTTGTGACCAATGATACCATCTATCTGTTCCTACACCCTTCCCTTTGAGACAAACACTTGTATCTGTTGTTAAGAGTATCTCATAAGGTCCTTCCCATCTAGGCTCTAAACCCTTCCTAGCAATTCGTTTAATCATAACAAAACTGCCTATCTCGGGAATGTGTGGAATGTCAGTAGTGGTATGTTTTTCATCCCATTGCTGTTGAGCTTCTCGCACTTTCTTATTATTGTCTTTAGCAGCTTTGTCCAGCATTGCGAGATAGCGTCGTAACTTTTCTTGGAACAAAGTAGAGTCTCCTCCTGTTCCCGCAGGCGGCGGAGCATCAGGAGGTAGAACCATTGCTCTTCCAGTCATTAGTTCAAAAGGAGTTAGTCCTGTAACTCTGTTTGGAGTTGCTCTCAAGTTCCACAGAATAGCAGGTAGTAACTTATGCCAACCTTGGCCAGTTTGCAGAATGGCTTTGGTAAGCGCGGTTTTCAACGATCTGTTCATCCTCTCTACCATCCCTGAAGACTGTGGCCTATGCGGTATGTGAAATTTTTGTTTAATTCCCATTAATTTCATTGCTTCCTTCATCAATTTTCCAGTGAAGTGAGTTCCATTGTCAGAATCAATTTCATATGGAAGACCCCAGCGAGGAAAAACTTCTTCCACCATTACTCGTGCCGCTGCTTCAGCAGTGCAGGTTTTCGTTGGGAATGCTTCCACCCATCTAGTAAATCTGTCCATGATTACAAGAATGTATTGGTACCCTCCACTGGGTGATAAAGGTCCTGTGAAATCAATTTGGAGATGTGTCCATGGACCTGTTGGTCTGGGTGCATGTGACATTCGCACCTTTACAGATTTTCCCACATTTGCTTTGAGGCATATCAAACATCTCCTACAATAATCATCAATGTCTCTCATCATTCTTGGCCACCACCAAGTTTCACTGATTTGAGCTTTCATTGCTTTTGCTCCAGCGTGCACTTTTCCATGATACAACTGCATTAGTTCTCTTCTTGTACCAATAGGCATCACTACTTGTCCTGTTGGAATTCTCCAGATTCCTTGATCATCCTCTTTCGCTCCTGCTTTTATCCATTGTTCTTTCTCTTCATCTGTCTCCAATTGATATGAAAGAAGATGGAGCTCAGGATTATCCTTGGTATTTTCCTTTACGAGGGTAACAGGTGTAAGAGGAAGTAGAGCTGCTTTTCTAGCTGCTGCATCTGCTGCCGTGTTCCCTTGAGTTTCTTTGGACTTGTCAGATTGATGTGATTTCACTTTGATCACTGCGGCTTCTCTGGGTAAGTGACATGCTGTAATCAAGCGACGAATTATGGAAGCATGTTGTATTTCGCTCCCATTGCTGGTGATGAGTCCACGTCTTTTCCACAGGGCAAGGTAGTCATGGACCACACCAAAAGCATAACGACTATCTGTATAGATGTTGACTCGTTCTCCTTCAGATAATTCAAAAGCTTCTGTAAGTGCTATAAGCTCAGCTACTTGTGCTGAAAGTTTCCCAGGAAGAGCTCCTTTCTTCAGAACAGTTCCATCAGCTTCCACTACAGCCCATCCAGTATGTCGTTTTCCATCAACATAATAACTGGATCCATCGACCCATAACTCCTTGTCTGGATTTTCAAGAGGGATTGGATTAACAGGACCAAGACTATCTTCTTTTACTTGTTTTACGCACTCATGTGGTATTCCCTCATGTGGTTCCAGCATCATTGTTGCAGGGTTAAGAGACGTGTCCCTGATGATTTCCACTCTCAAATCCTTGTTCAACAAAGTTGCTTCCCATTTTGCTCTTCTTGCGTCAGTTATGGTTTTGATGTTTGTGTTGTTCAACAGTGTCACTATACTGTGTGGAGTGTGCAATATGATAGTTTGTGCTCCTATCAGATTCTCAACAGCATCCACTGCCCATGTGGCACCATCGAGGGCTTGTATACATCGTGGTTGCCCAATCATAGTGACAGGAATTTTTGTGGAAAAGTACCCAACTGGTCTGTATCGATCACCTGGTTTTTGACACAGTACTGCTGAATACGTCTCATCTCCTACACTGGTCCACAAATGAAACGGCAATCGTCCGTCGGGAAGTCCCAAAGCTGGGGCTGAAGTCAGTTTTTCTTTCATAGAAGTAAACGCTTCCTCAGCTTCTGGTGTCCAGTTAATCTGTTCCACTCCTGGCTTTCCTCCCTTGTACAGGTCAATGAGAGGGCTGGTGATGCTAGCAAAATCAGGTATATACTGACGACAATAGTTGAAAAGTCCCATCACCTTCCGCATTCCTGTAACTGTTAGAGGTTTTGGAAGTTGTCGTAATGCTTCTACACGCTCTGTTGTCATTCTCCTTCCTTCCACAGATATTTCTTGGCCCAAATAGATAACCTTGGATTTGGCCAGCTGTGCTTTGTCGGGGTTAACTTTGAATCCCCCTTTCATAAGGGCTTGTAGGACAACATTCAGAGCAAATATATGGCTGTTTTCATCTGGGCTTGCAATCAACAAGTCATCAACATATTGAAGGCAGACACTTCCTGATTTCTCAATTTCAGCTTTTTGCTCCGTTAAGAACTGGTCCAAAGCTCTATGAAATACAACAGGAGAAATATTAAGACCTTGTGGGAGTCTGTTCCAAACATACTGTTTTGCACCCACTGTGAAGGCTAATTTCTCTTGAGATCTTTTGTCTATAGGTATAGACCAGAAAGCCGACAGTACATCCAGTACCGTAAAAATTTTTGCATTTCCTGGAATATCATTCAAAATAGTGGCAGGATTGGCTACAATAGGATGCGGTTTTGGTGTTACACTGTTAAGTCTTGTGTAATCAATGGTTAATCGCCATGAGTTATCTGATTTCTTGACAGGCCAGACAGGACTATTAGTGGTAGATGAAGTTTGTCTGATGATTCCTTCAGCCTCCAAGTCAGCCACTATCTCCTCCACGGCTTGTCTTGCTTCAGGTCGGATGGGGTATTGTTTATGAGGGGCATGTGTCGGTCCCTCAATAACAATGGGATCAATGTTGGCTTTACCACAATCCAGTTTGTGTTTGGCCCAAACATCTGGATATAAACTGCACAGAAGACCCCACACACCATCTTTTTTCCAGTTTCTGATAATTGGTTTTGCTGTACCAACAGACCTTAGATTACATGTGCGATCTTCGTGTGGTATTATCCCAGCTGTTGTGGCGATATGACGACTGTCAGTGAATATGATCATGTTTAACAATGGAAGAATGTCCATGCCAATTAGGCTTCCTTGTGAATTCGGCCCCACCCAAAAAGATGTCCATAAGACTTCATCTTCATGTATTTGCAGTGGAACTTGAATACTTTTGCGAAATTTTGTGATACCACCTCCAACTCCTTCAACTTCCATAGTTTCATCTGTTGTAGGTAGGTTCAAATCTGTTATTGAAATTGAGGCGCCTGTGTCAACCAAAACATCACATGGGTGGCCCCCTATTAATGCATTGACGAAAAGGCGATTGTCTCTTTTCTTACTAATACAGGGGGCCGCTAATTCCTATTGCGGACGCATAATTCCCTCAATGAGCTGACGGACTTGTGCTTCAGTCCACGTCTTCCCTTGAGAGGTTTCATCATGGTCTTTTGTACTGACCTGTTTAAATGATGGACCTTGACCTTCTGCACCACCTCCTTTAGCCCAGCAATCTCGTCTAACGTGTCCACGTTTTCCACAGTTGCTGCAGGAAACCATCTTATTCCTTGCGTCTTTGTTGTATTGAGCTGTCGCCACTCCTCTTCGATATGGCTTGTTTCCTTCTTCTTTGTTTGACCTCATAGCCATCTCCAAACGACCAGCCCATTGCATAATTTGGTCAAATGTCTCACCTGGGTTGACTCCAAGTGATAAAGCTTGTTGGTATTTTGGGCCAAGTCCATCCACAAGTGTGTCAATGAACTGTACATCATCTCTGTCAGGTTGTTTCTTAGCACAGAGAGCCCATCTCTCATAAGCATTCCACTTACGTAGAGCATATTCATCTGGAGATTCGTCATCCTTTTGCTTAATCAATGTCACTAATGTGAAAGGAATTTTACCACTGCCCAAGATTTCTTGGATTTCTTTTCGGAATACATCTAATGCTTGCCAAAGACCCAGGGGTCGTCCCTGGTCATCAACCCACAGATCTATCCATTGGGCAGTTGTTATTGAAGCTGGCAAGCGTTCCCATCTGTCTCTTGGGATTTTAGCTTTCACAATGGTGTGAATGTCTCGTAGTGTCATTTGATGTGCTTCGACCAATGAGTCTAATTCTCGCCAAAACTCTGTGTTTGGATCTTGTCTCTTCAGAGGAGGCAAGGCTGTGAGAATGGCTTGACGTTCTCCAGGAGTGAATGGTCTCTTCTTCTGTCATCAATTCAGCTCCTTCCTTTTTAATTACAGGTGAAGAAAATTCAGGACCGATCTTGTCAATTGTGATCATGTCGTCATCTCTTGTCTCATCACCCCAGTCGGATCCATAATTAAAAGCTGGTGTACAGCGCAGCATGTCTCTGTTGGGCTGAACTGTTTTAGATTTTGTTATTATTGGAGCTGCTTGTGCAGATGCAATATACATTTTGTCAACTGGACCTCCATTTGATCTCAAAGCTTGAGGCTGTGTCAGTGGTTTCAATGAACTTGTGCATTGTTCAGGCAAAACTGGATACATTGGGTTGTAAGGAGGAGGTGTTACAGTGGTTGCAGATTTCACTGGTGCTTGTGAATATTTCTTTTCAGCTTCAGTTATTATATTTGTCCAATCTGGATCAAATGAATTATCATTGGTTGTGTTTTCTTTATCTGAACAGTTAATAGACATAATTTTGTTCAATTTGTGAAATGCTTCAATTTGAGGCTTCATTGCTTCAGCAAGTGGGGCTGGACACCCATCAATGCCGCAGAAGATTCCACCTTGTTTCACAATCCAATGAGCTGCCAGTATTGGAAATGCCTTTGACTTGATGGAGTCTTTTTGAGAATCAAACCAGCTTAGCTGCACATCCAAAGATGCATTAATATCCAGTCCTTTTTTCAAAAGCTTAGCTTGTTTTTTCTGTTTTCTTTCTAGGTACCAAGCAGCTATTGTTTTACTGTTAAAACCACTTTCTGGCATTTTAAAATCTGTCAGTCTATGACTGTACACTCAAACAGCAGGGATATTTTGGGAGTAAGTGTGTGTGTGTGTGTGTGGTGGATGTATAGCTACTGTACGTGAATTCCAGGGAGGCCCCTCTCTCTCTGCTTCTCTCCTTCTGACCCTTTCCAGCTGCTCTTATAACTCAAAGAACAAGAAGGGGGAATAAAACAACAAAAAAACAAAAAGGTTAACTCTAATAATTTGTTTTCTTTGTGTATTTGTTTCTTCTATTTCTTTATTTATTTTAGTTTATTTGAAGTTGCTCTCAGATCAGTCTCTTCCTCTCAACACTGAACAGCTTCTTGTCAAAATCAGAATGCACACAATTCTAGCTCCTATTTCCATTGATACCCTTCTTCTAAGGGTTCAATCCAGCGTGTTTAAAATTTTAGGGCACCTGTATTTCTAAATACGGTATCCTGTACTCCTATAGCACAGACCCGCCACTTTAAACCGCTATAAATCACTGCTTTGACACACTATCCTCGTTTTCTAAAACGATTCTTTGGTGTGTTGGAAATATTTTAGAGATTATTCTGCCATCAGTTTTTACAGTCTCGCCATATTCCAACCACCTGCCAGTCATGCCAAGCGAATTGCTAAATCGTTTTACTGCTATTCCAAATATTTGACTAAATGGTCTTTTTTCTAAAAAAGATCCACTTTTCCTAAAGTCTTTTCAAAAATGAAAAAGACTTCCCCAGCATCATTCAATATTTCAGAGGTTTTCTGAACAGAGCAACTCAAATAAGCCACATCAAATTCAAATTATATAAATTATTATTATTATTTTTTTCTGACATATATATTCATTGGCAACACAACTGGTACTTTAAATCACAGTTCTTTTAAGCACTTTCAGTCAATGTCTAATCATCAGGCAGACTTAAAATTATTTTTTAGAATAGTAAAAGTCTTACCTTGAATGACTAAGACAAATGCCTGAAGATGCAATCCTGTTCGTGGTGACGCCAAATGTAGACTCGGAATTAAAGCCTCTTGTGTTTCCCCGTTATTATTCAATTTACGGGACCGGACACCAGTTATCTTGCCAAGAAAGTTTTATTATATATATATGTCAGGAGAGAAACTTCAAAATGTTGAGTTCATGCCAGGTCTAAATGTTTCTTTGTTCCTCGCATCTGGTCATGCCTACACGTTCCTCGTGTTTCTCATGTTTCTCTGTTTCTCGGTTTCTCTGTTTCTCTGACCCGAGTACAGAGACCTTTGGTTTTATACATCACATACAGTCTTACAGCTTCCTTGTAAGGTAACAAGCGTGTTGCTCTGAGCTTCTTAACTTAGAACGTATATGTCATACATACAGTTGTTTAACATGTCACGATTCTCTTCCATATTAAGAACTATCCTTGTTGGTTGTACATCTGTGATACACTTACATCAGTGGAAACATTTATGCTGAGTGAACATGTTACATTGCACACATACCTCTAAGCAGAATATAGCTTTCCCCTGACATATGTTATCTCTCATGCTCTCAAACTCATGCTTTGAAACTCCATAAGATAATACATTGATTATAAATATTAATAAAGAACAATAATACAGATATATAATATTTAATAATGAAATAACATTAAAAGATGAAATTTTAGTCTTCAGCGGGGTCTTAACGTGAGATATTGGTTGTGATCAGCATGATGAGTGGAATCAGGTGTACAAAGTTTCATGTCTCTAGAGCAAAGGGTTCAAAAGTTATAACCATTTCAATGTTGAATTTTTGAACTGGTGGTGGCGCTATGGAGTTGGCCCTAAAGACTCAAACATTTTTTCCAATTACTTTTCATTATAATTACTAGAAGTGTACTAAATTAGAACATTTAAAAAGAAAGAAAAACTGTTGTGTCAGTAGTACAAGTGAAAATAACCTCAAAATTAAGATTTTTTAAAATATAAATTCGCTGCATGTTATATTTTTGGAATTCTTTCTCACACACACACCACGTCTAGAACTGAAACAACTTCTCCACCACTTAAGGCCACAGTACCTCTTGCGGTCTGGGCATGTGCCACACAGGATTCGAACCCACGACCGCAATGGTTCAGGGATTCATGACACGTGGTTTAGCAGCTTGCGCCACACAGAGGAGGCGAAGAATAGAGCTGCAGAGGAGAGGCTTCAGTATAAGAATAAGCACACAAAATCATGTTAACACGATTAGCATGCTAAGCTAACTCAATGCTAATGTAGCTTATGGTTATCCTGATAGCTAAAGAGCCGCATTCAAAAGAATTGCACGTGGTTAGCATGCTAAACAATTATTATGCTAAGCTAACTAGCATAAGGCAACAAACACAGGCTAGGTCAACTTTGGAGACAAATATCTCTCAAACGATAGTGAATATCAAAAAGCTGTTCAGTCATTTCTGTGCCGGCTTCAGAGTGCCAAAGATCATCTGACCAAATTTTGGAGAAATTTGAGCAAGATTTGAAGGAGGAGTAGCGAAAAAATGTTCTTTCGTTTGCTCCAATATGGCGGACAGTCACATTGTTGGAAAATGAAAAATGAGACATCGTTGGAATTGGAATAAGCCAAGGAACATATTGACATAAAGAAATTCAATTTTGAACAATATTTGCAAAAGTTATAAGCATTTTTACAAAAAACCTTATAACTTTGGAACACTAGGTGGCGCTGTAATAAAACTTCTCATGTACCTTCGGGTCATGCTAATGATGATCCATACCAAATTTGGTGAAGAAATTTCAAATAATTTTAAAGATATTGCAAATTATGACAAAATTCAAAATGGCGGAACAGAGGTACATCCCATCATGGCAAAATCGATATCCACGGATTCAGCATGATCCAAGGAATCCATAGATACCAAATTTTTGATTTTCTGATAAACTGTTCAAAAGTTATTGACCAAAATAGCAATTTTACATATCTCATGACCCATAGGTGGCGCTATTCCCAACTTTGGTATGGAACCTCAGAACATGCTTCCGATGAAGTGTACCAATTTTCGTTTCGATTGATCAAACTTTGGCTGAGATACAGCCTCTTAGCCAATTTTGGGTGGACCTCGTTAAGTTTGCAAAACCATAACTTTTGAAGAAAGAAAAATAAAAAAAAATCTGTTAAGTCATTTCTGTGCGGCTCAGTCCGAATATCATTTGAGCAAATTTTGGACAAAATTGAACAAAATTTGAAGGAGGAGTAGCAAAAAAACTGAATACTGTACATTTCAAAATGGCGTCTACTGTAATGGGCGGAGTCTTAATGTAAGGTATTGGTTGTGATCAGCATGATGAGTGGAATCAGGTGTACTAAGTTTCATGTCTCTAGAGCAAAGGGTTCAAAAGTTATAACCATTTCAATGTTGAATTTTTGAACTGGTGGTGGCGCTATAGAGTTGGTTCTAGAGTCTCAAAAATTGGTCCAATTACTAATAATTACCATCACTACAAGTGTGCCAAATTTCATCATTTTCCTACTTACGGTTCATAGGGCTGCCATAGACTTCCATTGGCGGAAGAAGAAGAAGAAGAAGAATAATAATAATAAATATAGCTGCAAGCAGCGATACAGGGGCCAAGCTCGGAAGCAGCAGCAACTCTACGTTGCCCTCCTCTTCTGTCCCTTGCCCTCTCCTCTTCAGTCCCTTGCCCTCACCTTCCTTCCCTTGCCCTCCTATTCCGTCTCTTGCCCTCCTCTTCCTTGTCCCGCCCTCCTCTTCCTTCCCCGCCCTCCTCTTCCTTCCCCCGCCCTGTTCAGCGATCTGGTTTCACCCCGGCTGAGCATGTTTGTTTAGATGAAAATTAATACAGTCTGACCAAAATATACTTATTTTTAATCCAAGAGAAATAAAGATTATTACATCACTTACTTGGATAATAAAGGAACTGAAATTATACAATATTACATAGAATTTTGTAGAGTTGTCCCACCCGGGATTCGAACTCACTATCTATGGGTCAGTTGCCTGTCACTCATCACATTGCGCCACTTGGCAGACATAGATCTCTACAGCTGCCGAAAGAGAATAGTTTCAAAAGAGAATCAGGTCAAAATGAAGAACTTTAAAGAAAATGCAGAATATATTGTGTTTAAAAAGTTTAATTAAATCATCTAAAATTGGTCAGATTACTACTACAGGTGTGGCAATTTTTCCTACTTGTGGTTCATAGGGCTGCAAAAAATGCACTGCATGATGTATGTGACAGCTTCAGTTGAGACCATTCTTAGGTACAATGCCTGGAACAGATGGTGTACTAAGTTTATTTTTTCCAGATCAAAGGGTTCAAAAGTTATAATCATTTTAATGTTACATTTTTGCTAAAAAAATCAATTTTGCTTATCTCATGAGCCATAGGTGGCGCTATTCCCAACTTTGGCATGGAACCTCAGAACATGCTTCCGATGAAGTGTACCAATTTTCGTTTCGATTGATCAAACTTTGGCCGAGATACAGCCTCTTAGCCAATTTTGGGTGGACCTTGTTAAGTTTGCAAAACCATAACTTTTGAAGAAAGAAAAATAAAAAAAATCTGTTCAGTCATTTCTGTGTGGTTCAGTCTGAAGATCATTTGAGCAAATTTTGGACAAAATTGAACAAAATTTGAAGGAGGAGTAGCAAAAAAACTGAATACTGTACATTTCAAAATGGCCTCTACTGTAATGGGCGGGGTCTTAACGTAAGATATTGGTTGTGATCAGCATGATGAGTGGAATCAGGTGTACAAAGTTTCATGTCTCTAGAGCAAAGGGTTCAAAAGTTATAACCATTTCAATGTTGAATTTTTGAACTGGTGGTGGCGCTATGGAGTTGGCCCTAAAGACTCAAAATTTTTTTCCAATTACTTTTCATTATAATTACTAGAAGTGTACTAAATTAGAACATTTAAAAAGAAAAAAAAAACTGTTGTGTCAGTAGTACAAGTGAAAATAACCTCAAAATTAAGATTTTTTAAAATATAAATTCGCTGCATGTTATATTTTTGGAATTCTTTCTCACACACACACCACGTCTAGAACTGAAACAACTTCTCCACCACTTAAGGCCACAGTACCTCTTGCGGTCTGGGCATGTGCCACACAGGATTCGAACCCACGACCGCAATGGTTCGGGATTCATGACACGTGGTTTAGCAGCTTGCGCCCACACAGAGGAGGCGAAGAATAGAGCTGCAGAGGAGAGGCTTCAGTATAAGAATTAAGCACACAAAATCATGTTAACACGATTAGCATGCTAAGCTAACTCAATGCTAATGTAGCTTATGGTTATCCTGATAGCTAAAGAGCCGCATTCAAAAGAATTGCACGTGGTTAGCATGCTAAACAATTATTATGCTAAGCTAACTAGCATAAGGCAACAAACACAGGCTAGGTCAACTTTGGAGACAAATATCTCTCAAACGATAGTGAATATCAAAAATCTGTTCAGTCATTTCTGTGCGGCTCGGTTCAAAGATCATCTGACCAAATTTTGGAGAAATTTGAGCAAGATTTGAAGGAGGAGTCAGCGAAAAAATGGTTTTTCGTTTGCTCCAATATGGCGGACAGTCACATTGTTGGAAAATGAAAAATGAGACATCGTTGGAATTGGAATAAGCCAAGGAACATATTGACATAAAGAAATTCAATTTTGAACAATATTTGCAAAAGTTATAAGCATTTTTACAAAAAACCTTATAACTTTGGAACACTAGGTGGCGCTGTAATAAAACTTCTCATGTACCTTCGGGTCATGCTAATGATGATCCATACCAAATTTGGTGAAGAAATTTCAAATAATTTTAAAGATATTGCAAATTATGACAAAATTCAAAATGGCGGACACGAGGTACATCCCATCATGGCAAAATCGATATCCACGGATTCAGCATGATCCAAGGAATCCATAGATACCAAATTTTTGATTTTCTGATAAACTGTTCAAAAGTTATTGACCAAAATAGCAATTTTACATATCTCATGACCCATAGGTGGCGCTATTCCCAACTTTGGTATGGAACCTCAGAACATGCTTCCGATGAAGTGTACCAATTTTCGTTTCGATTGATCAAACTTTGGCCGAGATACAGCCTCTTAGCCAATTTTGGGTGGACCTCGTTAAGTTTGCAAAACCATAACTTTTGAAGAAAGAAAAATAAAAAAAATCTGTTCAGTCATTTCTGTGCGGCTCAGTCCGAAGATCATTTGAGCAAATTTTGGACAAAATTTAACAAAATTTGAAGGAGGAGTAGCAAAAAAACTGAACACTGTACATTTCAAAATGGCGTCTACTGTAATGGGCGGGGTCTTAATGTAAGGTATTGGTTGTGATCAGCATGATGAGAGGAATCAGGTGTACTAAGTTTCATGTCTCTAGAGCAAAGGGTTCAAAAGTTATAACCATTTCAATGTTGAATTTTTGAACTGGTGGTGGCGCTATAGAGTTGGTTCTAGAGGCTCAAAAATTGGTCCAATTACTAATAATTACCATCATTACAAGTGTGCCAAATTTCATCATTTTCCTAATTACGGTTCATAGGGCTGCCATAGACTTCAATAGGCGGAAGAAGAAGAATAATAATAATAATAAAAATAGCTGCAAGCAGCGATACAGGGGCCAAGCTCGGAAGCAGCAGCAACTCTACGTTGCCCTCCTCTTCTGTCCCTTGCCCTCTCCTCTTCAGTCCCTTGCCCTCACCTTCCTTCCCTTGCCCTCCTATTCCGTCTCTTGCCCTCCTCTTCCTTGTCCCGCCCTCCTCTTCCTTCCCCCGCCCTCCTCTTCCTTCCCCCGCCCTGTTCAGCGATCTGGTTTCACCCCCGGCTGAGCATGTTTGTTTAGATGAAAATTAATACAGTCTGACCAAAATATACTTATTTTTAATCCAAGAGAAATAAAGATTATTACATCACTTACTTGGATAATAAAGGAACTGAAATTATACAATATTACATAGAATTTTGTAGAGTTGTCCCACCCGGGATTCGAACTCACTATCTATGGGTCAGTTGCCTGTCACTCATCACATTGCGCCACTTGGCAGACATAGATCTCTACAGCTGCCGAAAGAGAATAGTTTCAAAAGAGAATCAGGTCAAAATGAAGAACTTTAAAGAAAATGCAGAATATATTGTGTTTAAAAAGTTTAATTAAATCATCTAAAATTGGTCAGATTACTACTACAGGTGTGGCAATTTTTCCTACTTGTGGTTCATAGGGCTGCAAAAAATGCACTGCATGATGTATGTGACAGCTTCAGTTGAGACCATTCTTAGGTACAATGCCTGGAACAGATGGTGTACTAAGTTTATTTTTTTCCAGATCAAAGGGTTCAAAAGTTATAATCATTTTAATGTTACATTTTTGCTAAAAAAATCAATTTTGCTTATCTCATGAGCCATAGGTGGCGCTATTCCCAACTTTGGCATGGAACCTCAGAACATGCTTCCGATGAAGTGTACCAATTTTCGTTTCGATTGATCAAACTTTGGCCGAGATACAGCCTCTTAGCCAATTTTGGGTGGACCTTGTTAAGTTTGCAAAACCATAACTTTTGAAGAAAGAAAAATAAAAAAAATCTGTTCAGTCATTTCTGTGTGGTTCAGTCTGAAGATCATTTGAGCAAATTTTGGACAAAATTGAACAAAATTTGAAGGAGGAGTAGCAAAAAAACTGAATACTGTACATTTCAAAATGGCCTCTACTGTAATGGGCGGGGTCTTAACGTAAGATATTGGTTGTGATCAGCATGATGAGTGGAATCAGGTGTACAAAGTTTCATGTCTCTAGAGCAAAGGGTTCAAAAGTTATAACCATTTCAATGTTGAATTTTTGAACTGGTGGTGGCGCTATGGAGTTGGCCCTAAAGACTCAAAATATTTTTCCAATTACTTTTCATTATAATTACTAGAAGTGTACTAAATTAGAACATTTAAAAAGAAAAAAAAACTGTTGTGTCAGTAGTACAAGTGAAAATAACCTCAAAATTAAGATTTTTTAAAATATAAATTCGCTGCATGTTATATTTTTGGAATTCTTTCTCACACACACACCACGTCTAGAACTGAAACAACTTCTCCACCACTTAAGGCCACAGTACCTCTTGCGGTCTGGGCATGTGCCACACAGGATTCGAACCCACGACCGCAATGGTTTCGGGATTCATGACACGTGGTTTAGCAGCTTGCGCCACACAGAGGAGGCGAAGAATAGAGCTGCAGAGGAGAGGCTTCAGTATAAGAATAAGCACACAAAATCATGTTAACACGATTAGCATGCTAAGCTAACTCAATGCTAATGTAGCTTATGGTTATCCTGATAGCTAAAGAGCCGCATTCAAAAGAATTGCACGTGGTTAGCATGCTAAACAATTATTATGCTAAGCTAACTAGCATAAGGCAACAAACACAGGCTAGGTCAACTTTGGAGACAAATATCTCTCAAACGATAGTGAATATCAAAAATCTGTTCAGTCATTTCTGTGCGGCTCGGTCCAAAGATCATCTGACCAAATTTTGGAGAAATTTGAGCAAGATTTGAAGGAGGAGTAGCGAAAAAATGGTTTTTCGTTTGCTCCAATATGGCGGACAGTCACATTGTTGGAAAATGAAAAATGAGACATCGTTGGAATTGGAATAAGCCAAGGAACATATTGACATAAAGAAATTCAATTTTGAACAATATTTGCAAAAGTTATAAGCATTTTTACAAAAAACCTTATAACTTTGGAACACTAGGTGGCGCTGTAATAAAACTTCTCATGTACCTTCGGGTCATGCTAATGATGATCCATACCAAATTTGGTGAAGAAATTTCAAATAATTTTAAAGATATTGCAAATTATGACAAAATTCAAAATGGCGGACACGAGGTACATCCCATCATGGCAAAATCGATATCCACGGATTCAGCATGATCCAAGGAATCCATAGATACCAAATTTTTGATTTTCTGATAAACTGTTCAAAAGTTATTGACCAAAATAGCAATTTTACATATCTCATGACCCATAGGTGGCGCTATTCCCAACTTTGGTATGGAACCTCAGAACATGCTTCCGATGAAGTGTACCAATTTTCGTTTCGATTGATCAAACTTTGGCCGAGATACAGCCTCTTAGCCAATTTTGGGTGGACCTCGTTAAGTTTGCAAAACCATAACTTTTGAAGAAAGAAAAATAAAAAAAATCTGTTCAGTCATTTCTGTGCGGCTCAGTCCGAAGATCATTTGAGCAAATTTTGGACAAAATTTAACAAAATTTGAAGGAGGAGTAGCAAAAAAACTGAACACTGTACATTTCAAAATGGCGTCTACTGTAATGGGCGGGGTCTTAATGTAAGGTATTGGTTGTGATCAGCATGATGAGAGGAATCAGGTGTACTAAGTTTCATGTCTCTAGAGCAAAGGGTTCAAAAGTTATAACCATTTCAATGTTGAATTTTTGAACTGGTGGTGGCGCTATAGAGTTGGTTCTAGAGGCTCAAAAATTGGTCCAATTACTAATAATTACCATCATTACAAGTGTGCCAAATTTCATCATTTTCCTAATTACGGTTCATAGGGCTGCCATAGACTTCAATAGGCGAGAGAAGTAAGAATAATAATAATAAGAAAACTAACACACACAATAGGGGCTATCCCCCTTCGGGGCTTGGCCCCTAACAATCAGAGAAACCAACAGATACAATAGGGAAAGCTATCCCCCCTTCTGGGCTTGGCCCCCTGAACAAGAAAACTAACAGATAAACAATAGGGGCTATCCCCTCGGGGCTTGGCCCCTAATGATAAGAAAACCAACACACACAATAGACAGGGCTATCCCCCTTCCCGGGCTTGGCCCCTAATAAAGAAACCCAACACACACAATACAGGGAAACTATTCCCTCGGGGCTTGGCCCCAAATTATTGTACCAATAAACAAGAGACAATTATTATAGCCAGGAGAAAAATTATGTTGAGATAGAGAATATATTTACCCTTTAAATAATGTGTAATCATGATATGTAGAAATTGGAAAATATTAGGTGCAATCAAGGTAAACTGTATGTTCAGTGAAACCTTTATTTAGCCAGCATGAACCAAATTACCCAGGACTTTAAAAGGGTATATTCAGGTTCATGGGGAAAAGATCAGTCTACTGACAAAAATCCAGCATATTCTGAACGGCAGTAACTATGTAAACCAGACCAAAGTAGTCATGTACTGTAACGTCAAATTAGCTTGGGCTTACCCTGCTCAATGTGCAATACTCAACGAACACATTTTCACACCTTCAAAGGGAAATAAACAGTGAGTAAACGATGAAAATGCCATTCACATTCATTTATAATAAAACAATCTTCCTGATTATATTTGTCTAAAGAAAATGAACAGCTACCAGCTGAACAACTTAACTTACTACGTACAGTAGGCACTCTGATTCCATGTATGGGGCATTTATTATTAAAAAGATCACCCGGAAAAGCGCCAATCATAAGTGATGATACGAGCGCCGTGCGGCCAGATGTGCCTGCCTCGTGCGCGCGCGCCCGAGTATGCACACTATTACAACTCCCCCTGCCTTCACGTTACCCGTACTATGAATACTTCGACCTCGTCTAACATACCCAGTGATAATAGACAAAGTCTCCACCACAATAGACAAGTTTATGAGCCGTTTCCGCTCTACATCCTAAACTCCTCCCATCGATGCAACTTACTTCCATTCTGGCGGGCTGGGTTTGTTTTGCTAGCTTGCTCAGTTGTGCCGACAAGGCGCTGATATCGCAGTGACAAAGAAGATAACAATTACAACATGAAGAAAGGTGGTGTTCGGGAATGATGTGTGCGGTAGTTGGTTGCAAACACTCGAGAAAGCACCTGAATGAGTGGTTAGAGAGTGCTACGACCGCAAACCAGCTACGAAGAGGCAATGTCCATGCGCTCCATTGTTTACACACAAACACACCCACACAGTATCGCGCCTCTCTCTACACACACACACACAGTTCGATCGCGCCCCTAATTATTATCATCATGGCACACACACACTTTGCACTCTAGCTAAGTAGCCTATGATATAGTTTGGATACCAACGTCAGGAGGACATTCACTGACAGCGTGTTCTCTTTTGTCTTGTTGCGCATGAGTGGTTTAAAGCATTTGCGTGAATAAGACCGTGATCATAATCCAAGCTAAAGGATGACAGAAAGAACGGAATGCGTTTGCATTAAATATTTTAACACGTTAAAGCTGGACAAAAATGAATCGCGAAAATATATTTTTTTTTTGTATTTTAAGAGGTAAAAGGTACACAGCAGGTAAAACAATGCAGTCATAAGGATAATTGCAAAATAGTTTCTTTATTTAGAGCTTAGCAGTAAGTCATGTTATTATAGGTTACAGTCCGTTTTCCAATTACAAACACGTATTCCATCGGCAACAACAGGCTTCTATTATTTCCTAAATCTTTTAAATGTCATACCTGATTAAGCTATAAACTGCAAACACTTATTTGGCCACAATTGTTATTATTATGGTAAAAGAAACATTAAAGGATATCACACAGATACATTTGCTATTACCACGGACATAAACTGATAGTTATTTGCACGCTGTGTCTGTTTGATCTAGCTTTGTATGACATGACAAGGCTTTCAGCTTGTCCAAAAGCTTTTCCATCTATTGCCATGAATTGCACGAAGTAGGAGCAAATCTTGCTGTACGTTATGCTGGGCCACCTCGTCCTGTAAGTGTTCTGCACTGAATTCGGGTGGGGGATAGTAACGCCATCTCCACACAAAGTAGTGGAACCGTCGCTGTGTTTACACCGGCAGACGCTGTGCAGACCACTTCCGGCGGAAATGAAATGCATTTGAGGAGAGTTATGGCGGCGCCCATGATTTGGCGCGTAAACTTGTGTATACTGTCGGGGGTGGATTCGGCGACTCAAAATGGGGGTTGGAGGTAAAACCTGACTTTTCAAATGAGGGTGAACGTGAACTGCGCGTGCTGCTCCGTTCATTCCTGACAGAGTGAGCGCGCTCTCGTTCGCGTCATGGTATGAAAGTGATTCGTTGCAGTTCAGCGTTATGGCGAAAATGAAAATGGACACAAATGAAAGGAGTAAACGTGATCAATGTGCTTCTTGTCTTTGGCCTGGGTCAGGCAAAAGCACTTCGTTGACATCACAAGCAATATTTCCCTTACCCCCCTCCTCCTCCTCTTCTTCCTTTCCTTGCCCCCTCTTCCTCATCCTCCTTCTCCTCTCCCTCCTCCTCTTTCTCTGCCCTCTCTCTTCCTCTTCCTCTTTCTTGCCCTCTTCCTCTTTCTTACACTCCTCTTCCTCCTCCTCTCTCTCTTCCTCCTCCTCCTCTCTCTCCCTCCTCCTCCTCCTCTTCTCTGCCCTCTCCCTCCTCCTCCTCTTCTTGCCCTCTTCCTCCTCTTCCTCTTCCTTACCCTCATCCTCTTCCTCTTTATTGCCCTCCTCCTTCTTGCCCTCCTCCTCCTCTCTCTTGCCCCCCTCCTCCTCCTCTTCCTCCTTCTCTTTTCTTGCCCTCCTCTTCTTCCTCTTCCTCTTTCTTGCCCTCCTCCTCTCACATTGTTTCCTTCTATCCATTCTCAGACTTTCTCCTTTCCACCTTCAACAATCTCTCAGTTCAGTTTGCTCTCTGAACTGGCTAATATTGGTTGTCACATCATTTGAAACAGGTTGAATCAGTTTTGAGTGGTTGTGTTCAATCAAATGACATTTGTTCTCTATTTGTATTTGATTGTTGCCACTTGTGTTTACCAGTATGGATGACATGTGCATTAGAGTGCAGAATGTGTTTTGAGAATGAGAATGTGTTCAGAGTTTTGCTGAAAAGTCTAAGTGAGATCTGCAAATTGTGTTACCATTTGAAATTGTTTATGGTATTGACCACAGACTCCACAATTAGCTAAATGAGTTCAGGCAATTGAGAACTTTGTTCAGCCAATGGATTTTAGTGTTTTAGCAATTGAGAAAATAAATTATTTATTTTTTACTCAAAAAATTAGATGCCTACTCTCAGACAAACGAGGCCCACGATTAATCGGATGCAAACAGAAATATAAAACCAGTCTTGAAAGAAAACAACTTGACAAAAAGATTGAATCCAAGATTGGGTGAAAATATGGTATAATGAGTGATTTATAAGCTATTTTTTATAGACCATTCATTTTTGACCGGGAACACCACAAGTGTAACAAGGTAACAAAACTCCCACAAAAAAAAATAAGAAAATTTTCAAAAAACTAAATTTAGATATACTGTTTGGGAACAAAGTCACAAAGTTTCAGTCCAAAGCGATAACATTAACTAGTATTTTCAGGAAAAAGAAAATCTTCTCCGGGTCAAATTGACCCGAACACCACATGTTAATTTATTTAAACAATTTTTATTTCCTTTTCTTTTATAAATCAATTTCATCAATCCCATACTCATTCTCTGGTCTACTTCCTTTTTCTCAAAAATCTCCTGATATACCCTCTTTTAAAATCTCACTTAATTCTTCCTTAAACTTTATAAAACTCATTTACTAAACCATCTGTCCCCGGGCTTTTCTTCCCTTTTAGCATATTTATAGCTTGTAAAATTTCCTCCTTACTAATTTCTTTATCACATATTTTCCTTGTCCTCCTTCCTTACTTTAGCTGTAATATATTCAAATAATTCATTTTTCTCTATTTCACCTATTCCTTTGGTCCCAAAAAGTTCTTCATAATATTTTTTAATTTCTTTTAAAATTCCCTTTATATCCTTCACTTCTTCCCCCTCTCTGTTATTTAATTGTTTTATTGTTTCTGTCCTTCCTTTCCTCTTTTCCAAACTAAAGAAAAATTTTGTAAATTTCTCCTTAGATTATTTTACCTTACTTCTTAATATTGCTCCTTTACACTTTTCTGCCTCAAATTTCCTTAGCTCTTCTTCCCACCGAATTGTCTGTTCTATCTGTGCTTTACTTTTATTTGTCTCTTCTCTTAGCTTTGCCCTTAATTTTATCTATTTTGCTTTTTTGACCCTCTGTACCAGTTTACTGTCATTCAGAGAATATTTCTTGATTTCATATTTTAAATTTTGCCACCACAATCTTTTGTCTTCAAAATACATTCCATCCTCTTTCTCTTTTTCTAATATTCCTTCAATTCCCATTTTGTAACTTTCATTTGCCAGTATTTCTGCATTTAAAATCCACACTCCTGGCCCTATTTTTTCCTCTACTAAAATCAATTTTCCATAAAAGCATCTTATGATCACTCAAGCTTGTATCCTTATAACAAATGTCCTCCATAAAGCATTCCAAATCCCTTACACTCAAAATAAAATCTATTCTTGTCTGACACATGAAATTCCCCACTAATTGTCTTCTGGAGAATTCTCTTTTTCTTTAATTTTTATCTCTCCAAACATCCATCAAATTTCCCTCCTCCATCATTTTTTTAACACTTTCCTTCCCACATCTGTTTTAAAAACATCCCATCCGCCATGTCAATTTTACTAAAAACTGTATTAAAATCGCCAGCTAAAATTACATTTTTCCATTTCTTTTAAGATCCTAATTCCCTCAAAAAATTCCCTCTTTTCTCCCTCATGCGTAGGTGCATGTAAGTTAAATATCACAAAGTCATTTTCCCCCTGTGTTATTTTGATCCCATTACATTTCCCTTTTTTGTCATTTTATACTTCATATGCATTGATCTCAACATTTTCTCTTATTAGAATTGCTACCCCTCTTCCCATTCTTCCATCACCATTATTATAAAATATTTGCCCTTTCCATCTTTTTTTGATATCCTCTATCATTTCTTCTTTCCAGTTTGTTTCTTGTAAAAGTATTACATCTTGTTCATTTACCATTTCAAATTTCCCTTTTCCCAATAATCCTCTTGCATTCCAGGATACCAAATTTAAAACCATACTATAAATAAATAAATAAACATTCATCTTCAATCTTTCTCGTGTTCTTGTTCCTGTACCATTCCTAATTTCATTTGATCTATTTCAGCACCGTTTTTCCTTCTTGCCATATTAACATTTGGCTTTACCTTCATTGGCATTCTTCTTGATATCATTCCACTTTTCCCCCTTTCCTTCCTTGCAGTCTGCTGTTCCATTTCCAGTTCCTCCTTTTCTTTGTTCCCCTCCTTATCACTTATTTCCTTTCCCTCTGTTATTTCCTGTTTCTCTCTCCGTTGTGTCCTCATCCATTCTCCCCTCTTCTCCATCCTGATGTCTCATGTGTTTCCGCTTCTTAAATTTTTCACTTTCAGTTTCTTCCCTTGCAGCCTGCTGTTCCATGTCCAGTTCCTCCTTCTCTTTACTCTCCTCATTATCCCTTATTTCCTTTTCCTCCGTTATTTTCTGTTCCTCTCTCTCAGTTGTGTCCTCCTCCATTCTCTCCTCTTCTCCCTCCCGATAACTTTGGTGCTTCCGCTGCTGATATTCCACACCTTCTATTAGCTCTTGCTGTTTGTTTTCCATCTGTTCGACCGTCTCCGTGGTTTCTGTTATCTCGTCACACACCTGCCTATCCATCTGCTGCCGCTCCTCTGTTTCCTCCTCATCACCCCCCATCCTGCATTCGCATTTGTTGAGAGGATTTCCGCATTCTGTGCATTCGCTTGCCATACAGTCTCTTGAAAAATGTCCCTGCTCATCACACTTGAAACATTTGAACTCAGGACAGTCTTTGAGGATGTGTTCAGGACTTATACACAGTCGGCAGGTTCTGACCGGTTTACTGTGTATTATCCTGAAGAACTGCAAACCCTCCGCCATTTCAAACTTAGAACTGTACGGCAGCGACGCAACCTCCTTTGGGAACTTGACTTTTAAAAATCTTGTTCCATCCTCTATGTCCGTACCTGGGTACAACCTCCTTCCTATCTTCGTTGTGGGGGTAACCCCCCATCCTTCCAGCTTTGTTATTATGGCTTCATCTTCGAGATACACAGGCAGGTGCATGAACGAGACGACACACTCCCTGTCCTGTAGTTTTTTGACGTCACATGCTTGTCCTTTAATTTCCAAACCATTAAGCATCTCATCCCAATCTTCCTCTGTTTCAAAAGTCACTTCATATTGCTTATTAGCCTTTGGCCTTACCGCAAGGATTTTCTCCACTCCTATAATCCCTTTGATTGCTCTTATTATGTCCTCTGCTCCTCCATTTTGTACTTTACTGATGTCAATCGTTGCCGTTGCTTCTTTGAAATAAGTTCTTTGTTTCTTGTGTTCTTTTGCCGTCGTCTCATGTCGTTCCGTTAATCCGTTTCCATTTTTCTTTTGCCGTTGCTTGTTCCCCCTCCATTGCCATTTCAAAACCAGTAGGTCTGTCCGTTCCACTCATTCCAAATCAAAATAACAAACCACTCCCCAGACAGCACAAAGCTGCTGGTTCGTGGTTTAAAACAAACTAAAACTGTAGAAAAAGTCTCTCTTTAAACTCCAAACAAAATAAACAAACAAAGTAGCGAGAGAGTTTTACTCTGCCAGTCAATTACTTTCCTGGATCGTACCAAGTTCGGTCGCTTCTCAAGGTGGTATAGCCGTAAGCGAAATCTGCTGCCAAAATTGGGCTATTTTAAAGGTTGGAACATTAGGGTAGAAAACTGTATAAAGCTTACAGCACCTGGTATTCCCAGGTGGTCTCCCATCCAAGTACTAACCAGGCCCGACCCTGGGCCTGGTCTTATACATCAAACATCATAAAAAGCATGCAACATATTTTCACCTTTAAAATATACATACAATCTTTCAATATAAAATTCAGTTTTTCTTTTAAACACACTCCATACATCCAACACAATTTTTTCCTTTTTAGCCACAGTGCTTCTCTCCCATATTGCACTTTTCATTAACATTACACACAGATTTATAAAACTTTTGTTTTGACACTTCTTTTCCCAACCAAACATCACAACTCTATTCCATTTCATCCCACTCCTCTGTCAACTCCTTAATTAAACATTTACATTTCTTTAAAAAATCCTCCAATTCTTTACAATATAAAAACATGTGTAAGATCCACTCTTCCTTTCCCTGGCACACTTTACATACACTCACCGGCCACTTTATTAGGTACCCCATGCTAGTAACGGGTTGGACCCCCTTTTGCCTTCAGAACTGCCTCAATTCTTCGTGGCATAGATTCAACTAGGTGCTGGAAGCAATCCTCAGGGAGTTTGGTCCATATTGGCATGATGGCATCACACAGTTGCCGCAGATTTGTCGGCTGCACATCGATGATGCAAATCTCCCGTTCCACCACATCCCAAAGATGCTCTATTGGATTGAGATCTGGTGACTGTGGAGGCCATTTGAGTACTGCGAACTCATTGTCATGTTCAAGAAACCAGTCTGAGATGATTCCAGCTTTATGACATGGCGCATTATCCTGCTGAAAGTAGCCATCAGAAGTTGGGTACATTGTGGTCATAAAGGGATGGACATGGTCAGCAACAATACTCAGGTAGGCTGTGGCGTTGCAACGATGCTCAATTGGTACCAAGGGGCCCAAAGAGTGCCAAGAAAATATTCCCCACACCATCACCACCACCACCAGCCTGAACCGTTGATACAAGGCAGGATGGATCCATGCTTTCATGTTGTAGACACCAAATTCTGACCTTACCATCCGAATGTCGCAGCAGAAATCGAGACTCATCAGACCAGGCAACGTTTTTCCAATCTTCTATTGTCCAATTTCGATGAGCTTGTGCAAATTGTAGCCTCAGTTTCCTGTTCTTAGCTGAAAGGAGTGGCACCCGGTGTGGTCTTCTGCTGCTGTAGCCCATCTGCCTCAAAGTTTGACGTACTGTGCGTTCAGAGATGCTCTTCTGCCCACCTTGGTTGTAACGGGTGGTTATTTGAGTCACTGTTGCCCTTCTATCAGCTCGAACCAGTCTGGCCATTCTCCTCTGACCTCTGGCATCAACAAGGCATTTCCGCCCACAGAACTGCCACTCACTGGATGTTTTTTCTTTTTCGGACCATTCTCTGTAAACCCTAGAGATGGTTGTGCGTGAAAATCCCAGTAGATTAGCAGTTTCTGAAATACTCAGACCAGCCCTTCTGGCACCAACAATCATGCCACGTTCAAAGTCACTCAAATCACCTTTCTTCCCCATACTGATGCTCGGTTTGAACTGCAGGAGATTGTCTTGACCATGTCTACACACCTAAATGCACTGAGTTGCCGCCATGTGATTGGCTGCTTAGAAATTAAGTGTTAACGAGCAGTTGGACAGGTGTACCTAATAAAGTGGCCGGTGAGTGTAGATTGTTTTGTTCAATTCCTATTTTGTTTAAAACTGCCTCAGTAAACACTTTATGTCTAATAAAATATTCCAAACATCCCAATTTTGTTTCCACACATCTCCCCCCATGTTTCTCCATATACTTGCCTCTTTTAAACCTTTGAATTTCTGGACCCAGTGTCCATTTACAATCGGTTCCTTAAACAAAATCTCTAAAAACACCATAAAACATCTTCACCGTACATGTTTTAAAACCATACAATATTTCTCCCATCCTCATATACACTTCTTTTTCATTTGTCCCCTCTTCTATGCTTTCAATTCTATTTATCCAGTCTTTGGGTATTGCCTTTTTTATTATTTCAAATTTGTTTATTATTTCTTGTCTGCTAAAATCCTCCTTTGCCTCCTCCATCACATCAACAATATACTGTACTGGTAAAAATCCTTCTTTAAACTCATATAAAACATCTCTCACTCTTGTAATTCCCAGCTCCCACCACTTCTTAAAAAATCTCCTTTCCTTGATTTAAAATGCCGTTGTTTAAGAATAAAGGCTGATTTATAATGTTCTCTCTACCTTGTGGATTAAAATGTACATTACTTAAAAATTCAGCTCTCCTTGTAAAAATCTGGCAACCCCTCTGTCATCCATTTCTTTGCTTTCATCCACAGTACATTATCCCCAAGATTAAAATTCCCACATTTACTTAAAAAATATCCCATTGTCTTTTTCCATGCTGTTTTCTTTTCTTCGTCTAAGTACTTTTGTATTATTTTTACTCTTAAACTATTTGTTCTTTGTTCAAAATCCATTAAGCCCAAACCTCCCTTCTCAACTGCTCCTATCAATGTATTATATGCAATTCTTGCTGGCTTCCCTTCCCATAAAAATTAAAAAACATTTTTTTCAGCCTTTTTTCTGCCCACAATGGCATAGATGACACATATAAAACATACCATAATTTTGAAACCATTAAAACATTTAGAAATAAAACCTTCCCCTTCAAAGTTAACGTTCTCAGTTTCCAAAAAATCATCCTCCTTTCAATTCCCCCTAATAATTCCTCCCACATTGCTTCTCCTACCTTTTTTCATCCATTCCCATTAAAACACCTAAAATCTTTATTTCTTTTGTTTCCTTAAAAGCAAAACTATTTGTCAATTCTCTTGCCCCACCAAATCTCATGTACACAGTTTTTTCTGCATTTTCTTTTGCCCCTGATCCCTTACAAAACACATCTACGATTCCATTGCTTTTTTCACACTCTCTAGATCCTTTACGATCACTGTAGTATCATCCGCATATTGAAATATTTTGTTCTTTTCTCCCTCAACACTTATTCCCTTAATTGACCCTTCGCTAAGCTCCGCCCTCCCTAGTTACTGTTGCTACGCCTGTCAAGCTTTCGCGGCTGGCCCATCTATTACAGTGTGTCTGCACCGGTGTCAGACATTCCCAATGAGATAATTAGTCATTTTCGGCAAAAAAGTGAAATATCTGAGAGAGCGAGACAAAGGGGACTGCAGTATTGCATTCGAAGGTATATATTCACGACATAATATGCAACCGATTAGAGAATCATTTCTTAAATTGAAACTAAAGCCTAACGGTATTGTCCCAGCGCAAGCAGCAACAGCCTCATATGCTGACCATTCAAATGGGAAACACAAATTAAGGAAAAGCTATGTTCATGCACAGCAGGGTATGTGAAAATCCTAATAATTATAAATCAAACAAAACTAATACCGAGAGAACCGCGATCGGATTGGGTTAAAGTAAGTTAGTCAGGGGTAACGTTAGTAGGACATCAAAATGCTGAAATATATTTTAAAGTATGTCAGTGAGCCTTTGTCTTGTCTTTAATCATCTTATTTTACGTTATCATTATGACCAAAGAACCGTCAATATTTCCAAGCAATAACGTTAGGTGTTTGTTTATCATGTCAACATTTACCGGTAGTGGGTCTCCCACACTGCTTGATCACGCCCATTGTAAGGTCCACCCATTGGCCCAACGACGGAATCCAACGGCTGGGCGAAGGGATAATGCGTGTATGTCTTTTCAGCGCTCTTGCGACGTTCACTTTATTAATGCAACTTTTGCATTAATTACTGCAACATTTCCAGCAAAAACAAGGTTTCTGGAGTCTTCACTTTGTGCGATGTCCAGGATGGTTAGTAGGACGACAATCTTGATCATTTTTAATGGATGACTGGTTACGCAAGTCTTTTCTCTGCGTTGTGTATCTTTTTTTTCTTCACTTCGGTGATCGTTGGCCCGGCAGTGGGTCTCGTTGTTTTCTGGAAGTGGTATCTTCCTACGCAGGTGAAGGGTCGGTGTGTATGGGTCTCAGGACGGCCATCAAGTATTATCTGCACAGAGGAAGACAAAAGACAGGAGAGCAGTATTTCTTCAAAGACAAGGGTTGTATCCTGCTGAGTAAACACTGAGTCTGCTATTGTTTGCTCTTTCCCTATTACTTAATTCTTGACACCTAAGAGAAACCAGTGAGGTGAGGATTGACTATATGGATGGGGAAAAACCTATGAGGGAGTCTTCACCGAAAGGGTTGGCCCCCAAAGCCTGTTGCATTTGGTTCTTCCCTTGGCTCCTCACTGGTTTCGTGTCCTATCCTACCCCTGTCGGTGGCGGAACAACCTTACAGTGTGACACATGAGTCCAGGTTTTTCTTCCTTGACACAATACTGCTGATCAACATCCCTTGAATGGGGCACATGCCACTTAGGCTCAATGCTTGACCTGTCCTGTGACTTGTGTACTTTGATCTGCGTAACTCAATCAGGAGTTAATTTTCCTTCATCCTCTAACAAAACATCAGTCATTGTAGACATCATACGTGAGAATGGGTGAGGGTCGTTAAACCAATTTCCCCAATGGGAAAAGGTGACAAAATTGACTGTTGCTTGATTCATTAGTGCTACACTGCATTTGGGTACTTTACATACAGTCTGACCTAATCACTATTATTGATGAAAGGCCTGTGCTGTAGAATAACATTTAAGGCTGTGAGTTTAGTTAACCAGTCCCCCAAAAGAAAGCTGAGACAGTCACTTTCCTTTTGTTCCGTTAAACAAACATAAGTCTTTTATCTCTGTTGTAAGTTACTGGGGAAATTAAGCACTCACAGCCCAAATGGTTAACACGTCAACAAGCTGCCCCACCCGTTTAATGACGTGGGGAATGGCGGCTTCAGAGTAGCAAGCAAACTGAGAAGTTGGGCAAAAAGGTTGACTTCTCTAAAGTTCTTTCTGCTTTTTCTACACTCTCTACTCCAGTGTCCCGGCTGACCACAGTAATAACACCTGCCCTCTCTCTTAGGACATTTACGTTTCTGTGGGTTCTCTGTGCTGACATTAAAAGAGGATGCTGCAATTCTTACTCTTGTCTTTACATCAAAATCTCTTTCCCAAGCAGTTAACCTGTCCAGGTTACTTCTAAGAGTTCTGTGAGACCAAGTCAGATCCAAAAATGGCAAAGCTCTTCTGTAGTCAGCTATAAGGCCATCTGACCAGATGCGGACCAGCGGTCCTTTGTCATTGAGTACACTTTCAGAATCATCCACTATTCCACTGTACGTTACAGCTGACTGACAAAACCTCTCTGTGTATTCAGTCACAGTTTCTTCTTTCTTTTGTACACAGTTAGTAATTCTAGACCAATCTATCTTGGGTCCTAGGATATTCTTTAGGATTTTCAAAACACCTTCTCTCAGTTCATCTTTTCTGGCATGTTGCAGTTCAGAAGTAACAGCAGACTCAAAACTGTTGAATTCAGATTCAGTTAGAATTTGAGACATTAACTGTGTGACTTCTGTTAACGACATGTCGTAGAGACGCATTTTGCTGTTCAAAGCTCTTCTAAATTCAGTGAACTGTGTGCGTGCTGGCGGTAAACTCTGTGACAACCTCTCTATGTCTCTAGGTCCAAGTGTTGTAGCAAAAGTTTGGATTTGAACAACAGAAGCACTGGAAGGAACAGTTTCTGACTCTTCAATTCCCTGCGATCTTTTTCTAGCAGCACATACCTTCACAGAATTTACATGCTTATCTGTTACTGATGGGATGTCTAAATCTCTTTCAAAGAAAGCTTGTAAGTCAGGATAAATTTCCTCTGACTGTTGGTCTTCAGTGTTACATTTGGTTGAGGCCTGGTTATGGCCCACCTTTGTCTTGAAACAGGACAATTGAGTCTGCAATTGTTTGTTCTGTTCATTTAACTTAGCAATACACCTAGCTTGTTCTTGTGCAATGGATAAGCTCAATTCTTTGTGACAACAGATAATGGCGTTCACATTGTTCTTGCGAATACTTGCTCCAAGCACTTTCTTACAATCTTCAATAGACCATACTTTTTCTGGGTGAATGCCAAATTTCTTTGTCAAATTCAATCTGACTGACTGAGTCACTATGGAGTCAATGTGTTCTCCTAGCAATGACTTAAATTCGCTATCTGACCACAATGGAGTGGCAAGGCCACTTTTCTCAGTTGTAGGAATCAACCTAGCATTTTTCCTAACCATTTTGTGAGTTTCTTTGTTACCACACAAAACAACTAACTTTCTCTGATCAACAGATGCTACACTTGTTTACACAGATCGACTATACAGAGCAAAGGAAATCCACACTATTACTAGCACTTTATGCTAATCTTCCCTGCTTGTACAGAGGATCAAACCTTCATCTCTAAAGTAAATTTGTAGAGGGTAACAACACAAAATAACAAAAACAAACTAGCACTTTATGCTAATCTTCCCTGCTTGTACAGAGGATCAAACTTTCATCTCTAATGTAACTTTTTAGAGGGTAACAACACAAAATAACAAAACAACACAAACTATTAGCATGTTACGCTAATCTTCCCTGAAAGAAAATGGAAAGGATCTTTCACCCTTCAAAACTTTTAGAGGATGACCACAAATAACTAGCACTAAAAAATGCTAATTCTTCTCTGTGAACAGAGGTTATCACTAAAATATTAACACAATGTTAATCTTTCCTGCCTGATAACAGAGGATATCTTTCATCTTTAAAAGACAACTTTTAAAGGATAACTTTAGTTAATCAAACACTACAGCTGTCTGATAACTCTCTGACGGTGCAGAGGCACAACTTGTACTGGTCTGGTTCTTTGAATAGAGTGAAAACTCACCGAAATCGTTGCTTGACGGAAAAGATCCGTCCTAACTCAGTCAGAAAAGTTCTTTTGTTGAGATCTTGTTCTGTAACTCAGTCCGCTTTTAGATCTTGTTCTGGAACTCATGTAAGATTTCTCTGTTAAATCTTTTGTTGCTTGAAGTTTCAGTTCTGGATTCAGGTAAGATTCTCTGTTAATCTTTTGTTGCAGTTCTTGATTCAGGTAAGATTCTCTATCCGGGTCACGGCACCAAATTGTAGTAAACTTTTCTTTCCTTGGTAGAAAAGTTAGCAACTCAGGAGACCAGGAGACAATGGACGTTTTCCAAGCAGAAGTTGTTTATTGCTGGTAGCTGCAGTCACGCCAACATCGTCTCACTAAGGGAGAATATTCCCTTACAATTTATACATTTAGAGGGGAGGAGTTTACATAGGGGTGGAGTCACTCTGAAACAAAGCATGCAAATGAAGAAGGGACACACCCTACTCCGAGGGCATTACCAATCCAACTGAATCAGCATAACTATTCAGATGCTGATACTCGCCAGGAACTCTGGTTCCAAAGGGCCATCAGAGAGCCATTAAAAACAAAAGATGGAAGTCTCTGCTATAGCTAATCCAATCAAAAACAGGACTATCGGGAAAGGAGACTCTCGCTGGAGAATCAATAATCATCTACTAAACTTTCAGGTTTTATACCATTGGAGACAAATTTGTATTCCTCCAATAGAAAAGTTTACTACAATTCAGGAGACCAGGAGACAATGGACGTTTTCCAAGCAGAAGTTGTTTATTGCTGGTAGCTGCAGTCACGCCAACATCGTCCTCACTAAGGGAGAATATTCCCTTACAATTTATACATTTAGAGGGGAGGAGTTTACATAGGGGTGGAGTCACTCTGAAACAAAGCATGCAAATGAAGAAGGGACACACCCTACTCCGAGGGCATTACCAATCCAATTGAATCAGCATAACTATTCAGATGCTGATACTCGCCAGGAACTCTGGTTCCAAAGGGCCATCAGAGAGCCATTAAAAACAAAAGATGGAAGTCTCAGCTATAGCTAATCCAATCAAAAACAGGACTATCGGAAAGGAGACTCTCGCTGGAGAATCAATAATCATCTACTAAACTTTCAGGTTTTATACCATTGGAGACAAATTTGTATTCCTCCAGATTTAATTTAGATCTTTGATTATTCAGTTTCTTACACTTTCAGTTATTAATTCATTATGGACCCGATACCACACAGAGAGTCACGTCGGCCATATCGTGTTTCTCACGGACACAAACCTCGTCAGTTCTGAATTTAGTCAGAGGGTGCAGGGTTAGCTAATACTTCTTAAGTCGGTTGCCTACTGCTCACTCTTACAAAAGAATGTAGTTTATTTTAGCCATTTCCATACAACTTGCTAAATCAGTGATAGAAATCAAAAGGCTCCCAGAGGACGTGCCTACTGCTCCATTCACATCTGTGCCTTTAGTTTGACTTATCCTGCAAGATTTGCGGTAGCACCAGCCTCCTATAATTTACTAAAATAATGACGTCAGAATACTTCAGAATAAATCAAGATGTAACATTTATTTCACATTTATGTAAAAATGTATAATGCCAATTACACAAGCAATTAACGCCAATTCAGAAATAATAAATACATGACATCATTTACTCAAAGATGATTCTAAAAGTAAGCAATGTATTCCTGACAGAGACACACAGTAATGTGTGAGTGCCTTCCACCGGGAAAACACTGACACAGCACTGTATGGGGGTGTTCCTGGTTAACAGGTTCCCGAAGACTGCTCTGTTACGTAGCCTTAAATACCCAGACCAGAATAAAAGGGTTGTACCAATATCTTTCAGAGTTTGTTTTGGGTCAATCCTATACCCCAGGGGTAACACCTGGTCTCCGAGGGGAGAGGAGAGATATAGTCACCGGGGTTAAGGCCAAGGGTAATCTACCACACTCCGGAGGAGCAGACACCAGGGGACACCAAGAGGCAGATGACAACAGTGGGTTAAAAATGTAAATTTTTATTTAATTTAAAAAGGATAAAAGCAGGGACAGCAGGAGGAGATACTCAATCCAGCACCTTTGATGCACTCCAGCACAGACGGGAGAACAGGTGAAGGTGTCACATTAACTCAGTGGGTACACTCCCAGGACTGGATGACAGTAGGAGGAGATACTCAATCCCGCAGCTTCGATACACTTCAGCACAGCAAGAGAACAGGTGAGGACGTCAACCTTGACTCAGTGTGTTACACTCACAGGACTGGATGACAGTAGGAGGAGATACTCAATCCAGAAGCTTTGATGCACTTCAGCACAGACAGGAGAACAGGTGAAGACGTCAACATTAACTCAGTGTGTTACACTCACAGGACTGGATGACAACAGGAGGAGATACTCAATCCAGCAGCTTTGATGCACTTCAGCACAGACAGGAGAACAGGTGAAGACGTCAACATTAACTCAGTGTTTTACACTCACAGGACTGGATGACAGCAGGAGGAGATACTCAATCCAGCAGCTTTGGTGCACTTCAGCACAGACAGGAGAACAGGTGAAGACATCAACATTAACTCAGTGTGTTACACTCACAGGACTGGATGACAGCAGGAGGAGATACTCAATCCAGCAGCTTCGATACACTTCAGCACAGCAAGAGAACAGGTGAAGACGTCAACATTAACTCAGTGTGTTACACTCACAGGACTGGATGACAGCAGGAGGAGATACTCAATCCAGCAGCTTTGGTTCACTTCAGCACAGACAGGAGAACAGGTGAAGACGTCAACATTAACTCAGTGTGTTACACTCACAGGACTGGATGACAGCAGGAGGAGATACTCAATCCAGCAGCTTTGATGCACTTCAGCACAGACAGGAGAACAGGTGAAGACGTCAACATTAACTCAGTGTGTTACACTCACAGGACTGGATGACAGCAGGAGGAGATACTCAATCCAGCAGCTTTGATGCACTTCAGCACAGACAGGAGAACAGGTGAAGACGTCAACATTAACTCAGTGTGTTACACTCACAGGACTGGATGACAGCAGGAGGAGATACTCAATCCAGCAGCTTTGATGCGCTTCCACGTTATGGGTCAATCTCATCCATCAGAAACTCAAAGAGAACACAGTTGTTTGATCTCACCCCACTTGTGCATAAATCACTCTTGTAAATCTTCACACGTGTTTGTTTCACTCTTTCAGACACTGCAACTCACTCTTATCATCACAGCGATTAATCAACTTGACTCTCTTTTCTTCATAGGATGGATGATCCCAGGACTAAGAATCTCTCTTCACTCTGTCAACAGGATTACACACACTGCCCACAGACACAGGTTAGTCATACACTGGTGATGGCAAATCTTTACATGTGGTTTTCTCCAAAGGTGAATCATAGAAGAGTGCACTTAACTTTTCCCCGGTGAATCACACGAATCCTACAGCAGCTTCCACTCTCCTTGCTGCTAGTCTTACTCCTTCCTTGCCGCTCACTGTCACTGCTATAATCCACTCGAGCACTCGTGTGAAGTTTCCCACTGCCAACCACACACCTATGCTTCAAGCCCCTCTCTTTTTATACTCTTTCCTCCCGGGCATGTGGTTCAATGAAGTGCTACTCATTGACTTCAGCTGGTGCTCATTATAGTCAGATGTGTTTACCAAAAGCCGGCCCGGTGTTACACCGGCATTTCTTCCCTTGGAAACGAGTCAATATTTTTTTGGTTCCTAGTTGGTTCACCCGGTGACAATATCTTGAAAATACATCACCCATTGGAGGAGAACAGGATTTTCCTAAGTTCTCAATCTTTCTCCTATTTCCAATGACTGTACTGAAATTAAGACCATTTTACCAATCGCACTGAGACACTTAAAATGATACCAAACATGAAAAGGAAAAACCTTAGATTCACAAGATGCATCATATGTCATATATAGACTTTTTCAGTGAACTTTTAGTGACTTTAGGCCAGGGGGAAAGGCAGGGAGGAGGGAGAGGGGATGCAGAGATAAGGTAGAAGAAACGTTTGGACAGGACAATGTCCTGTGCTCTTTCTTTGCGATCTTTTGTCCAGGGCGCATTTTATTGCTTTATGCTGAGTTTTATCTCCGCTTTTGTCTTCAGCAGGAAAATCAGGTCTTACACCATCATTTCTCCCCTTGGCTTTTAGATTTTCTGGAAGGAAAACTATTCCTCTCCCGCGTCTAAACTTTTAGGATACCGGTATCAGATTTGCACAATCCATACGCACAATGCATCAGCATGTTTCCCTCGCTCGAAAGCTTGCCAGACCTCCCGCGCATAGTTACGGTTGCTAAGACACAATTGGCCAGTGGCGGTTTTCGGGCGTGGCTTAGCGAAGGGTCAATTCTCTTTTCCTGTTTTAAGGCCAGACCTAGTGGTTCAGAAACTAAAGAATATAAAAGAGCTGAAAGTGGACATCCTTGCCTTATCGAATATAGTTATTTTAAAACATTCTGTTAAAGCCATTACACTTAATTTTTGTTATTGTGCCTTTTGTATAAAATTTGTATCCATTTAATAAAATTCCCTCCAAATCCAAAACGTTTTAAAATATCAAATAAAAAACATGCTCCACTCTGTCAAATGCTTTTTCAAAATCTAAACTAATTATATAACCTTCTTTGTTCTTGTCATTTATGTATCTTATTGTATCTTTTATACTTATTGTTGTATCTGCTATGTCTCTTCCCTTCACTTCGTACACTGGATTGGTTATAATTATACTCGGCATCACTTCCTTCAGTCTGTTGGCTAAAATTTTCGACAAAATCTTTAAGTCAGTATTCAACATAGTAATTGGTCTGTAATTCTTCAAATCTATTTTCTCTCCTTTTTCTTATATATCAAATTCATTAAACCCATTCCCATTCTTTGGTTCAGTTCTCCTTTGTTAAAAACGTCTACATATACTTCTTTTAAAATGCTAGTTAAAAATATTTTAAAACTATATAAAATTCACTCCCCAAACCATCTATACCTGGACTTTTCTTTTTGTTTAATTCACTTATTGCTCTTTTTATCTCTTCTTCCCTTATATCTTCATCACACTCTTTTTTGTCTTGTTCCCCAACTGTTGTTTTTATTTGTTTCAGTAACTCCTGTTTCTCTTCTTCTTTCACTCCCTCTGCACTAAACAAATTATCATAGTATGCTTTTATTTCTTTTAGAATTTCCTCATTTGTTTCTACACCTACTCCATTATTTCCTCTTATTTCTTTAATCATTTTTCCTTTCCCTCTACTTTTTTCTAGATTGAAAAAAAAATTAGTACATTTTTCACCCTCCACCGTGTATTTTGCCTTACTTCTTAGTCTTGCCCCTTCATATTTCTCCTCTTCTATGTCTTTTAACTTTTCCTCTAATTCTTTTATTTTTTGTATATCTTCCCATTCTCATTTAATTCTTTTTTCAAATTTTCTCTTATTTCTCTCTCCTTGTTTCTCTTGCTTTTCTGTATTTGCAGTACTTTATTGTAAACTTTTTATCTAAGTATTTTGTATTTTCCCACCATATTCTTTTATCTTCACTGTACATTTCGTTCTTCTTTTCTGTTTCAATAATTTCTTTAACACTTAAAACATAATCTTCATTCTTTAAAATCTCTGTATTTAAAATCCATACTCCCGGCCCTTTTTTCATTGAACTCCAGTCTAGGTGCATAAAAATTGGTTTATGGTCACTTAGGCTTGATAACTCATATTTCACACTACCAATAAATCCTTCCACGTTCCTTGTACATAATATAAAATCAATTCTTGTTTTGCACATAAAATTCCCCACTAATTGCCTCCTTGAATATTCTCTAATTTTTTCATTTCTTTCTCGCCATATTTCAACCATGTTGTTTTCTTCCATTAATAATTTCAACTCTTTTCTTCCTTTATAACTTTTAAAAACCATTCCCTCACCCATTTCAATTTTGCTAAAAACAGTATTAAAATCACCCATCATAATAACTTCTTTGTAATCCTTTAAAAATTCTCTTAATACTAAAATACTCTTTCTTTTCATTTTCTTCGTTTGGCGCATGAACATTCACCACAACTATTGCTTTTCCTTCAAAAATCATTTCTACTGCCATACATTTCCCTTCTTTATCATAAATATCTTTATCATCCCTTCCCTCCAGTTGGTCTCTTGTAATAAAATCACATCTTCATTCTTGAACATTTCTTTCAATTTTTCAAATTTTCTAACATCTAAAAGTCCTCTGGCATTAAAAGTAACACAACTAAAAGCCATTAAAAGAGAAAACAAATAAATACCTAAAAACCATTAATCTTCATCTTCTTCCTCCAGGCCCTTTAACACTTCAAACCTATTTTTACTTTTATCCAGGATCTTTAAAATAGTCTTTTTTCTTGCGTTACCAATATTCGGTTTTACCTTTACTAATCTTCTTCTTAATTGTCCTTTCCCCTCCTCTGTCTTTGTCCATCGTTGTTTCTTCTTCACTTTCAGTCTTCGCTTTGTTCCTTCTTTTCATGTTCGTCTTTCTCCTCATCATCTGGGTGACTTTTAAAACTGTCCGAAATGCCCATTACTGTCCATTGAGTGTCCTGCTCCATTGTTTGTTCTTTATCGTTCTCTTTTCCTCTCTGATTCTCGCTGCTCCTTCCATTTCTTGTTGGCTTTCCTCCTTTTGTCCTTCTTCAGTTTGTCCTTCCTCCTCGTTGTTTCCTTCATGCACCTGTCCGTCCATCTGATTTTTCCTACCTCCTTCCTCTTCCTCCATCCCACAGCCACATTTTTTAAGGTTTTTGGCTATCTGGGCACCTGACAGCATTGTAGTCTCTTGCAAAATGTCCCCTCTCCTCGCATTTATAGCACTGGAACTCAGGGCAGTCTTTCAGTATGTGGTCTGGGCTCTGTGCACAGCCTACAGGTTTTAACCTGGTGACTGTGCACCACCCTGGAATACTGTGGCCCTTCCTCCGTTTCCATCTTAGTGCTGTATGGCAGCGATGCCACCTCTTTGGGGAACCTCACCTTTAGGAACCTTGTTCCGTCCTCTATGTCAGTGCCCGGATACCTTCTTCTTTTTATTTTTGAGATGGGAGTAACTCTCCATCCTTCCAATTTTTCTAAATTTCATCATCATCAAGATAGACGGGCAGGTGTGTGAGATTACAAATTTATTATATGTTTAATTTAGTTTTCCACTCCAATGGTATAAAAACTGATAAAGTTAAGTATGGATTTTAGATGATTCTCCAGCCAGTCTCTTTCCTGAATAGTCCTGTTTTCTCACCTCCCGCCTAGAGATTTAATCATTTAGGGATTATAGCTATAGGGGAGGCCTCCACCTTTTGTCTTTAAATGGCTCTGATAGCTCTCTGGAACCAGAGTTCCTGGCCACTAGTATCTGAATAGTTATGCTGATTCAATTGGATTGGTAATGCCCCTGGGATGGCCCTTTGGAACCAGAGTTTTCTGGAGACTATCAGCATTTGAATAGTTATGCTGATTCAATTGGATTGGTAATGGCCTCAAAGTAGGGTGTGTTCATAATTCATTTGCATGCTTTGTTTCAGTGTGACTCCACCCATATGTAAACTCCTCCCCTCTAAAATGTATAAATTGTAAGGGAATATTTCCCTTAGAGAGACGATGTTGGCGTGACTGCAGCTACCAGCAATAAACAACTTCTGCTGGGAAAACGTCCGTTGTCTCCTGGTCTCCTCAGTTGTTAACTTTTCTACCAAGGAAAGAAAAGTTTACTACAATTTGGTGCCGTGACCCGGATAGAGAATCTTACCTGAATCAAGAACTGCAACAAAAGATTTCAACAGAGAATCTTACCCTGAATCCAGAACTGAAACTTCAAGCAACAAAAGATTTCAACAGAGAAATCTTACCTGAGTTCCAGAACAAGATCAAGAACTGCAACAAAAAGATTTCAACAGAGAAATCTTACCTTAGTTCCAGAACAAGATGTAAAAGCGGACTGAGTTACAGAACAAGATCTCAACAAAAGAACTTTTCTGACTGAGTTCAGGACGGAATCTTTTTCAGTCAAGCAACGATTCGGTGAGTTTTCACTCTATTCAAAGAACCAGACCAGTACAAGTTGTGCCTCTGCGCCGTCAGAGAGTTATCAGACAGCTGTAGTGTTTGAATAACTAAAGTTATCCTTTAAAAGTTGTCTTTTAAAGATGAAAGATATCCTCTGTTATCAGGCAGGGAAGATTGACATTAAATGTTAATATTTTAAGATATCCTCTAAACTTAGGGAAGATTAACACTACGTGTTAATATTTTGGTGATAACCTCTGTTCACAGAGAAGAATTAGCTTTTTTAGTGCTAGTTATTTGTGCCCATCCTCTAAAAGTTTGTGAAGAAGGTGAAAGTTCCTTTCCATTTTCTTTCAGGGAAGATAAGCGTAACGTGCTAATAGTTTGTGTTGTTTTTGTTATTTTGTATTGTTACCCTCTGAAAAAATTACTTTAGAGATGAAAGTTTGATCCTCTGTACAAGCAGGGAAGATTAGCATAAAGTGCTAGTTTGTTTTTGTTATTTTGTGTTGTTACCCTCTAAAAATGTACTTTAGAGATGAAGGTTTGATCCTCTGTACAAGCAGGGAAGATTAGCATAAAGTGCTAGTAATAGTGTGGATTTCCTTTGCTCTGTCAAAGAAGGTTTTACAACAGTCGATCTGTGTAAACAAGTGTAGCATCTGTTGATCAGAGAAAGTTAGTTGTTTTGTGTGGTAACAAAGAAACTCACAAAATGGTTAGGAAAAATGCTAGGTTGATTCCTACAACTGAGAAAAGTGGCCTTGCCACTCCATTGTGGTCAGATAGCGAATTTAAGTCATTGTTAGGAGAACACATTGACTCCATAGTGACTCAGTCAGTCAGATTGAATTTGACAAAGAAATTTGGCATTCACCCAGAAAAAGTATGGTCGATTGAAGATTGTAAGAAAGTGCTTGGAGCAAGTATTCGCAAGAATAATGTAAAAGCCATTATCTGTTGTCACAAAGAATTTAGCATTTCCATTGCACAAGAACAAGCTAGGTGTATTGCTAAGTTAAATGAACAGAACAGACAATTGCAGACTCAATTGTCCTGTTTTAAGACCAAGGTGGGCCACAACCCGGCCTCAACCAAATGTAACACTGAAGACCAACAGTCAGAGGAAATTTATCCTGACTTACAAGCTTTCTTTGAAAGAGATGTAGACATCCCATCAGTAACAGATAAGCATGTAAATTCTGTGAAGGTATGTGCTGCTAGAAAAAGATCGCAGGGAATTGAAGAGTCAGAAACTGTTCCTTCCAGTGCTTCTGTTGTTCAAATCCAAACTTTTGCTACAACGCTTGGACCTAGAGACATAGAGAGGTTGTCACAGAGTTTACCGCCAGCACGCACACAGTTCACTGAATTTAGAAGAGCTTTGAACAGCAAAATGCGTCTCTACGACATGTCGTTAACAGAAGTCACACAGTTAATGTCTCAAATTCTAACTGAATCTGAATTCAACAGTTTTGAGTCTGCTGTTACTTCTGAACTGCAACATGCCAGAAAAGATGAACTGAGAGAAGGTGTTTTGAAAATCCTAAAGAATATCCTAGGACCCAAGATAGATTGGTCTAGAATTACTAACTGTGTACAAAAGAAAGAAGAAACTGTGACTGAATACACAGAGAGGTTTTGTCAGTCAGCTGTAACGTACAGTGGAATAGTGGATGATTCTGAAAGTGTACTCAATGACAAAGGACCGCTGGTCCGCATCTGGTCAGATGGCCTTATAGCTGACTACAGAAGAGCTTTGCCATTTTTGGATCTGACTTGGTCTCACAGAACTCTTAGAAGTAACCTGGACAGGTTAACTGCTTGGGAAAGAGATTTTGATGTAAAGACAAGAGTAAGAATTGCAGCATCCTCTTTTAATGTCAGCACAGAAAACCCACAGAAACGTAAATGTCCAAAGAGAGAGGGCAGTTGTTATTACTGTGGTCGTGATGGACATTTTAGTAGAGAGTGTAGAAAAAGCAGAAAGAACTTTAGAGAAGTCAACCTTTTTGGCCAACTTTTTCTCAGCTTTCTTGCTACTCTGAAGCTGCCATTCTCCACACCAGTAAACTTGGGCAGCTTTTTGAGGTGTTAACCATTTGGGCTGTGAGTGCTTAATTTCCCCAGTAATTTACAACAGAGATAAAAAGACTTATGTTTGTTTAACAGAACAAAAGGAAAGTGACTGTCTCAGCTTTCTTTTGGGGACTGGTTAACTAAACTCACAGCCTTAAATGTTATTCTACAGCACAGGCCTTTCATCAATAGTTAGGTCAGACTGTATGTAAAGTGCCCACATGCAGTGTAGCACTAAATGAATCAAGCAACAGTCAATTTTGTCACCTTTTCCCATTGGGGAAATTGGTTTAAAGACCCTCACCCATTCTCACGTATGATGTCTACAACGACTGATGTTTTGTTAGAGGATGAAGGAAAAATAACTCATGACTGAGTTATGCAGATCAAAGTACACAAGTCACAGGACAGGTCAAGCCTAAGTGGCATGTGCCCCATTCAGGGAGGTTGATCGGGCAGTATTTTGTCAAGGAAGAAAAACTACTTGGTCTCATATGTCACACTGTAAGGTTGTTCGGCCACCGACAGGGGTAGGAAGGACACGAACAAGTGAGGAACCCAAGGGAAGAACCGAAATGCCATATGCGTCGGGGGTCACCCCTTGGGCGAAGATTCCCTCATAGGCCTTCCCCATCCATTTAGTCGATCCTCACCTCACTTTGTTCCTTAGGTGTCTAAGAATTAAGTAATAGGGAAAGAGGGAACAATAGCAGACTCAGTGTTTACTAAGCAGGATACAACCCTTGTCTTTGAAGAAATACTGCTCTTTTGTTTTCTTTTTCCTCTGTGCAGATAACACTTGATGGCTGTCATGAGACCCATACGCACAGACAATTTGACCTGCGTATGAAGACACCACTTCCAGAAAACAACGAGAGCCACTGCCGAGCCAACTATCACCAAAGTAAAGAAGAAGAAAAAATACACAACGCAGAGAAAAGACTTACGAAAAAAAAAACTTTCAGACATCCATTAAAAATGATCAAGATTGTCGTCCTACTAACCATCCAGGACATCACACAAAGTGAAGACTCCAGAAACCTTGTTTTTGCTGGAAATGTTGCAGGCCACAGCCGAAGATGGCTACATTGACTCACTTGTGCACAAACATGATGTCCCAACCAGATAGTCTTGATCTTTCAGCAAAAATTACACCAGATGACTGAAGTTAATTCTTCCGTAAGAACTTCACGGACCCTAATTGCATGTTTTGTTTTCTGTCAGCATGCAATTATAGAAAAAGCAAACACAGAACATGATGTGCCTGTAACTAGCAAAAGTTACAAGAGTGAACTTTTAAGTGTTTAAATTTGTATATAGTGTGGGAGTTATTTAGAACTCCCAAAGGGGGAATTGTGAGATTACAAATTTATTATATGTTTAATTTAGTTTTCCACTCCAATGGTATAAAAACTGATAAAGTTAAGTATGGATTTTAGATGATTCTCCAGCCAGTCTCTTTCCTAATAGTCCTGTTTTCTCACCTCCCCGCCTAGAGATTTAATCATTTAGGGATTATAGCTATAGGGGAGGCCTCCACCTTTTGTCTTTAAATGGCTCTGATAGCTCTCTGGAACCAGAGTTCCTGGCCACTAGTATCTGAATAGTTATGCTGATTCAATTGGATTGGTAATGCCCCTAGGATGGCCCTTTGGAACCAGAGTTTCCTGGAGACTATCAGCATTTGAATAGTTATGCTGATTCAATTGGATTAGTAATGGCCTCAAAGTAGGGTGTGTTCATAATTCATTTGCATGCTTTGTTTCAGTGTGACTCCACCCATTTGTAAACTCCTCCCCTCTAAAATGTATAAATTGTAAGGGAATATTTCCCTTTAGAGAGACGATGTTGGCGTGACTGCAGCTACCAGCAATAAACAACTTCTGCTGGGAAAACGTCCGTTGTCTCCTCAGTTGCTAACTTTTCTACCAAGGAAAGAAAAGTTTACTACAGGTGCATGAAGGAAACAACATAGTCTCTGTTTTGTCAATTTTTTACCTCACATTTCACTCCTTTTATTTCCAGTCCATCAGTCAGTTTGTCACACATTTCTTCTTTTTCCATTGTCAGTTCATATTCCTTTCCTTGGTCTTAGCGCCAAAATTCCACCATGTCCACATAATTCTGTTACAGCTTTGATGATATCCTCCACTCTTACCTCGATCACGTTTTCCACATTTACAATCACTGTAGCCTCTTTTAAATATTTCCTTTCGCTGTTTTTGTTTCTCACATCTCGGGTGTTTCCATCTCTCACTCTTGGTCGATTATCCAGTCCATTGTCGTTTGCCTTGCGTGTTCCTCCTGCCATTCCAGTGTCGATTGCCGTGCGTCTTCCTACTGCCAGTCCAGTATCGATTACCGTGCGTGTTCCTCCAATCAGTCCAGTGTCGTTTGCCGTTGATCCATCCATGTTTGCAAACAAATAACAAAAACCACCCTACAGCCAGCCAAAGCTGCTGTTAGGTGGTTTGAAAAAAAAAAAAAAAACTTAAAGTAACAAAAACTCACAAAACAAACAAATAGAAAAAACAAAAATGGGGGAGCCTTCCTCTCCCAGCTGCTGCCACGTTACTTCCTGTGAGCTCTCTAGCGCCCTCAAGGTGGTATGGCCGTAAGCGAAATCTGCTGCCAAAATTGGGCTATTTGAAGAAAAAAAAAATAAGAGACTCTTTCAGGCTTTTCTGAAGAAACTCAGAGACTTTTTCAGGCATTTTGAGGGAAAAAAGAGACAATCTTGGATTTTTTCAACATTTCATTGCCTCTTTTTTTTTAAACAATAAAGTTTACAGCACCTGGTATTCCCAGGCGGTCTCCCATCCAAGTACTAACCAGGCCCGACCCTGCTTAGCTTCCGAGATCAGACGAGTTCGGGCGTTCTCAAGGTGGTATGGCCGTAAGCGAAATCTGCTGCCAAAATTGGGCTATTTGAAGAAAAAAAAAACAAGAGACTCTTTCAGGCTTTCTGAAGAAACTCAGTGACTTTTTCAGGCATTTTGAGGGAAAAAAAGAGACAATCTTGGATTTTTTCAACATTTCATTGCCTTTTTTTTTTTTTTTTTTTTTTTTTTAACAATAAAGCTTACAGCACCTGGTATTCCCAGGTGGTCTCCCATCCAAGTACTAACCAGGCCCGACCCTGCTTAGCTTCCGAGATCAGACGAGTTCGGGCGTTTTTTTATTTATTTATTTATTTTTTTATTAAGAAATTTCAATCAATAAAATACAATAAAAATTTGTACAATAAAAGATACAGATTTTCCAAACATCGTGTAGTTAAACATCTCTACATTACATGTGTTCCATTTACATACATAATTAAAAATACTTCTTCATCTCCCGGCAGCTTCCACATTAGATCTTGCAAAACACAACGGACTTTTGGGTAAAAACATCATAAAAAGCATGCAACATATTTTCACCTTTAAAATACACATACAATCTTTCCATATAAAATTCAGTTTTCCTTTTAAACACACTCCAAACATCCAACACAATTTTCTCCTTTTTAGCCACAGTTCTTCTCTCCCATATTGCACCTTTCATTAACATTACACACAGATTTATAAAGCTTTTGTTTTGACGCTTCTTTTCCCAACCAAACATCACAACTCTATTCCATTCCATTACATTTTCATCCCACTCCTCTGTCAACTCCTTAATTAAACATTTACATTTCTTTAAAAAATCCTCCAATTCTTTACAATATAAAAACATGTGTAAGATCCACTCTTCCTTTTCCTGGCACACTTTACATAGATTGTTTTGTTCAATTCCTATTTTGTTTAAAACTGCCTCAGTAAAAACCACTTTGTGTCTAATAAAATATTCCAAACATCCCAATTTTGTTTCCACACATCTCCCCCTCCATGTTTCTCCATATACTTGCTTCTTTTAAGTCTTTGAATTTCTGCACCCAGTATCCATTTACAATCGGTTCTTTAAAAACAAAATCTCTAAAAACACCATAAAGCATCTTCACCGTACATGTTTTAAAATCATACAATTTTTCTCCCAACCTCACATACACTTCTTTTCCCTTTGTCCCCTCTTCCATGCTTTCAATTCTATTTATCCAGTTTTTGGGTATTGCCTTTTTTATTATTTCATATTTGTTTATTATTTCTTGCCTGCTAAAATCCTCCTTTGCCTCCTCCATTACATCAACAATATACTGCACTGGTAAAAAACCTTCTTTAAACTCATATAAAACATCTCTCACTCTTGTAATTCCCAGCTCCCACCACTTCTTAAAAATATCTCCTTTCCTTGATTTAAAATGCCATTGTTTAAGAATAAAGGCTGATTTAAAATGTTCTCTCTACCCTGTGGATTAAAATGTACATTACTTAAAAATTTACCCCAGGCACTCATCAGTTCTTTATAAAAATCTGGCAACCCCTCTGTCATCCATTTCTTTGCTTTCATCCACAGTACATTATCCCCAAGATTAAAATTCCCACATTTACTTAAAAAATATTCCATTGTCTTTTGCCATGCTGTTTTCTTTTCTACGTCTAAGTACTTTTGTATTATTTTTACTCTTAAACTATTCTTTCTTTGTTCAAAATCCATTAAGCCCAAACCTCCCTTCGCAACTGCTCCTATCAATGTATTGTATGCAATTCTTGCTGGCTTCCCTTCCCATAAAAAATCAAAAAAACATTTTTTCAGCCTTTTTTCTGCTCACAATGGCATAGATGACACATATAAAACATACCATAATTTTGAAACCATTAAAACATTTAAAATTAAAACCTTCCCCTTCAAAGTTAACTTTCTCAGTTTCCAAAAAATCATCCTCCTTTCAAATTCCCCCTAATAATTCCTCCCCAGGGGTGCAACTACCCAGTTTCAGAGGGGTATGCAGCAACAATTTTAGCGCCCACCCCCCCCCCCCATTACAAAACTAAAATGTAAGTGTGCCGTGTAATAAGTGAGTAGGAACAAATGAGAGCTAACAGATTAAATAAGTGCAAAATTGTTGTTATTTAATACAATTACACTATAGCTATACTCCACCTTGATGAACCCCCCTAAGAAAACTATAAGCTCCATTGGAACAGCAATACAAGTGTTTCTCACAGGATTTTAGGTAAAACTGTGGTAGGTTGACCTCTGTTTCTACTAGGGGGGTTTGGGGGCATGCTCCCCGTAAGAAAATTTTGTGTTCTGTAATGTTAAATTCAGCAGTCTGGTGCACTTTGAGAGTTCAAAATTAAAAGTTCTAACCCATATTCAGGGTGCAAATTAAACAAAGAAAAATTTGAAACTCTTTTAGTTATTGTCTGTCTACATTACACTACTACTACATAATAGTTATAATATTAATCCCATGATAGTAATAGCCATAAAGGCTGTTGTAAAACAAATGCACAGAAAAATAAAGGAAACTTTCATAATTAGTCTTGCACTAATTTCTATACTTGAAAGATATAAGTGCATAAAGACATGTTTCATGGCCAGTGTGTCAGAAAAAAAAAACTAAAGCTGACTTTTTTTTGACCAATGCAATGCATTACACCGGCACTAACCCAGCGCCGCCGATTAAGCAAAAAACAAACAACAAACAAATGGGCCGCCGATGTACGAGTTTTGTGGGCCGTTAAGATAAATAAAAAAAGGATGAGATGTATTGGCCGAAAAGCACGTCGTCAGCCCACCGGAATCTCCGGTAACGTTGGTCCCGATGGCCACAGAGATTTATAGATAGCCTACAAGCCTGGATGTCACACTTAAATCCTACCTGTCGGCTTTCAGCATGCACTTATTTAGCTGCCGTCGCATCAATTGACATGCCGTCTCCTTATCTCTCTTTCTGTTTCTATTTTTAGCCCCACAGCATTTTGTTTTATCCATCTTTTTCGACGACAACTCACTACCCGTACCTGCTGCTCAGCGCTCACGGCGCCCCGCCGCTCGCGATATTACCCGCCCCCCTTCTCCATAAGGGCGCCTACTCGTACTCTAGCCTGGCTGTTAGTCCTCTAAAATTTTATATAATATTGAAGGAATGCAGAAATGATTTAGAAACGCACAGCAGCAGCTACATATAGAAATACGATATATATATATATATTTTTTTTTCAATTTTTTTTTTACCATCGCTTTGGCGCCCCCCATTGTGCTGCGCCCCTATGCGCCGCATATAGCGCATACCCACTTTTTGCGCCACTGTTCCTCCCACATTGCTTCTCCTACCTTTTTTTTCATCCATTCCCATTAAAACACCTAAAATCTTTACTTCTTTTGTTTCCTTAAAAGCAAAACTATTTGTCAATTCTTTTGCCCCACCAAATCTTGTGTACACTGTTTTTTCTACATTTACTTTTGCTCCTGATCCCTTACAAAACATATCTACGATTCTCATTGCTTTTTTCACACTCTCTAGATCCTTTACTATCACTGTAGTATCATTCGCATATTGAAATATTTTGTTCTTTTCTCCCTCAACAACACTTATTCCCTTAATTCTCTTTTTCCCTGTTTTATAGCTAGACCTAGTGGTTCAGAGACTAAAGAATATAAAAGAGCTAAAAGTGGACATCCTTGCCTAATAGATCTAGTTATTTTAAAACATTCTGTTAAAAAGCCATTACATTTGATTTTTGTTACTGCACCTTTATATAAAATTTGTATCCATTTAATAAAATTTCCTCCAAATCCAAAAAGTTTTAAAATATCAAATAAAAATTCATGTTCCACTCTGTCAAATGCTTTTTCAAAATCTAAACTAATTATATAACCTTCTTTGTTCTTGTCATTTATGTATCTTATTGTATCTTTTATACTTATTGTTGTATCTGCAATGTCTCTTCCTTTCACTCCGTACACTTGATTGGTTTTAATTATACTTGGCATCACTTCCTTTAATCTGTTGGCTAAAATTTTCAACAAAATCTTTAAGTCAGTATTCAACATGGTAATTGGTCTGTAATTCTTCAAATCTATCTTCTCTCCTTTTTTCTTGTATAACAAACTCATTACACCCATTCCCATTCTTTGATTTAGTTCTCCTTTGTTAAAAACCTCTACATATACACAGCAAAATCCCCAGTGTTAAATTAACACTCCAAAGTGTTTATATGAGTCCACACTGAGAGAGTGTTAAATGAACAATGAAGCGGTGTTAAACTTAATGAGATAATTAAGTGAATAATTGAGTGATGATTGAGCATTATCAAAGACACCTGATGTTAACAAGCAGAATCTCTGAAGGAGAAAATCGTAATTGGTATGTTACCATTATGGAGATCAGTGTTTGCTTTAGTTGGTCTCTTGACCCTTAAGTTATTAACTATAGATTTCTGTTCAGCTGCTGTATGTGACTTAGAACAGCCAGATGAACAAACAGAAAAGTGATCTGTTGGTGTTGATTGTGTTTTAACGTAATCAGATACTTGTTCTGAATCACTGAACTCATTGAGAGCATAATTTTAGAGTTAGATTCACCTTATGGATTATAGCAGCACTGTTATTGTAGAGAATGCATTTTTATTAGCGTTTTCAATTCAATCTGAATGATCAAATCCATTAAAAAAAAACCTTCCAAAAAGTATTCCAGGTAGGCACATACAGACATCAAGAATTAGCGTATTACTCTCAACAGTGGTGACAAACTCATTATTTATTCATGCAGCAATGCATGATGGGAGCCATGAATGAGTTTTGATTGGTGGCTTCCAGAATATGCTGCAAAATGCTTTAAAATTTTCACCATTGTCGAGATAAACAGGCTGATTCTTAATGTCTGTTTTTTTTTTGTTTTTTACCAGTTTTGTATGTGATTTAGTTTTGAGATATTATTTGGATTACATTATAAAAGTTGCAAATATCATGATTTTCAAGGTCAGTGCTGCTATAATCAATAAAGTAAATGTAACTTAAAAATCAGGCTCTACTCAGACGAAATGATTGTGAAATAATGATAATGTTAAAACACAATCAACACTATCAAATCACCTTTTCTATTTGTTCATCTGGCTGTTATAAGTCACATTCAGCAGCCAAACAAACTATAAAGTTAATGATTTAAGGGTCAAGACACCAACTAAAGCAAACACTGATCTCCATAATGGTAACATGGTTACGATTGGTTACGATCATAATGGTTACGATTTTCTCCTTCAGAGATTCTGCTTGTTAACATCAGGTGCCTTTGATAATGCTCAATCATCACTCAATTATTCACTTAATTATCTCATTAAGTTTAACACCGCTTCAGTGTTCATTTAACACTCTCTCAGTGTGGACTCATATAAACACTTTGGAGTGTTAATTTAACACTGGGGATTTTGCTGTGTACTTCTTTTAAAATGCTACTTAAAAAATCTTTTAAAACTATATAAAATTCACTCCCCAAACCATCTATACCTGGACTTTTCTTTTTGTTTAATTCACTTATTGCTCTTTTTATCTCTTCTTCTCGTATATCTTCATCACACTCTTTTTTGTCTTGTTCCCCAACTGTTGTTTTTATTTGTTTCAGTAACTCCAGTTTCTCTTCTTCTTTCACTCCCTCTGCACTAAACAAATTTTCATAGTATGCTTTTATTTCTTTTAGAATTTCCTCATTTGTTTCTATAACTTACTCCATTATTTCCTCTTATTTCTTTTATCATTTTCGCTTTTCCTCTACTTTTTCTAGATCAAAGAAAAACTTTTCTCACCCTCCACCTTTTATTTTGCCTTACTTAGTCTTGCCCCTTCATATTTCTCCTCTTCCATTTCCTTCAACTTTTCCTTTAATTCTTTTATTTTTTGTATATCTTCCCCATTCTCATTTAGTTCTTTTTTCAAAATTTCCTTGTTTTCTCTTGCTTCTTCTGTATTAGCTTGCAGTACTTTATTGTAAACTTTTTTAACTAAATATTTTGTATTTTCCCACCATATTCTTTTATCTTCACTGTACATTTTGTTCTTCTTTTCTGTTTCAATAATTTCTTCAACACTTAAAACATAATCTTCATTCTTTAAAATCTCTGTATTTAAAACCCATACTCCCGGCCCTCTTTTCATTGACCTCCAGTCTAGGTGCATAAAAATTGGCTTATGATCACTTAAGCTTGTTTCTTCATATTTAATTTTTCCGATAAAACCCTCTATATTTCTGCTACATAAAATAAAATCGGTAACACTTTACAATAAGGTTCATTAGTTACTACATTAGTTAACATTAACAAAGAATGAACAATACTTCTTCAGCATTTGTTAATCTTTGGTAATGTTAATTTCAACATTTACTAATACTTTATTAAAATCTTGTTAACATTAGTTAATGCACTGTGAACTAACATGAACAAACAATGAACAGCTAGATTTGTATTAACTAACATTAACAAAGAATAACAAATAGAGCAACAAATGGTTAGTTCATGTTAGTTAATGCATGAACTAATGTTTAATAAATGAACCTTATTGTAAAGTGTTACCATAAAATCTATTCTTGTTTTACACATAAAATTCCCAACCAATTGTCTCCTCGAATATTCTTTTTCTTTTCATTTCTTTCTCTCCATATATCAATCATATTGTTTTCTTCCATTAGCATTTTCAATTCTTTCCTTCCTTGATCCGATTTAAAAACCATTCCCTCTGCCATTTCTAATTGACTAAAAAACTTGTTAAAATCACCCATCATAATAACTTCTTTGTGTTTTTTACAAAATTCTCTCAATCCATTAAAATAGCGTTTCTTTTCTTTCTCTTCTGTAGGAGCATGTACATTTACTACAATTACTTTCTTCTCTTCATACTCCATTTCCACAGCTATGCATTTCCCATCATTATCCTTATACACTGTTTTACATGTTACACCTCTGTTTTCTTTTGTTAAAACTGCCACTCCTCTGCCCATTCTACCATCCCCATTGCTAAAGTCAAGTCAAGTCACATTTATTTATATAGCGCTTTTCACAATACAGATTGTATCAAAGCAGCTTCACAGTGATAACATGACAGTAGTACAACACAGATAAGTAATACTGTTAAATGGTAAAAATCCCGACTAAGCAAGCCAAAAGCAAGGCAAAGCAAGGCGACAGTGGCAAGGAACCAAAACTCCATCAGATTGGATGGAGAAAAAACCTTGGGAGAACCCAGGCTCAGTCGGGGCGAGTTCTCCTCTGGCTTACATTCATATTGTTTATATATAAATATTAAATATAAATATTGTTCATATATAATATGGAGCCATAACATATCGCCAGCGTTGAGTCATCTCTTCACAGGCGCTGGTCTTCTCATCACAGGCGTTGGGGCATCTGAGATCCCCGTGAGAGGCTGGATACAAACTGGACCTGACGAACGCCATTTTTCTCGGGACAAACATCCCGAGATAACAGCAGAAAGGCAGATGGAAAATAGTTAGCATAGCTGATGTTCAGAATGATTTCCATTATACAGGAATCGGTGTTAGAAAATCACTATCTCACAAACTCTCCGCAAGCCAACCATACGTGCCGAATGTGTCGAACCGTTTGTCTAAAAGGCTGTCGAGCCCCACTGGTGCGTTAAGCAATTTCAGCGACAAACGGTTCTGTATGGCATGACAGAGGACTAAAAGGTAAGCATTATGTGAATGCTTGACTGAAGAGATGCGTCTTTAGTCTAGTTTTAAACTGTGTCAGCGAGTCAGAGCCTCTGGACCTGATCGGGAAGGCTATTCCAGAGTTTTGGAGCAAAATGCGAGAACGCGCTCCCTCCTTTAGTGGACTTCGATATCCTAGGAATGACCAGAAGCCTTGAATTTAGTGATCTTAAAGAACGCGGTGGATTGTAGGGCGAAAGAAGGTCCGTTAAGTACATTGGAGCTAAACCATTTAGGGCTTTATAGGTCAGTAGTAGTATTTTGTAGTTGATACGGAACTTAATAGGTAACCAGTGTAGAGATGATAAAATCGGTGTTATATGATCATATTTTCTTGACCTAGTAAGAACTCTAGCGGCTGCATTTTGGACTAACTGTAGCTTGTTTATTGAGGATGCAGGACAACCGGCTAATAAAGCATTACAGTAATCCAGTCTCGAGGTCATAAATGCATGAACTAACTTTTCTGCATCAGAAACAGATAGCATGTTACGTAGCTTAGCAATGTTTCTAAGGTGGAAAAAGGCTGTTCTTGTAACATATGAAATATGATTTTCGAAAGACAAGTTGCGGTCTAGTATAACACCCAGGTCTTTTACTGTAGTGGATAAAGTAACAGGACATCCATCTATATTAAAGTTGTATTGTAAGAGGTTTTGTGAGTAGTTTTTTGGACCAATAAGTAATACCTCCGTTTTATCTGAATTTAATAGCAGGAAATTACGCGTCATCCAGCATTTTATATCTTTGAGACACTCGGTCAATTTAGATGAGTTAGTGTTTTCGTCTGGTCGTGATGAAATATATAATTGAGTATCATCAGCATAACAGTGGAAGTTAATTCCATGTTTTCTTATAATATTACCCAGTGGCAGCATATATATTGAGAATAGCAGAGGGCCTAAAACCGATCCTTGCGGTACTCCATAGTCTACTGGCGTTATCTTTGATTTTTCCCCATTTAAACAAACAAAATGAGAACGGTCCGATAAGTACGATCTAAACCAGCTTAATGCCTGTCCCTGAACACCAGTGTAGTTTTGTAGTCGATCCAAGAGTATTTTATGATCTATAGTGTCGAACGCAGCGCTAAGATCAAGTAGGACTAGTATTGAGATACAGCCTTGGTCAGAAGCTAAAAGTAAATCATTTGTAATTTTAACTAGCGCAGTTTCTGTACTATGATGCGGTCTGAATCCTGACTGGAATTTTTCATAGATATCATTTTCTAGCAAAAAAGAGCACAATTGAGCGGACACAACTTTTTCTAGTATTTTTGACATAAATGGAAGATTTGAAATGGGTCTGTAATTTGCTAAGTTATTTGGATCTAATTGCGGTTTCTTAATGAGAGGTTTTATTACTGCCAGCTTGAATATTTTTGGAACATGACCTAAAGATAAAGACGAGTTAATAATATTGAGGAGAGGCTCTTCCACTACAGGTAACACTTCTTTCAGTAGTTTAGTGGGTATTGGATCTAATAAACATGTTGTTGGTTTAGAAGCAATGATAAGTTTATTTAGCTCTTCCTGTCCTATCGTTGTAAAGCGGTGTAGTTGTTCTAGAGGGGCCATAATTGATGCTGAATCATAAGACACCATAGAGGATTGTACATTTATAATCGTGTTTTGGATGCTTTCTATTTTCTCATTGAAGTAATTCATAAAATCATTACTGCTAAACTGTAACGGTATATTTTGCTCTGGCGATGTCTGTTTATTTGTTAGTCTAGCCACGGTGTTAAATAAAAACCTTGGATTATTTTGGTTATTTTCTATTAGTTTGCGAAGATGCTCAGCCCTGGCAGTTTTTAGAGCCTTTTTATAACGTGACATACTGTCTTTCCACGCTATTCTGAAGACCTCTAAATTAGTTTGTTTCCATTTACGCTCTAAGATACGAGTTTCTCTCTTGATAGCATGCGTATCACTGTTGTACCAGGGTGCTTTAGTTTTCTCTGTAACCTTTTTTAATCTAATTGGTGCAACAATATCTAATGTACTAGAGAAAATGGTGCTCAAACTGCTAGTCATTTCCTCTAATTCGTCAGTTTGTTTGGGTTCACTTAGCAGCTTAGATAGATCAGGTAAGCTATTTGAGAATCTATCTATAGTGGTTGGAAGGATTGTTCTGCCTTTTCTATAACGTGGCGCAGCATGGCATATTTCAGCAGTACGTATTATGCAAGTCACCATGTAATGATCAGTGACATCATCGCTTTGCGGTATAATATCTATATCAGTTGGACTGGTTCCATATGATATAATTAAATCTAGTGTATGATTTAGACGATGAGTGGGGCCACTGACATTTTGTTTGACCCCAAAGGAGTTTAATAAGTCTGTAAACGCAGCCCCTAAAGCATCATTTGTATTATCTACGTGTATGTTAAAATCTCCATTACAATTATTGCTTTATCGACATTCACCAATAGATCCGAGAGAAAGTCTGCAAACTCCTTTAGGAATTCAGCATATGGCCCTGGAGGTCTATATACAGTAGCCAAGGCTAGAGATAATATAGATTTTTTTCTTACATCTAAGAGCTGTAACATTTAGCACAAGTACTTCAAAAGAATTAAACTTGTGACCTGTTTTCTGAGTAACATTAAAAATATCTTTATAGATTGTCAACACCGCCGCCGCGACCGATCAGACGAAGGCTCATGCTTATAACAGTATCCTGGTGGACTAGACTCATTTAGACCAAAATACTCATTTGGTTTAAGCCAGGTTTCAGTAAGGCACAGAACATCAAAATTATTATCTGTGACCATTTCATTTACAATAACTGCTTTAGGTGTGAGCGATCTAATGTTTAGAAGACCTAGCTTTAAAAATTGTTTTTGTTCACTGATATTTAGATTTTCTGGTTTAATTACAATTAGATTTTTGCTAGATCCTGCACTAGATTTATTGTTTGGCTTCACTAAACGAGGAATAGACACAGTTTCTATATAACGCTCCACACTATGCATATTAGTTAAGTTTGGACAACAGAGGCTGCGATTTGGACTTTGACTTACCAGTCATCTGGTGCGTAACGTCTCGGAGATGTTGTCCGACAGAACAGCCGCTCCGATTCTGCTGGGGTGGAGTCCGTCTGCCCGGTACAGCCTGGGTCGCTCCCAAAACAGATGCCAATTATTTACAAAGAGCAGTTTCTGTTCATTACACATTAACATTAACCATTCATTGAGCGCAAAAAGTCTACTGAACCTTTCCTGTCCTTGTCTGTACGTGGGAAGCGGTCCGGACACGATGATCGTTGCTTTAGGCGCTGTGGTGCGTACCGTCTCGATCAGGCTCATGTAGTCCTTCTGCAGAACCTCGGTCTGCCGTTGCCTGATGTCATTCGCTCCCGCTTCCAGCACAACAGCTCCGATGCGCGTGTCACCGCCCACGATCTCGGGAACCTGAGCGGCGATATCAGGAACACGGGCACCGGGGAAACAGTGTGTGCGTACATTACCTTTACCCGAAGTAGCGCGGACATGACGGACCATGGATGTGCCGATGATCACGGCGTCATCGCGTTCCGGCTCGCGAAGAGGGGAGAAGCGGTTCCGAGTGGAGATCTCGAAGACCGGGAGGGGCGGAGAGGTAGCTCTGGGCCTGGCTCGTGGCCTCCGCTGCGTGATCCATGCTCCACGGTGTTGTGCCGGAGTCGGAGTGAAAGAAGGCCGGTCTGATCGCGTCGTCCTGGGCAGAGGAGCGTACGGAGTGGATGAGGAAGGACTCACAGAGTTAACGTTACTAACCACTGATTTGTAAACGTCGGCGCGTGAAGCTTCAAGCGTCTGAACGCCGATCCAACAGTTCGGCTTGTTTCACCAGCAGACCACGGATTTGCTTCTCGACGCGTTCCAGCTCCTGTTTCACCGTGAAGAGCTCGAATGTGTCCTCACCTGCACACAGAGGTAACGTTAGACTCTCATCCGATGTGTTCGCCATTATAAAAGATGAACAGTAAATTAATATCCCGACTAATTTAGGACTGAAATGCCGGATACAACCCGTATCTTTTCAGTGAAACGGGTGTAAAATGAGACGGCCGATAGGCGAAGGGCCACGCTTGGAATGCTAGCGGGCTAAAGGTGATAGAAAAATAGAAAGTGCTAGTTTATAAATGAGTGGTAAAGAAGAAAATCAAGGAATTTATGAAGAAATTCTCCGGAGCTACAAACACAAATACAGATCGCACACGTATGCGCCGTAAAGGCAGGTTCTGACAGCAATGCCTATGCCCCGTTGATGCAGGCTCTAAGCAAAGCAAGTGAGAAGCCTTGAGTCAGCGTCTTTGATAGGCGAAGGGCCACGCGTGGAATGCTAGCGGGCTAAAGGCTAGTAGCCTAGATTCGGAAAATTGGATCTAAGTAGCGATATCAAAGCAATCCAATTGTTTTTTATAAGGAATAGTGTCGAGGATAAGTTCACATGATCGAAAAATAGACAGTACTAGTTTATAAATGAGTGGTAAAGAAGAAAATTAAGGATTAATGAAGAAATCCTCCGGAGCTACAAACACAAATACAGATCGCACGCGCATGCGCCGTAAAGGCAGGTTCTCACAGCAATGCCTATGCCCCGTTGATGCAGGCTCTAAGCAAAGCAAGTGAGAAGCCTTGAGTCAGCGTCTCGATAGGCGAAGGGCCACGCGTGGAATGCTAGCGGGCTAAAGGCTAGTAGCCTAGATTCGGAAAATTGGATCTAAGTAGCGATATCAAAGCAATCCAATTGTTTTTTATAAGGAATAGTGTCGAGGATAAGTTCACATGATCGAAAAATAGAAAGTACTAGTTTATAAATGAGTGGTAAAGAAGAAAATTAAGGATTAATGAAGAAATCCTCCGGAGCTACAAACACGAATACAGATCGCACGCCTAAATAAAATTTCCCTATTCCATCTTTTTCCTTATTTCACTCATAACCCCTTCTCTCCAGTTAGTTTCTTGTAAAAAAAATCACATCCTCTCCTTTCACTTTTTAAAATTTGCTTATGTCTAAAAGTCCTCTAGCATTAAAAGTAACGATTCTTAAAAGCATAAATACTATAAAAATATTGATAAAACCCATCATGTCCATTAATTCTCCTCCAGATCCTTTAACACATCATACCTGTTCCCAGTCTCAATTGAGTCCTCATTAAGCGTTCTTTTTCTAGCAGTCTCTAAATTGGGTGTTACCTTCAGTGATCTTCTTTTAGTTGACATCTGTTGTTTATCTTCTTCTCTTCCACCTTCACTTTCCTTTACAGCCGTTTGTTCTTTATTCCTTTGATCTTTAGGTTCCACATTGTCCATCTTACTTTGCAAACTTTCAGTCAAACCCATTTGGGCACTTTCCAAACTTTCAGTAAAGTCCATCTGTGTTTCCTCCTCTTGTGTTTGTATTTCATGTCCTTTGAACTCTTCCACTTGATCCTCAGTGTCCTTTTTTCCTTTTGATTCATTGTTTTGTTCTCTTCTTAATTCCTCCTCTCGCTCTTCGTTGTCTCCTTCATGCATTTGCCCGTCTACCCGCTGCTCCTCCTCTTCTCTCTCCTCCCCACACTCACATCTGTTTAAAACCAATTTGCAATCCAGGCACGTTACGCGTTGCAGTCTCTCGCGAAGTGCCCCCTCTCCTCGCACTTATAGCACTTAAATTCTGGACAGTCCTTTACCACATGATCCGGGCTCATGCACAGCCTACAGGTCTTCACCTGGTGGCTGTGCATCACCCGGAAATATTGTGGGCCCTCCGCCGTCTCTAATTTTGTGCTGTACGGGAGGGAGGCAACTTCTTTAGGGAAGCGTGTTTTAACAAACCTTGTCCCGTCCCTCAACAGTAGTGCCTGGATACATTCTTCTTTTAACTTTTGAGATGGGGGTTACTCCCCATCCCTCCAATTTGCATAAAATTTCCTCGTCAGCAGTGTAAACTGGCAAATGCATGAAGGAGACAACATACTCTCTATTTTGTAGTCTTTTTACCTCACAGTCAATGCCCTTTATTTTCAATCCATCGATTAAAAGCTCTGTGTCATCCTCATGTTCCAGTGTTACCTCATATTCCTTTACTCTTTTGGGTCTGAGCTGCTAAAATCCTTCCTTCTCCAATCTGCTCCGTCACCGCTTTAATGATGTCCACCGCCCTTTGCGTCTTCTCACATGTCCTACATCCACCGTTACAGTCGCTTCTTTTAAGTACACTCTCTTTCTATCTTCTCTCCTTACATCTCCATTGATTCCACTGCCATCTCCGTTGTCTTTTCTCCAGTCCAGTGTCGTTTGCCGTACGTGTTCCTCTAGCCAGTCCAGTGTCGTTTGCCGTGCGTGTTCCTCTATCCAGTCCAGTGTCGTTAGCCGTGCGTCTTCCTCCTAGCCAGTCCAGTGTTGTTTGCCGTGCGTGATCCTCCAGCCAGTCCAGTGTCGTTTGCCGTTAATCCGTCCATTTTCGCAGAAAAAAGTAATAAAAACAACCACCTTCCAGCCAGCGAAAAGCTGCTGTTAGGTGGTTTAAAATAACAAAACAAAAACAACAAAAAACTAACTTAAAGTAACAAAAACTCACAAAACAAACACAAATAGAAAAACAAAATGGGGAGAGCCTTCCCTCTCCCAACTACTGCCACACAACTTCCTGGATCGTACCACTAGAGGGCGTTCTCAAGGTGGTATGGCCGTAAGCGAAATCTGCTGCCAAAATTGGGCTATTTGAAGAAAAAAAAAATAAGAGAAAGATAAGAGAAACTCAGAGACTTTTTCAGGCATTTTGAGGGAAAAAAGAGACAATCTTGGATTTTTTCAACATTTCATTGCCTCTTTTTTTTTTAAACAATAAAGCTTACAGCACCTGGTATTCCCAGGCGGTCTCCCATCCAAGTACTAACCAGGCCCGACCCTGCTTAGCTTCCGAGATCAGACGATTTCGGGCGTTCTTTTTTTTTTTTTTTTTTTTTATTATCAAAAAAAAATTTCACAGTACATACATCATCATTTTCAACATTACATTTTCAGCAGTCTTCTATTTGAATATTTTCAGAAATTAAATACAAGTTCATTCGATGCTGCTACTGAAATAAATGTGCTTCCATCGACAAAAAGAACACAAAAATCAATATCCACATATTGTATAAATCATTCTTATATGCTGCTTTGAAAATACACCACACATCTTCCTTTCTTTTTTCAAAATAAGCTGCATTTCTCCTCAATCTTACAGCGTACCTTGCATAGCTTAGTACCATATTTAAGAGATACAAGTTTCCTTTTACATTCTTTTCTCTTACCATTCCAAACAAAAAAATCTTACCCCAATCCTCATCCACAAAATGTGTTTTCTCCCAATTTTTCCTCACTAATTGCTTTAACATCTCATGATACTCTTTAAGACCTTGACATTCAACATATAAATGCATCAAAGTTTCAACCTCCCCGTCAAATACATCACATTTTCTCCCAATGCTTTTGTCAATTTGGTGCAGGACCTCTTTTGTATATAGTCTATTATGCCAGAGCATGAAATCATTCTGCTCACATTCAATTGAATTATGCCTTATATGCAAATTCTTCCACAACATCTCTGACTTTATCTCTGGATAAACCTTTTTCCAATATATTTCAGCTGTAGGCCTTTTAACTTCTTTTCCCAGCATAATCCTATAAAACCCTTTTAAAAGCATCTTAGCCAACTCGACTTTACAATTATTCTGCTCAATATACATTTCAGGAAACTTATACCCCTTAGTTTTGACCTCTTGTCTTTCTATTAAGGCAATCCAAGATTTTGGAATGCTACTCTTAATTTTTTCAAAAGCATTAACAATTGTACCTTTCCACATATTTTCATTCCCTTCCTTTACAATGTCCAAGATTGCCTGAGAAGGTAAAAACCCCGGAACCACTTCATACACAAAATCTTTTATCTGATATAACCCAACCTTCATAAATTTCTTGTTTTCCAACACACGTCCCCTATCTGTTATTTTAGGGTTCAAAACACAGGCTGATTTAGCACTAATTCAATCGTATCACACTTATAACCCACTTGGGGCAGAAACTTAGCCCAAGCTTGCAGAACCTCTTTATAAAATTGTGGCACATCTTTTATCATAGACTCCCTTAAACACATGCACAAATTGCTTTGATTTAGGGCCCCAAATTTCTCTAAGCAATCCCTCATGCAGTGTTTCCAACCATATATTTCTTTATTGTATAAATATTTCTTAACAACTTTAAGTCTTAAAGCCTCCCTCCTTACATTTAAGTCAATCAAATTTAAACCTCCCTCCTTTTTATCTGCTATCAGAACCTTTTTAGAAATTCTCACGTTTTTCCCATTCCACAGGAAGTCCGCTATAATGGAATTTGCCTCTTTTAAAACCCATTCTGGCATGTCTAGCACACTCAATGCATGAACAAATCTTGATATTAACAGAACATTGATAACAGTTACTTTCCCTTTCGATGTACCTCTTAATTTCCAATAATTCACAGTTTGCCTTATTTTTTGTAAGATTACAGACCAGGTTATATCCCTTGCTTTTATATCCTCGACACCCAAATTGACTCCCAGAACCCTGATGTAATCTTTGACATTTTTAAAAGGTATATCACACTCCGATATTTTAGCTTCTCCAAATGACAATTTCAGACTTCTCAATATTAATCCTTGCCCCCGCTGCTCTACCAAATATTTGTATAAGCTCCACTATCCTATTTATACTTTCTATATCCTTCACGGTAAAACGTAGTATCATCTGCATATTGATGAACCAGACTGACCCCTTCATCTGCAAAATGAATAGGCTTTAAATCTTTATCTGCTTTTATTAGGGTTGCCAGCGGCTCAACAGTTATGCTATATAGCAAGGCGGACAAAGGGCAACCCTGCCTTATCGATCTCTCAATATTAAACTCATCCGTTAACACCCCATTACACTTAACTACACTATGTGCACTCTTATACAACAATCTTATCCATGATCTAAATTTCTCACCAAACCCAAACGTTTCCAAAGCCTTCTCTAAAAATTCGTGCTCCACCCTGTCAAAAGCCTTGTTTAGATCCACACTTAACAAAATACCTCCTTTTCCCTTCATATAAGCTACCACATCTCTGATTGTACTTATAATGTCTGCAATATCTCGAGCCCGGTACTACTATAAGCCTGTGTTGGGGCAACAATACTCCCTATTACTTTTTCAGCCTATTTGCAAGGATTTTCGCCAATATTTTATAGTCAGTGTTTAAGAGACTAATTGGTCTATAGTTTTCTAATCGTAATCTACTCCCTTTATTTTTAAAGAGAATAGTTAAAACCCCAGCTCTCGTTGTCTTTGGCATTACCTGCTTTTCTTCCATATAATGATATATCTCTAACAATACTGGTGCTAAAACATCTTTAAAGGCTTTATAGAACTCTCCAGTTAAGCCATCTAGCCCTGGGCTCTTATTCGTGTTCAGACTAGAGATTGCCTCGTTGATTTCTAGCACAGATATATCACTATCACACGAAGTCCTATCTCTGTCTGATAATCTGGCACGGACTGTTCTCAACACTTTTTCCACACTCTCCATATGTACCCCTTCTTTCTTAAAGATTCCTATAAAATGACTCAACAGTATCTAAAATCCCTACCAGATCACACACTTTTCCCCCTTTTCATCTTCTAGTTCAGTTATACAGTTTTTGCTTTGATTTTCCTTCTCCATGTTTGAAAAGAAGGATGTGCACTTCTCACCTTCTAAAGCATACTTCACCCTACTTCTTATAATGGCTCTTTTACATTTTTTAACTTCATAATTCTTCAAATCTGATTTGATTTTCAAAAAGTTTGTCAAGTTATGCTTTGGATTTTTATTTATTTGTTCCAACTCAAACGAGAACATATCTTGCATATCTTTGAGGTCCCTCCTCTCCTTAGCATTCTTCTCCTTTGCATATTTAATGCTTAGGACTTTCAATTTCTGTTTTAAAAATTCCTATCTTTCACACACATTACCCGAATCTAATTTCTTTGTCCATTCAGATTTTATGCAATCATAGATTTTAACCCTATAGTTTTATCATTTAACAAACTTGCATTCAAACACCAAAGCCCCCCTCCTTTTTGCTGCATTGTTTTACCTAATTGAAATTCAAGAGCAGCATGGTCACTGTATGCAGTAAACTTATAGGCTAGATTATTAATATACTGAACAACATCCTGCTTTACCAAGCACAGATCTATTCTACTTTGTTTTAAAACATTCAGCACCACTTGTCTCCTAGAATATTCTCTTTTATCAGGGTTTTTTAATCTCCATACATCTACCATGTTTTCTCCATTCATTAGGAGTGTTAAATCATTCCTTTATGCGTCTCTTTTATAACTCATATTATTTGCAGCATCTATTCTGCTATACCAAACATTGAAATCCCCCACACAAATGCAGTTATCTGTATATAATGTTCTTAACTGCTTAAACTCCCCCCTATCTTTTTCAATATTTGGTGCATAAACATTAATCAGTTTGAAAACACAACTTTGATACTCAATCTATAATTAGGACTCTTCCCTCGCTATCAGCATACACCTCCTTAACATTTTCCACAACATTTGTTTTAAACAGACAAGCAACTCCACAAGACCTACTACTGCCATGACTCACAAAAACATGATGAGGCCACCTTTTCCTCACCTCTCTCATTTTGTTGCTGTCCCAGTTGGTTTCTTGAAAACAATATATGTCAGCTTTCACTGTTTTTAGGATCTCTTCAAATTTACACATGCTGCCAAGACCATTGGCATTTAAGGATGCAACTTTAATCACGGCAGCAGCTAGTATGAAGCTAAAAAGAAAGATGAGCCTCATTTCTTTCTCTTTAGATCCCCTTTTTCTCCCTTGTCGATTAGCAGTCTTTTTTTCCTTACCCTAAGGAGTTGATGACTTTCAGTAGCCAAATCCCCAATACAAATCATACTCACTATATTCTTCTTCATCATCACCATCATCTTCATCATCATCATCATTCACTATTATTACCATCCTCAATATTATCACCATCACAGTCCACTTCCTCCACCTTATCATCATCATCTTGTTTTGCTCCGTCACGTTTAAAGCCAGCCTTAGCCAAAGCTGCAGATGGGGTCTCATTGACAATAATCATTTTACTCACATGCCCACTCCTTTCTTTGCTGCCCAATAAGCACTGGACTACCTCTGGACCCAATTTCTGGTTGTCGGGAATGCCTCCTTCCGCTTGTACAGCGCACTCCTTCTGTCCTTGATGCAACCATAGGCTTTCGACATCATCCAAGGTGTCCCCCATTGCGTCCTCTTGTATGGGTCCATTCCCACCCTCACCTGCCCCAGTGGGCAAGTCTGCAACCTCCATTACACCACCGTACCGCTCTCCTCACTCAGCTCATGACATTCCCTGGCATAATGCCCTTGTTTATCGCACCTGTGGCATGTAAACTCAGGACAGTCTCTCAAAACATGTCCAGGCTGGATACAAAGACGACACACTTTCACTTGCTTATTGTGAATCACTCTAAAGTACTCAGCACCCTCCAAAGTTTCAAATTTGGTTGAATATGGCAGTGATTGAACAGTGTCAGAAAACTTCACTTTACAGAAGCGTGTTCCATCTGCGATTTCAGTTCCTGGCCATGTCCTCCTCTTGATTGGTGTTGTTGCCTTAACTCCCCATCCTTTTAGCTTATTGCAAATGTCCTCATCTGTGATGTACACCGGCAGATTCATGAATGATACAACAAGCTCGTCATTGCACAGATCTCTGGCCAATATTTTGCAGTTTCTGATTTTAAATCCATCAATCAGCCTTTCTTTTCCTTTGCTGTGATTCATCGTGATCTCATACTTTTTGTCTCCTTTAAACCGACATCCATTTACAGCTCCACAAACATCGTTGATTCCTCTGAGTAATTCCATCATTGTAATCTTCTCATCCCCAACAATTTCCACACTCACAGTTAAGCTCTTTTCAAATAACTTTTCCTCCATCCTAGCGATTCCCCTTGTTCTTTGAAGCGGCTAGCTCCGCTTGTGCTCCTCCATTGTTTCCTTCCATGTGCTCCAAACAATCCAAAACCTTTTTCAGGCATTTTGAGGGAAAAAAGAGACAATCTTGGATTTTTTCAACATTTCATTGCCTCTTTTTTTTTTTTAAACAATAAAGCTTACAGCACCTGGTATTCCCAGGCGGTCTCCCATCCAAGTACTAACCAGGCCCGACCCTGCTTATCTTCCGAGATCAGACGAGTTCGGGCGTTCTTTTTTTTTTTTTTTTTTTTTTATTAAAATAGTACATCATTACAGCAATACATCATTACAATAAAAACTTTCCATTTACATTAGTTTTACAGTATGCATAATCCCAGTTTTCTCTGAAAAAAGTGCCTTGTTTAATTTTCACACAAAGTCCTCTTTAGGCACTACTATTTTGTATCTTTTAAAGAGTAATCAGGACATCAGTGTTAAAAATCTTATAAAAGTTATCCAGTTGTTTCTCCATTTCAAAATATTTAAACAAGGTTTGTCCATAATTTTCCACCAGTCCTTTAAACACCATCCATACATCCAATACAAAATTCCTATTTTTTGCCACATTCCTCCTTTTCCATATTGCTTTTTTTACTAAAACCATCAATAAATTAATCACCTTTTTGTTAACATTATTTTCATTTGTACCAAACATTAACATTGTGTTCCAATTAAAATCCTCTTCCTTACCTCTTAAACCTTTCACCAGTTCTTTTGTTTCGTCAAAGAAACCTTTCAGTTTTTCACAATATAAAAACAGGTGTAAAGTCCAAAATCCAGATTTTTGTTTTCTCAAATCTACTAGTCCCATCCCTCCCTCCTCTGCCAGCCCATCAAGGTGTTGTAAGCAATCTTGGGGTTTTTTTATCCCATAAAAATCCAAAATAAAACTTTTCATTCTTTTGTCTCACCCACAGCGGCATTCGCAAGATACATGTGAAACATACCACATTTTTGATACCATTAAAACATTTATAATTAAAATCTTTCCTTTTAGACTTAAATCTGTTTCTCCCAAAATACCAACCTTCTTTCCATTCCATCTACTATCTCCCCCCACATAGTATCCTGAACCTTCTTTTCATTTTTTCCTAAAAGCACCCCTAAAATCTTCATTTCTTGTACTTCCGTGAATCTCACAATACTCGTCAAACCTGGCACCCTTCCAAATTTCATAATCCATCTTCTCTACCCTTGACAATACCAATTCACTTTCTCTCATCACATCTTTAACACTTTGCAAGTTTTCTACTACTATAGTTGTGTCGTCAGCGTACTGATAAATTTTGCTTAACTCCTTTCCTCTAATTATCTCTATTCCTTTTATTTTTTCAATTTTTAACTATTAATCCCAATGGTTCTGCAACTAATGAATATAGTTGCGCTGATAACGGGCATCCTTGTCTTATAGATCTAGTTAATATAAAAGGCTCTGTTAAAAAACCATTACACTTTTATTTTTGTTAATGCATCTTTGTATAAAATTTTTAACCATTTTCTAAAATTCTCCCCAAAACCAAACTGCTCTAAAACCGAAAATAAAAAACCATGTTCCACTCTATCAAAGGCCTTCTCGAAGTCCAAACCAATAACATAGCCATCCTTGTTTTCTCCACTTACATAGCTTACCACATCTCTTATACTACTTGTTATATCAGCTATATCTCTTCCCATTACTCCATAAGCCTGATTTGTCTCTATTATACTTGGTAAAATATTTTTCAATCTGTTCGCTAAAACTTTCGCTAAAATCTTCAAGTCTGTATTTAACATTGTTATTGGTCTAAAATTCTTTAAAAGCGTCCTATCTCCCTTTCTTTTATATATTATTTTCATCAAACCCATACTCATTTTTTGATTAAAAGCTTCCTTCTTAAAAACCTCCTCATATACTTCTTTTAGAATTAGACTTATTTTATCCTTAAAAACTTTATAAAATTCATTACCTATCCCATCTATACCCGGACTTTTCTTACTTTTCAAGTTAAGTGATTGCTTGTATTATTTCTTCCTGCTGTACTTCTTTATCACATTCTATTTTGTCTATCTCCTCCACTCTCCTTGTTATTTGTTGTAATAATGTTTTTCATTTTTACATTTGCATCTTTCATTTTAAATAAATCTTCGTAATAGCTTCTTACTTCTTTCAAAATTCCCTTAGTGTCCTTAATTAAATCGCCTTTTTTATTTTTTAACTCTTTTATCATTTCTGACTTAGCGTTACTCCTTTCTAGATTGAAGAAAAACCTGGTACATTTTTCCCCTTCCACTGTAAATTTTGCTCTACTTCTTAACATTGCTCCATTACATTTACTTTCTTCAAATTTCCTGAGTTTTTCCTCCATTACTATAACATTTTGTACATTCACCACCTCCTTATTTAACTCTTCCTTTAAATTATCTCTTATCTCATTTTCCTTAGCCCTTTTCACTTTCTTTATCAACCTACTATACTTTATAGAGTATTTTTTTATTTCATATTTAACGTTCTCCCACCACAATCTTTTGTCTTCCCAATACATTCCATTTCCTTTTTCTTTTTTCTATTATTTCTTTAATCCTTTGTTTATAACTTTCATCTTTTAAAAGCTCTGTGTTTAAAATCCAAACCCCAGGTCCCTTAATTCCATCTTTAAATATATATACATCTTTAATATTCTTCTTCATCATCACCATCATCTTCATCATCATCATCATTCATCACTATTACCATCCTCAATATTATCACCATCACAGTCCACTTCCTCCACCTTATCATCATCATCTTGTTTTGCTCCGTCACGTTTAAAGCCAGCCTTAGCCAAAGCTGCAGATGGGGGTCTCATCTGACAATAACCATTCTACTCACATGCCCACACCTTCTCCGCTGCCCAATAAGCACCTGGACTTAACCCTTGGACCCAATTTCTGGTTGTCGCAATGCCTCCTTCCGCTTGCAGCCACTCCTTCTGTCCTTGATGCAACCATAGGCTTTCGACATCATCCAAGGTGTCCCCCATTGCGTCCTTCTCTGCATGGGGTCCATTCCCACCCTCACCTGCCCCAGTGGGCAAGTCTGCAACCTCCATTACAGCAGTCCCACGGACCCTCACCTGAGCTCATGACATTCCCTGGCATAATGCCCTTGTTGTGATCGCACCTGTGGCATGTCAACTCAGGACAGTCTCTCAAAACATGTCTCAGGCTCGGATACAGAAGACGACACACTTTCACTTGCTTATCGCTCAAACACTCTGAAGTACTCAGCACCCTCCAAAGTTTCAAATTTGGTTGAATATGGCAGTGATCCTCAACAGTGTCAGAAAACTTCACTTTACCAGAAGCGTGTTCCATCTGCCGATTTCAGTTCCTGTGCCATGTCCTCCTCTCTGATTGGTGTTGTTGCCTTAACTCCCCATCCTTTTAGCTTATTGCAAATGTCCTCATCTGTGATGTACACCGGCAGATTCATGAATGATACAACAAGCTCGTCATTGCACAGATCTCTGGCCAATATTTTGCAGTTTCTGATTTTAAATCCATCAATCAGCCTTTCTTTTCCTTTGCTGTGATTCATCGTGATCTCATACTTTTTGTCTCCTTTAACCGACATCCATTTACAGCTCCACAAACATCGTTGCCATTCCTCTGAGTAATTCCATCATTGTAATCTTCTCATCCCCAACAATTTCCACACTCACAGTTAAGCTCTTTTCAAATAACTTTTCCTCCATCCTAGCGCGATTCCCTTTGTTCTTTGAAGCGGCTAGCTCCGCTTGTGCTCCTCCATTGTTTCCTTCCATGTGCTCCAAACAATCCAAAACCTTTTTCAGGCATTTTGAGGGAAAAAAGAGACAATCTTGGATTTTTTCAACATTTCATTGCCTCTTTTTTCTTTTTTAAACAATAAAGCTTACAGCACCTGGTATTCCCAGGCGGTCTTCCCATCCAAGTACTAACCAGGCTCTACCCTGCTTATCTTCCGAGATCAGACGAGTTCGGGCGTCTCTTTTTTTTTTTTTTTTTTTTTTATTAAAATAGTACATCAGTTACCAGCAATACATCATTACAATAAAAACTTTCCAGTTTACATTAGTTTTACAGTATGACATAATCCCAGTTTTCTCCTGAAAAAAGTGCCTTGTTTAATTTTCACACAAAGTCCCCTCTAGGCACTACTATTTTGTATCTTTTAAGAGTAATCAGGACATCAGTGCTTAAAAATCTTATAAGAGCTTATCCATGTTGTTTCTCCTATTTCAAAATATTTAAACAAGGTTTGTCCATAATTTTCCACCAGTCCTTTAAAACACCATCCATACATCCAATTGTTTTGCCACATTCCTCCTTTTCCATATTGCTTTTTCCCAATGAACTATCAGAAATTAATCACCTTTTTGTTAATATTTATCTCCATTTTTTAAATTTAAACATTAACATTGTGTTCCAATTAAAATCCTCTTCCTTACCTCTTAAATCTTTCACCAGTTCTTTTGTTTTGTCAAAGAAACCTTTCAGACTTTTTCACAATATAAAAACAGGTGTAAAATCCCTTCATCACTCTGTTAAAACAAACCTTGCATACCGCATCTCGTTCCATTCCAAATTTACACAGTCTCATCCCAGTAAAAATAACATTGTGTCTTACCATAAAATAATCCAAAACTTACAGGTCAGAATTTAAAAGAGCCCATCTTATATTTTTCCAAAATGTCTTTTACTGTATATGTGGCATTCAAAATGTCTTAACCAAGAGTTCATTGGCTTTTGGCTTTTTAAAAACAGACGAATTAAATACTGATAAAGTTCTCCACATTACATGATTTAAAACACACCTCTTTGCTTCATTTTAAAAACACTTCCATTTTATTCTCGTACTCCTATCACCTTGAATCACTTCTAACCAATCTTCTGGAATTTTACTTTTAACCTCCTCATATTGTTTACTCTAAACATTCACATTGTACTCCTCTTTTGCTTCTTCCATTGCATCTATGATTACTTGTAAAGGTAAAAAACCTTCTTTGAATTCATATAAAATATCTCTTAACTTCCAAAAATAATCAACGTCCCACCCATTCTTCTTAAAATAAAGTTCCCTTCCTTGTGTCACAATCTTCTTGTTTTAGAAACAAAGGTTGATTTAAAATGGTCTTCCCTTCCAACAGGTTTAAAATCCACCTCTGCTAAAAAAGAACCCCCAAGCGCTTAAAACTTCCTTGTAAAATTCCGGTATTAACTTGTATCATCCAATTCTTCAATTTCTCCATCCATAAATATTGTCTCCTATTTGTAAGTGTCCACACCTATTCAAATAAAACTCCATTGTCCCCTTCCAATCTTCTTTATTTTCTTTGTTTCTAAAATATTCTCTTCACCACCTTTACCTCACAGTTTTTCCATTTTTTGTTCCAAACTCTACCGAGTCCCATCCCCCCTCCCTCCTCTGCCAGCCCGATCAAAGGTGTCGTAAGCAATTCTTGGGGTTCTTTTAATCGCCTGATAAAACATCACGATGATTCACAGCAGGCAGAAGTTAAAACCTGTCGGCTGTGTTTGAGTCGGAGCACATTATTAAAAAATTGTCAAAAATCTCATTTTCCTGAGCGCCTTTTCACTTTCTTTATCAACCTACTATACTTTAGAGAGTATTTTTTTATTTCATATTTAACGTTCTCCCACCACAATCTTTTGTCTTCCCAATACATTCCATTTCCTTTTTTTCTTTTTTTCTATTATTTCTTTAATCCTTTGTTTATAACTTTCATCTTTTAAAAGCTCTGTGTTTAAAATCCAAACCCCAGGTCCCTTAATTCCATCTTTAAAATCCATCCTCATTAAAACCAATTTATGATCACTCAATGAAGTTTCTTTATAAGATACATCCTCTATAAAATGTTCTCTAGGTCCCTTGTGCATAAAAAGTGATCTATTCTTGTTTGACACAAGAAGTTCCCAACTAGTTGTTTTCTAGAAAATTTCTTTTGTTTTCATTTTGATCTCTCCACACATCAATTAAGCTTTTTTCTTCCATCATTCTTTTAAGTTCTTTTCTTCCCATATCTATTCTAAAAACCATTTCCATTCTGCCATATCGCACTTATTAAAAACTTGTATTAAAATCTCCTACCGTTCTCCCAACTTTCCATTAAGTCCTACTTATAATCACTTATTTCTTCATATTTATTTCTTCATTAGGTGCATGAACATTAATCAAAAATAAATGTTCTATCCTCATATCTCATTTCAACAGCAATACATTTACCTTTTCTATCATTATATATTTGTTTAACCTTAATGTCCTTCTCCTTTCTTACTAAAATAGCAACTCCTCTTCCCATTCTTCCATCGCCATTATTAAATATATTTCTCCATCCTATCTTTTTAAATCTGCCATAATTTCATCCTTCCAATTGTTTCCTGTAATACAATTACATCTTCTTTACACAACTCTTTTACTTTTTCAAATTTTCCCTTATTCAGTAGACCTCTTGCATTTAAACTCACCAAATTCTAAAACCATAAATGAAATTACTAAGAGTTTCAAATACATAATTTCACAAGTCTAGCTCTTCTTCCTCTTCAGACATTTTAAAACCTCAAATCTGTTCGTACATTTCATTTGCTCTTTTCTTATAAATCTTTTGGCATTATCTAGATTGGTGTGTTACCTTTCTGCGTTCTTCTTCTTATCACTCCACTTAATTCTTTGTCCTTTCTTTTCCCATCTTGTACACTTTCTTTTTCTTTTCTCTTTCTTTTTTCAACCTTTTACTCCTTTCGTATCCCTTACTATTCCACCCGTCCATTGTCTTTGTTAATGTGTCCATTTGTGTCATTCTCCCGCATTCCATCTCCTCTTTCCCTCACCCTCAATCCCCTGTTCATTGTCTTCTTCCGGCTCTTCTTCGATTTCCTCTCCTTCCATTTCTCCCTTCTGCTCTTCTTCCGGCTCAGTTGTTTCATTCGTTTCATTAGCTTCATTCTGCATCTGCCTCCCCTCCTCTTGTTGCTGCTGTGTATCCTCTCTCCTTCTATCTCACATTCACACTTTTTTAAAGCTTTAAAGCAATCCGGGCACTTTTCAGCTCTTACAGTCCCTCGTGAAGTGTCCTTGTTCCTCGCATTTGAAGCACGTAAAGGTTGTGACAATTTTTGACTGATGTGCTCCGGCACTCATAACACAGCCGACAGGTTTAACCTGCCTGCTGTGAATAATCCTGAAGTACTGTGTTCCTTCCTCTGTCTCAAAACGTGCACTATACGGTAGGGAGGCCACTTCTTTGGGGAATTTGACTTTGACAAAGCGCGTTCCGTCTCCAAAGCTCCGTGCCTGGGTATACTCTCCTTCTATTTGTGAGATGGGGACCACTCTCCACCCCTCCAGCTTGTCCAACAATAATGGCGTCATCCAGATAGGCTGGCAGGTGCATAAATGAAACCACAAAAACTCTGTCCTTTAGTTTCTTTACTTTGCACATTCTTCCTTTTATTTCCAATCCATCCAATAGTTCATCACATGTTTCTTCTGTAGCTGAAGTTACTTTCGTACTCTTTCATTCTGTTCTGGGCCTCACTGCCAATATTTGATCAATTCCCACCTGTTCTGATAAAACTCCGATGACATCCTCCGCTTTTCCGTCAGGCACCTCTGCTAGATCCACCTGTTACAGTTGCCTCCTTTGTATAGATCCTCCTTTCCTTTTTGTCTTCGTGCCTTCTTTCTCTGTAATCCTTTATCCTTGCTAGGGTCTGCATCCGACTTGGTCCTCCAGCCATATCCATGTCTTTACCATGTAATCCATCCATTTTGTTAAGAGTTCAAGTGTAAAAGCTCCCCAGACAGCCTAGGCTGCTGGGAAGTGTTTAAACCAAAAAGAGAAAAACAAAACAAAACAAATACTGTACTTAAACAAAGCAAACTAAGAAAGCAAAATGGGGAGTAGCCTTTCTCTCCCAACTTCTGCCACACAACTTCCTGCGTCCACAAGGGGGCGTTCTCAAGGTGGTATGGTCGTAAGTGAAATCTGCTGCCAAAATTGGGCTATTTGAAGAAAAAAAAACAAGAGACTCTTTCAGGCTTTCTGAAGAAACTCAGAACATTTTCAGGCATTTTGAGGGAAAAATAGCACAATCTTGGATTTTTTTTAACATTTCAGTGCCTCTTTTTTTTTTTTTTTTTCCAAAGACAAACTAGTTTGCCACTAGTGCAATGTGTACAGCACGCTGGAAACCTAGACCCCGTTGGGAAGAGAGACAGCTAATAGATACGCCCGACGTGTGGTGCTCTGAACCCATGACCCTGAGATTAAGAGTCTCTATCTCAACTATAGCTAGCCAGGCGGGTGCAGAGCTTTGCTTTGGGCTCGTCGCCAGATTTAACGGAGCCTCACAACGATTGGCCTCATGTCTGAGAGCCTGATAGGTTACAAGTTACTGGTGGCGTCCTTATAAGACCAAAATCTCCATCCTGATGTTGGAAACTGGTGATTTAAGAAGGAGTTTTGAGCAGGACCTGTCTGGAACATAGTCCTCCTCTACCACTTGGAACAAAACATGATCATTCCATCAACACCACAGATCCTCGATGGTGAGTTAAAAGGAGTTTTTAACTGGACCCTCTTTGGAACACAGGCCTCCTCCACCACTTGGAACAAAAACATGACCAATCCATCCACACACCACAGGATGCCTGATGGTGATTTAAAAGGAATTTTGAGCAGGACTTCTTTGGAACACAGCCCTGCTCCACCACTTGGAACAAACATGATCATTGCATCCACATACCACAGATGCTCGATGGTGGTTTAAACATAATTTTGAACAGGACCTCTTTGGAACACAGGCCTCCTCCAGCACTTGGAACAAGACATGACCATTATATCCACACACCACGGATGCTCAAAGGTGTTTTAAAAGATTTTGAAAAGGACCTCTCTGGAACACATGCCTCGTCCACCTCACGAAACATGAATAATTCCTCAACATGCCACAGCAAACTTGCGCATGTGCTAAATTCTGCGCGTATGTGTCAGTGGTTACTTGGCAGGATGACACTGAAAAACATCCATCGTCCCTGGGTGGGCTCGAACCACCAACCTTTCGGTTAACAGCCGAACGCGCTGAACCGATTGCGCCATAGAGACCTGCTGTGAGGCAGGCACTGGGTCAGTTTGTGAAAAGAGCAGGATTGGACGTTTCTGGCAAAGACAAACTAGTTTGCCACTAGCGCAATGTGTACAGCGCACTGGAAACCTACACCCCGTTGGGAAGAGAGACAGCTAATAGATACGCCCAACGTGGGGCTCGAACCCACGACCCTGAGATTAAGAGTCTCATGCTCTACCGACTGAGCTAGCCGGGCATGTCAGAGCTTTTCTTTGGGCTCGTCGCAGATTTTAACGGAGCCTCACATTTTGCGAATCGATTGGCCTCATGTCTGAGAGCCTGATAGGTTACAAGTTACTGGTGGCGTCCTATAAGACCAAAATCTCCATCCTGATGTTGGAAATGGTGATTTAAAAAGGAGTTTTGAGCAGGACCTGTCTGGAACATAGTCCTCCTCTACCACTTGGAACAAAACATGATCATTCCATCAACACCACAGATCCTCGATGGTGAGTTAAAAGGAGTTTTTAACAGGACCACTTTGGAACACAGGCCTCCTCCACCACTATTTTGAACAGGACCTCTTTGGAACACAGGCCTCCTCCACCACTTGGAACAAAACATGACCAATCCATCCACACACCACAGATGCTGATGGTGATTTAAAAGGAATTTTGAGCAGGACTTCTTTGGAACACAGCCCTGCTCCACCACTTGGAACAAACATGATCATTGCATCCACATACCACAGATGCTCGATGGTGGTTTAAACATAATTTTGAACAGGACCTCTTTGGAACACAGGCCTCCTCCAGCACTTTGAACAAGACATGACCATTATATCCACACACCACGGATGCTCAAAGGTGTTTTAAAAGGAGTTTTGAAAAGGACCTCTCTGGAACACATGCCTCGTCCACCTCACGAAACATGAATAATTCCTCAACACGCCACAGCAAACTTGCGCATGTGCTAAATTCTGCGCGTATGTGTCAGTGGTTACTTGGCAGGATGACACTGAAAAACATCCATCGTCCCTGGGTGGGCTCGAACCACCAACCTTTCGGTTAACAGCCGAACGCGCTGAACCGATTGCGCCACAGAGACCTGCTGTGAGCCAGCCACTGGGTCAGTTTGTGAAAAGAGCAGAATTGGACGTTTCTGGCAAAGACAAACTAGTTTGCCACTGAGCGCAATGTGTACAGCGCGCTGGAAACTTAGACCACGTTGGGAAGAGAGACAGCTAATAGATACGCCCAACGTGGGGCTCGAACCCACGACCCTGAGATTAAGAGTCTCATGCTCTACCGACTGAGCTAGCCGGGCGGGTGCAGAGCTTTGCTTTGGGCTCGTCGGAGTACTTCTTAAATCGGAGCCTCCACATTTTGCGAATCGATTGGCCTCATGTCTGTAGAGCCTGATAGGTTACAAGTTACTGGTGGCGTCCTTATAAGACCAAAACTCTCCATCCTGGATGTTGGAAATGGTGATTTAAAAAGGAGTTTTGAGCAGGACCTGTCTGGAACATAGTCCTCCTCTACCACTTGGAACAAAAACATGATCATTCCATCAACACCACAGATCCTCCGATGGTGAGGTAAAAGGAGTTTTTAACAGGACCACTTTGGAACACAGGCCTCCTCCACCACTATTTTGAACAGGACCTCTTTGGAACACAGGCCTCCTCCACCACTTGGAACAAAACATGACCAATCCATCCACACACCACAGATGCTGATAGTGATTTAAAAAGGAATTTTGAGCAGGACTTCTTTGGAACACAGCCCTGCTCCACCACTTGGAACAAACATGATCATTGCATCCACATACCACAGATGCTCGATGGTGGTTTAAACATAATTTTGAACAGGACCTCTTTGGAACACAGGCCTCCTCCAGCACTTGGAACAAGACATGACCATTATATCCACACACCACGGATGCTCAAAGGTGTTTTAGAAGAAGTTTTGAAAAGGACCTCTCTGGAACACATGCCTCGTCCACCTCACGAAACATGAATAATTCCTCAACACGCCACAGCAAACTTGCGCATGTGCTAAATTCTCGCGCGTATGTGTCAGTGGTTACTTGGCAGGATGACACTGAAAAACATCCATCGTCCCTGGGTGGGTCTGAACCACTCAACCTTTCGGTTACAGCCAAGCGTGGAACCAATTGCGCGCTACAGCAGACCTGCTGTGAGCCAGCCATGGGGTCAGTTTGTGAAAAGAGCAGGATTGGACGTTTCTGGCAAAGACAAACTAGTTTGCCACTGAGCGCAATGTGTACAGCGCGTCTGAAAACCTAGTACTCCATTGGGAAGAGCCCACAGCTATGCATAGGCCGCACGGCCGGGGCTCTAAACCCACGACCCTGAGACCAAGAGTCTCATGCACTTATCCCGACTGAGCTAGCCAGGCGGGTGCAGAGCTTTGCTTCTGGCTCGCCGGAGATTTTAACGGAGCCTCACATTTTGCGAATCGATTGGCCTCATGTCTGAGAGCCTGATAGGTTACAAGTTACTGGTGGCGTCTATAAGACCAAAATCCTCCATCCTGATGTTGGGAAATGGTGATTTAAAGGTAGTTTTGAGCAGTGACCTGTCTGGAACACAGTCCCTCCTCTACCACTTGGAACAAAACATGATCATTCCATCAACACCACAGATCCTCGGTGGCGAGCCTTAGAAGGAGTTTTTAAGACAGCCCCTACTTTGGAACACAGGCCTCCTCCACCCACCATATTTTGAACAGGTCCCCTTTGGAACACAGGCCTCCTCCAGCCACTCTGGACGACAAAACATGACCAATCCATCCACACACCACAGATGCTGATGGTGATTTAAAGGGAATTTTGAGCAGGACTTCTTTGGAACACAGCCCTGCTCCACCACTTGGAACAAACATGATCATTGCATCCACATACCACAGATGCTCGATGGTGGTTTAAACATAATTTTGAACAGGACCTCTTTGGAACACAGGCCTCCTCCAGCACTTGGAACAAGACATGACCATTATATCCACACACCACGGATGCTCAAAGGTGTTTTAAAAGGAGTTTTGAAAAGGACCTCTCTGGAACACATGCCTCGTCCACCTCACGAAAACATGAATAATTCCTCAACATGCCACAGCAAACTTGCGCATGTGCTAAATTCTGCGTGTATGTGTCAGTGGTTACTTGGCAGGATGACACTGAAAAACATCCATCGTCCCTGGGTGGGCTCGAACCACCAACCTTTCGGTTAACAGCCGAACGCGCTGAACCGATTGCGCCACAGAGACCTGCTGTGAGCCAGCCACTGGGTCAGTTTGTGAAAAGAGCAGGATTGGACGTTTCTGGCAAAGACAAACTAGTTTGCCACTGAGCGCAATGTGTACAGCGCGCTGGAAACCTAGACTCCGTTGGGAAGAGAGACAGCTAATAGATACGCCCAACGGTGGGGCTCTGAACCCACGACCCTGAGATTAAGAGTCTCATGCTCTACCGACTGAGCTAGCCGGGCGGGTGCAGAGCTTTGCTTTGGGCTCGTCGCAGATTTTAACGGAGCCTCACATTTTGCGAATCGATTGGCCTCATGTCTGAGAGCCTGATAGGTTACAAGTTACTGGTGGCGTCCTTATAAGACCAAAATCTCCATCCTGATGTTGGAAATGGTGATTTAAAAAGGAGTTTTGAGCAGGACCTGTCTGGAACATAGTCCTCCTCTACCACTTGGAACAAAACATGATCATTCCATCAACACCACAGATCCTCGATGGTGAGTTAAAAGGAGTTTTTAACAGGACCACTTTGGAACACAGGCCTCCTCCACCACTATTTTGAACAGGACCTCTTTGGAACACAGGCCTCCTCCACCACTTGGAACAAAACATGACCAATCCATCCACACACCACAGATGCTGATGGTGATTTAAAAGGAATTTTGAGCAGGACTTCTTTGGAACACAGCCCTGCTCCACCACTTGGAACAAACATGATCATTGCATCCACATACCACAGATGCTCGATGGTGGTTAAAACATAATTTTGAACAGGACCTCTTTGGAACACAGGCCTCCTCCAGCACTTGGAACAAGACATGACCATTATATCCACACACCACGGATGCTCAAAGGTGTTTTAAAAGGAGTTTTGAAGAGGACCTCTCTGGAACACATGCCTCGTCCACCTCACGAAACATGAATAATTCCTCAACACGCCACAGCAAACTTGCGCATGTGCTAAATTCTGCGCATATGTGTCAGTGGTTACTTGGCAGGATGACACTGAAAAACATCCATCGTCCCTGGGTGGGCTCTGAACCACCAACCTTTCGGTTAACAGCCGAACGCGCTGAACCGATTGCGCCATAGAGACCTGCTGTGAGGCAGGCACTGGGTCAGTTTGTGAAAAGAGCAGGATTGGACGTTTCTGGCAAAGACAAACTAGTTTGCCACTAGCGCAATGTGTACAGCGCACTGGAAACCTACACTCCGTTGGGAAGAGAGACAGCTAATAGATACGCCCAACGTGGGGCTCGAACCCACGACCCTGAGATTAAGAGTCTCATGCTCTACCGACTGAGCTAGCCGGGCATGTCAGAGCTTTTCTTTGGGCTCGTCGCAGATTTTAACGGAGCCTCACATTTTGCGAATCGATTGGCCTCATGTCTGAGAGCCTGATAGGTTACAAGTTACTGGTGGCGTCCTTATAAGACCAAAATCTCCATCCTGATGTTGGAAATGGTGATTTAAAAGGAGTTTTGAGCAGGACCTGTCTGGAACATAGTCCTCCTCTACCACTTGGAACAAAACATGATCATTCCATCAACACCACGAACCACCAACCTTTCGGTTAACAGCCGAACGCGTGAACCGATTGCGCCACAGAGACCTGCTGTGAGCCAGCCACTGGGTCAGTTTATGAAAAGAGCAGGATTGGACGTTTCTGGCAAAGACAAACTAGTTTGCCACTAGCGCAATGTGTACAGTGAGCTGGAAACCTAGACCCCGTTGGGAAGAGAGACAGCTAATAGATACGCCCAACGTGGTGCTCTAACCCACGACCCTGAGATTAAGAGTCTCATGCTCTACCGACTGAGCTAGCCGGGCGGGTGCAGGAGCTTTGCTTTGGGCTCGTCACAGATTTTAACGGAGCCTCACATTTTGGGAATCGATTGGCCTCATGTCTGAGAGCCTGATAGGTTACAAGTTACTGGTGGCGTCCTTATAAGACCAAAATCTCCATCCTGATGTTGGAAATGGTGATTTAAAAGTGAGTTTTGAGCAGGACCTGTCTGGAACATAGTCCTCCTCTACCACTTGGAACAAAACATGATCATTCCATCAACACCACAGATCCTCGATGGTGAGTTAAAGGAGTTTTTAACAGGACCACTTTGGAACACAGGCCTCCTCCACCACTATTTTGAACAGGACCTCTTTGGAACACAGGCCTCCTCCACCACTTGGAACAAAACATGACCAATCCATCCACACACCACAGATGCTGATGGTGATTTAAAAGGAATTTTGAGCAGGACTTCTTTGGAACACAGCCCTGCTCCACCACTTGGAACAAACATGATCATTGCATCCACATACCACAGATGCTCGATGGTGGTTTAAACATAATTTTGAACAGGACCTCTTTGGAACACAGGCCTCCTCCAGCACTTGGAACAAGACATGACCATTATATCCACACACCACGGATGCTCAAAGGTGTTTTAAAAGGAGTTTTGAAAAGGACCTCTCTGGAACACATGCCTCGTCCACCTCACGAAACATGAATAATTCCTCAACACGCCACAGCAAACTTGCGCATGTGCTAAATTCTGCGCGTATGTGTCAGTGGTTACTTGGCAGGATGACACTGAAAAACATCCATCGTCCCTGGGTGGGCTCGAACCACCAACCTTTCGGTTAACAGCCGAACGCGCTAACCGATTGCGCCACAGAGACCTGCTGTGAGCCAGCCACTGGGTCAGTTTGTGAAGAGCAGAATTGGACGTTTCTGGCAAAGACAAACTAGTTTGCCACTAGCGCAATGTGTACAGCGCGCTGGAAACCTAGACCACGTTGGGAAGAGAGACAGCTAGTAGATACGCCCAACGTGGGGCTCGAACCCACGACCCTGAGATTAAGAGTCTCATGCTCTACCGACTGAGCTAGCCGGGCGGGTGCAGAGCTTTGCTTTGGGCTCGTCGCAGATTTTAACGGAGCCTCACATTTTGCGAATCTGATTGGCCTCATGTCTGAGAGCCTGATAGGTTACAAGTTACTGGTGGCTTCCTTATAAGACCAAAATCTCCATCCTGATGTTGGAAATGGTGATTTAAAAAGGAGTCTTTGAGCAGGACCTGTCTGGAACACAGTCCTCCTCTACCAATTGGAACAAGACATGATCATTCCATCAACACCACAGATCCTCGATGGTGAGTTAAAAGGAAGTTTCAAAACAGGACCACTTTGGAACACAGGCCTCCTGAAAACCATCCATCGTCCCTGGTGGGCTCCGACCACTAAACTTTCGTTTAACAGCCGAACGCGTGAACCCATTGCGCTGCATAGACCTGCTGTGAGGCAGGCACTGGGTCAGTTTGTGAAAAGAGCAGGATTGGACGTTTCTGGCAAAGACAAACTAGTTTGCCACTAGCGCAATGTGTACAGGCGCTTGGAAACCTAGACCCCGTTGGGAAAGAGACAGCTAGTACAGCACGCCTGACGTGGGGCTCTAACCCATGACCCTGAGATTAAGAGTCTCATGCTTACCCACTGAGCTAGCCGGGCGGGTGCAGCGCTTTGCTTTTGGGCTTGTGCGCAGATTTTAACGTAGCCTTACATTTTGCGAAATTCAATTGGCCTCATGTCTGAGAGCCTGATAGGTTACAAGTTACTGGTGGCTTCCTTATAAGACCAAAATCTCCATCCTGGATGTTGGAAACTGGTGATTTAAAAGGAGTTTTGAGCAGGACCTGTCTGGAACATAGTCCTCCTCTACCAATTGGAACAAAACATGATCATTCCATCAACACCACAGATCTCTCGATGGTGACTTAAAAGGAGTTTCTAACAGGACCACTTTGGAACACAGGCCTCCTGAAAATCATCCATCGTCCCTGGGTGGGCTCGAACCACCAAACTTTCGTTTAACAGCCGAACGCGTGAACCGATTGCGCCATAGAGACCTGCTGTGAGGCAGGCACTGGGTCAGTTTGTGAAAAGAGCAGGATTGGACGTTTCTGGCAAAGACAAACTAGTTTGCCACTAGCGCAATGTGTACAGCGCACTGGAAACCTACACCCCGTTGGGAAGAGAGACAGCTAATAGATACGCCCAACGTGGGGCTCGAACCCACGACCCTGAGATTAAGAGTCTCATGTCTCTACCGACTGAGCTAGCCGGGCATGTCAGAGCTTTTCTTTGGGCTCGTCGCAGATTTTAACGGAGCCTCACATTTTGCGAATCGATTGGCCTCATGTCTGAGAGCCTGATAGGTTACAAGTTACTGGTGGCGTCCTTATAAGACCAAAATTTCCATCCTGATGTTGGAAATGGTGATTTAAAAAGGAGTTTTGAGCAGGACCTGTCTGGAACATAGTCCTCCTCTACCACTTGGAACAAAACATGATCATTCCATCAACACCACGAACCACCAACCTTTCGGTTAACAGCCGAACGCGCTAACCGATTGCGCCACAGAGACCTGCTGTGAGCCAGCCACTGGGTCAGTTTATGAAAAGAGCAGGATTGGACGTTTCTGGCAAAGACAAACTAGTTTGCCACTAGCGCAATGTGTACAGTGAGCTGGACACCTAGACCCCGTTGGGAAGAGAGACAGCTAATAGATACGCCCAACGTGGTGCTCGAACCCACGACCCTGAGATTAAGAGTCTCATGCTCTACCGACTGAGCTAGCCGGGCGGGTGAGGAGCTTTGCTTTGGGCTCGTCACAGATTTTAACGGAGCCTCACATTTTGGGAATCGATTGGCCTCATGTCTGAGAGCCTGATAGGTTACAAGTTACTGGTGGCGTCCTTATAAGACCAAAATCTCCATCCTGATGTTGGAAATGGTGATTTAAAAAGGAGTTTTGAGCAGGACCTGTCTGGAACATAGTCCTCCTCTACCACTTGGAACAAAACATGATCATTCCATCAACACCACGAACCACCAACCTTTCGGTTAACAGCCGAACGCGCTAACCGATTGCGCCACAGAGACCTGCTGTGAGCCAGCCACTGGGTCAGTTTATGAAAAGAGCAGGATTGGACGTTTCTGGCAAAGACAAACTAGTTTGCCACTAGCGCAATGTGTACAGTGAGCTGGAAACCTAGACCCCGTTGGGAAGAGAGACAGCTAATAGATACGCCCAACGTGGTGCTCGAACCCACGACCCTGAGATTAAGAGTCTCATGCTCTACCGACTGAGCTAGCCGGGCGGGTGAGGAGCTTTGCTTTGGGCTCGTCACAGATTTTAACGGAGCCTCACATTTTGGGAATCGATTGGCCTCATGTCTGAGAGCCTGATAGGTTACAAGTTACTGGTGGCGTCCTTATAAGACCAAAATCTCCATCCTGATGTTGGAAATGGTGATTTAAAAAGGAGTTTTGAGCAGGACCTGTCTGGAACATAGTCCTCCTCTACCACTTGGAACAAAACATGATCATTCCATCAACACACAGCCCTGCTCCACCACTTGGAACAAACATGATCATTGCATCCACATACCGCAGATGCTCGATGGTGGTTTAAACATAATTTTGAACAGGACCTCTTTGGAACACAGGCCTCCTCCAGCACTTGGAACAAGACATGACCATTATATCCACACACCACGGATGCTCAAAGGTGTTTTAAAAGGAGTTTTGAAAAGGACCTCTCTGGAACACATGCCTCGTCCACCTCACGAAACATGAATAATTCCTCAACACGCCACAGCAAACTTGCGCATGTGCTAAATTCTGCGCGTATGTGTCAGTGGTTACTTGGCAGGATGACACTGAAAAACATCCATCGTCCCTGGGTGGGCTCGAACCACCAACCTTTCGGTTAACAGCCGAACGCGCTAACCGATTGCGCCACAGAGACCTGCTGTGAGCCAGCCACTGGGTCAGTTTGTGAAAAGAGCAGGATTGGACGTTTCTGGCAAAGACAAACTAGTTTGCCACTAGCGCAATGTGTACAGCGCGCTGGAAACCTAGACTCCATTGGGAAGAGCGACAGCTAATAGATACGCCCAACGTGGGGCTCAAACCCACGACCCCTGAGATTAAGAGAGTCTCATGCTCTACCGACTGAGCTAGCCAGGCGGGTGCAGAGCTTTGCTTTGGGCTCGTCGAAGATTCTAACGGAGCCTCACATTTTGCGAATCGATTGGCCTCATGTCTGAGAGCCTGATAGGTTACAAGTTACTGGTGGCGTCCTTATAAGACCAAAATCTCCATCCTGATGTTGGAAATGGTGATTTAAAAA
>JAQIUQ010002485.1:50000-102562 GCA_030378365.1 Hybognathus amarus | reverse complement strand
TGGTGAAGACCCCTCGGGCGGCCAGGTCGAAGCAGGCAACCCCTCGGGCGGCCAGGGTGGTGAAGACCCCTCGGGCGGCCAAGTCGAAGCAGGCAACCCCTCGGGCGGCCAGGGTGGTGAAGACCCCTCTGGGCGGCCAGGTCGAAGCAGGCAACCCCTCGGGCGGCCAGGGTGGTGAAGACCCCTCGGGCGGCAAGTCGAAGCAGACAACCCTTCGGGCGGCCAGGGTGGTGGAAGACCCCTCGGGCGGCCAGGGTCGAGAGCAGAGCAACCCCTCGGGCGGCCAGGCTCGAAGCACACAACCCTTCGGGCGGCCAGGGTGGTGAAGACCCCTCGGGCGGCCAGGTCGAAGCAGACAACCCCTCGGGCGGCCAGGTTGAAGCAGGCAACCCTTCGGGCGGCCAGGGTGGTGAAGACCCCTCGGGCGGCCAAGTCGAAGCAGGCAACCCCTCGGGCGGCCAGGGTGGTGAAGACCCCTCGGGGCGGCCAGGTAGAAGCAGGCAACCCCTCGGGCGGCCAGGGTGGTGAAGACCCCTCGGGCGGCCAGGTCGAAGCAGACAACCCTTCGGGCGGCCAGGGTGGTGAAGACCCCTCGGGCGGCCAGGTCGAAGCAGACAACCCCTCGGGCGGCCAGGTCGAAGCAGACAACCCTTCGGGCGGCCAGGGTGGTGAAGACCCCTGGGGCGGCCAGGTCGAAGCAGACAACCCTTCGGGCGGCCAGGGTGGTGAAGACCCCTCGGGCGGCCAGGTCGAAGCAGACAACCCCTTGGGAGGCCAGGGTGGTGAAGACAGGGCAGTGGCTCTGGAACAGGCAGAACTCAGCGGCGAAGGCCTTGTCCTGGGCGGAACCAGCGGCGAAGGCCTTGTCCTGGGCAGAACCAGCGGCGAAGGCCTTGTCCTGGGCAGAACCAGCGGCGAAGGCCTTGTCCTGGGCGGAACCAGCGGCGAAGGCCTTGTCCTTGGCGGAACTGAGCGGCGAAGGCCTTGTCCTAGGCGGAACCAGCGGCGAAGGCCTTGTCCTGGGCGGAACCAGCTGCAAAGGCCTTGAGCTAGGTGGAAACCGCGGCGAGAGCTTCGTGCTGGCACGAAGACCCGCGGTGATGGTTTTGTGCTGGATAGAACCACATGTACAGGAACCTGATTGAAAGGTGAATGGACGGCAGATCAAACACAACCGAGACTAAATAGGGAAAAACACAGAAGGCTAATGAACAGGACAGGTGGAACAAAGGAACCAATAATCAGATAACAAGGGGGAGGGAAAATAACAAAACACCCATGTGCATCACAAGACAGGACAGGCACGTGACATTACCCCCTCCCTACGGAGCGGCTACCAGACGCTCCATAAGACCAGGGCAGGACAGGAAGGAAACACTATGGCGGAATAGAAGGGACAGACCAGGGCGGGACGGGAGGGACAGTGCATTTAGTCTTGGGAGGCCAGGGTGGCAAAGACCCCTCGGGCGGCCAGGTCGAAGCAGACAACCCCTTGGGAGGCCAGGGTGGTGAAGACCCCTCGGGCGGCCAAGTTGAAGCAGGCAACCCCTCGGGCGGCCAGGGTGGTGAAGACCCCTCGGGCGGCCAGGTCGAAGCAGACAACCCCTTGGGCGGCCAGGGTGGTGAAGACCCCTCGGGCGGCCAGGTCGAAGCAGACAACCCTTCGGGCGGCCAGGGTGGTGAAGACCCCTCGGGCGGCCAGGTCGAAGCAGACAACCCCTCGGGCGGCCAGGTCGAAGCAGACAACCCCTTGGGCGGCCAGGGTGGTGAAGACCCCTCGGGCGGCCAGGTCGAAGCCAGACAACCCTTCGGGCGGCCAGGGTGGTGAAGACCCTGCGGGCGGCCAGGTCGAAGCAGACAACCCCTCGGGCGGCCAGGTCGAAGCAGACAACCCCTTGGGAGGCCAGGGTGGTGAAGACAGGGCAGTGGCTCTGGAACAGGCGGAACTAGCGGCGAAGGCCTTGTCCTGGGCGGAATCAGCAGTGAAGGCCTTGTCCTGGGCGGAACTAGCGGCGAAGGCCTTGTCTTGGGCGGAACTGCAGCGGCGAAGGCCTTGTCCTGGGCAAAACCAGGGGCGAAGGCCTTGTCCTGGGCGGAACCAGCTGCAAAGGCCTTGAGCTAGGTGGAAACCGCCGGTGAGAGCATCGTGCTGGACGAGACCCACGGTGATGGTTTTGTGCTGGATAGAACCACATGCACCTGATTGAAAGGTGACTGGACGGCAGATCGATGTTGATGTCTGCAACGATCCTGTTCCCCTCCATGGCCTCCACGAGTCCCTGAGAATTTCACCAAGCGGGTTCCCCTGAAAGATTGCGACCCAGCTGGAGTTGCGGATGAGCTGCCAGTAGCAGTTCGGTGGTCTCCTCCTCTCCACTGACCGCCGACTGCCATGTGCTCCTCAGTCCTTCGAACGGCTATCGCAAAATATTCGAACAGAGATCTTGGAGGTACTCTGTCTCTTCCCAAAGCAACCCTCTCACTCTGCTGCTTCCACATACTTTCGGTTGATTCGTTCTGTCACGATACATTGCAGGTGAAGGTGAATTTAATGAAACAACAAACACAAGCTACAAATCAAAACTCCCTCAAGGGGGAAAACGGAAATAACACAGACCATGATCATAAACTCTAGGAACCGGGTACTTGGACAAACAAACCAACACTAAACTGCAAACACAACAGAGACTAAATAGGGAAAAAACACAGAAGGCTAATGAACAGGACAGGTGGAACAAAGGAACCAATAATCAGATAACAAGGGGGCGGGAAAATAACAAAACACCCATGTGCATCACAAGACAGGACAGGCATGTGACATTACCCCCTCCCTACGGAGCGGCTACCAGATGCTCCATAAGACCAGGAATGACAGGAAGGAAACACCAGGGCAGAACAGAAGGACCAGAACCTGAACACACGGACGCACCAGACACACGTCAGCAGCGTCTTACGTCAGCAGCGTCACTGCAGACTCGTGAACGCGGATCCACAACAGAACTCGGAAGACAATACAATGCTGAATAAAGTCACAGTTTTTGTTATTTTTGGACCAAAATGTATTTTCGATGCTTCAAAACATTGTAACTAACCCACTGATATCACATGGACTACTTTGATGATGTCTTTATTTCCTTTCTGGACAAGGACAGTACACTGTATACACATATCCAATGGAGGGACAGAAAGCTCTCGGACTAAATCTAAAATATCTTAAACTGTGTTCTGAAGATGAACCCGGGATTGGGGCGACATGAGGGAGAGTCATTAATGACATCATTTAAATTTTTTGGCAAACTAACATTTTAACACCCAAATACTGTTAACAGTCTCAAATCACGAGCTCTCTGTCTGCTCAAACACACAACCCACTCTGTCTACAGAGGAAATGATGACGTGCCTTTTAAAAACACTCTACTACACCAATCAGTATAGAGCATCAATCACCATGCAGGAACCAATCAGATGACATTCCAATCATCCTGCAGGAACCAATCAGATTACATTCCAATCATCCTGCAGGGACCAGTCAGATGATGTTCCAATCATCCTGCAGGGACCAATCAGATGATGTTCCAGTCATCTTGCAGGAACCAATCAGATGATGTTCCAATCATGTAAGGATGTAACATGATGAAGAACAATTTATAAGGTTTATGTTCAATGTATTTTTTAAATAATATATTTTCAAAAATGTATTTCAGTATATTTAACAGTGCTTCACATTTATGTGAATATATAGCCTATATTATTATGAATTTCATTAATGACCAAAATCATCTGGGGCACGTTCAAGTTCAAAACGGTGCACAACGTTTTGCTACGGTTTCCTAGTTGAACGTCATGTTTCCAGGAAACGGTGTGCACCGGTGTGCAACGGGGTTTGAGATATGTTTTCTCTTGTTTGGTGGGTGTGTCAGAACTGCAATCCAATCAGCAGCAACATGTATATAAAGCATGCGGTATTAAAGTGAACTCGCACAATGTGTTCAAGGAAAATAATTTACAAATGTGTTCAATGCAGATCACTATATGCAACAACTGAGGATATTAGAAGATATGTTTGTCATTTATTGTAAAAATATAGGATATCAACATAATGATGTAGTTTAAACTTTATTATATTTTTTAGCTTCATTGCAAGTCTATGACATTTAGTATAGAAGTAAAAAATGGTAAGTGCTTTTCCTAAAAATGAGAAAGAAAATAGGTTATTAAAACATTATGAGATGCAAATAAAGTTAGTGTGTGAGGCTAAACAGAATGTGTTTTAGTCTGAATTAGGTAATATGTGTGCTTTCAGTTTCCACAAATCCCTTCACTTGATTGGGATGTTCTCTTGTGTTCTGGGCGGCAAGTGCAGTTACTGTAACATCGGGCATAGGCTATTTTGTAATATTAAACACATATTTATACCGACTTCATTAGGCTCCGCAAATTCTTCACAAAGAACACAGAGAATGGCCTTATCGGGCTCCATAGTTGCAACTCTTGCGTCATCAGAACGGGTGTTCAACGCATCACCGTTTCTGTTTAAAAAACGTTGTGCAACGTTTTGTCCGGGCTGAACGCAGCCCTGATGACATTTTTTTTCTGCATTTTTTGCCATGACAAATGTGTATCAAACACACAGTTAAAGCAGCCAAGACAAAACTAATGTTAAAAATTCAAGGATCATGAGCCCAACTAAAGCAAACACTGATCTCCATCAGGTGACATCACATTTATGTCACATTTATGAAGTTTTTGGCACTTTATTTAAATTAGCATATTTTTGTTTGGCAGTTGTAGCTGCCAGTCATTTAACCAATTTTTTAAGATTTTTATTTTTTAAATGAAGGTATTTGATCATAATGATTCAGGAAATATCTTTAAAATAACTTTATTTAATTTTAAAATAAGTATATTTAATTTAGGATGTTTTACTTTCATTCGTCATAAAAAAAATCTAACCGTGTTTGATTTTCTGTGTTTTTCACATCCGTAGCACGCAGTTTGAATGTGTTTTGACAATTTAGAGCCACCGAATCATGAATTTTTAACTCAGCGTGCAATCCTGGCCTTAAGGTTCTCTCAAAGTTATGAACAAGCATTCTTCCAGTAATGTTAAAATACATTTTGTATAATTGTTTTCTGGTCTTCGTTCTATAGTAATACTCAAAAATGATCAAAGGTTAGTTAAAAAACGTGTATATTGTTTGAACAAGTTTTTTTTAAAATGACCTCATAATGTTGGGAGAAAATGTTCTTAGAACAAAATTCTTGGAACATAAACATTTAGAATGACAACAGACTTCAAATGAATAAGGTTGTGTTTGCTGTAAAAAGAATATCATCATTGAAACATGGGTCTGTTTTGCTGCATGGTGCCCACTACAATATTTTTTATTTTATTTTATTTTATTTTTTATAAATTAAGGGTGGTCGACATTGGTGGGTTTTGCTAATATTTAACCAATGAAAAGTCTTAAAAAGAGCTCTTGACTAAACCTTGTAACTCCATTGGATCATCAAACTGTCAGTCAAACCACATAACTCCACCCCACTTTAATCGTGAGTGAAGAAGTGCTACACCACACGCTGCTTGTTTGCAATGCAAAGGTAAATATAAAGAACTCTCGGTTCGAATAAGTGCAGTTTTTCTTACTCAAGAAACTTTAGGCTACTTAATACACATAATAATGTTTTAAGTATTTGAGGAGAGGAAAAGGGTGTCTTAGTCTAGCATTTTTCACTGTCAAATAGCTGTGTAGCACTTCATCTTTAATAACATGCGAATTTGGACAAATGAAAGAAAAAACTGAGCACACAGCTACAGTAAACTGTATAACCTGTAAGTTAAAAAGAGTCATGCGCTGCAGTTATTGCCTCAGTGTGCGCAGGTGCTATTCAATCGACCGCTCCAGAGACACAATGCGGCCGCCATCTTAACGGTCATCGCGTCGTCACTCACAATGAAGCTCAAGCTACAACATGTGAAACCGCAGAGATTTAAATTCCCGAAGAAATGGGATAACCTGTCACAGGTAAGAATGTATTGGTTTGTGTTTTTATTACAGTTTTTTATACAGTTACCATCTTAACTTTGTTGACGCTTACGACTTCTTGTTGTATAGTGTTAAAAAAAAAACTTGCATCACAAACAGTGCAAGTTAGTTAAGAGGCTATTGTGATAGTCAAAACATTTAGTAGCCTAACTAAACATAATTGTATTACGTTTAGTAACAGCATGGTGCGATAGCTACTGCATATTATTGCTTGATACAAATGCAAATTTTAACTATTGTGGGTTTATTCCGATCTTGATTTGGATATAGGTAAGGTTACAGTAGATGCATGTAAATTTTTTCTCAAAAAAAAAGAAAATCTCACCTATTGCTGTAAACATAGGCTACAGAGAGCCCTGTCAGCTAGTATAATTAGGTTAAAAATAACAACTCAAATTAAAAATAGCCCTAATGCATTATTTTATTACAGCAACTTTATAATATTTAAAAAAATATTTGTAAAAATATATTAAATATGTAATATAGTGCATACATGTAATACTCATTTATACTAATACCAAGTATATTAGGCCTAATAAAACATTTCTTGCCAACTCATGTGGTATGGTTATTATTGACCTCTTTCCACGGTTGAAAAGCACTGATTTGTCGATATAATGTATGAGACATATTTTTCGGTAAGTTGTACTCTATCTTAGGGCTGCACGATTAATCGCACGATGTTGATATGCGCATCTAATCAGTAAAGCCGGTTCCTTGATTAGTAAATCACCTTCACCTGCTTTCAGATGGAGCGGCATTTACTACAAAGAGCCGTAACTTACTGACAAGCTGAGCCAAATCGCATTAATATCGAGGACGTATCGCCAGCGATATTTAACGTGATATGGCTCAGCTTGTCAGTTATCTACGGCTCTTTGTAGTAAATGCCGCCTCCATCTGAAAGCAGGTGAAGGTGATTTACTGCTAATCAAGGAACCGGCTTTAATGATTAGATGCGCATAACAACATCGTGTCACTTAATTGTGCAGCCCTACTCTATCTTTCAATATTGATCATTCATGTTAATTTACTATTATCTTGTAGGCTAGGAAAGAGATATGATTGGTTCACATGCCATTTCAACTGAGGAGCAAGCTGTCACATTAAAAGTGCCAAAACGGTAGCCTATTTATTGTTTGAATTTCGTAATAAAATTGACAGAGTCTGAGAGATGAGAATTTGTTTCATATAAAAGTAACCTGCTCTGTCTTGACTGTCGTCCTTTTTGGTTCTCAAATATTCTCTGCTCGAGAATATAGATGTGTGTCGTGAGTAGGGTTGGGTATCGTTTGAATTTAGCATTTTGCCGAGATTTCGTTATTTTTAGAAAAGTGAAGCCACACTTGACTCGCACAGAGTTATGCCAACACTTCCGGTAGACGCTTCTTCGTTGTTGTTCAGCGGTTTCTTCTTCCGGTCGACTGTGAATATCGAAACTAGGAATCAAAATTTTAACTTTTGAACGATTCCGGGAAAAAATAAAGTTAGTCCCGGTTCCAATCGATACTCGATTCTCGATACCCAACCCTAGTCGTGAGAGTGTGTGAAAAGGGCCGATGCTCTGATAACTTCATCCAAGGGGGCTGTAAAGGGGTGAAAGGTTAGGATGATTCTAAGGGCCCAGGCTGAAATGGCAGACCCCCCATTTCTTTTCTCTTTTTTACACATACATTAAATGTGTATTTTGTCTGTTTGGACCATAGATATAATATTTAAAAAACAAATAATGTTACGTCCCCCCCACAATGGTTCATTCCACCTGTGCTGTCCGAGCTACGGTCGCTAGTGTAGCGTCTCAGGTCACATCAAAAGCCCGGGCATCAAAAACAGAAGGAAAGAGAAGACAGAGAACAAACGCTGAAGTCGACAGTATGTCACACAGTTTTTCAAAAAGAAAGTTAGCTTGCCCTATTCCTTATTTTTGTTGCTACATGGCCTGCTTTTATTTAGCTAGCTTATACTGAATTGTGATTTACATCCAACAATAATAACATCTCTGCTGTCTCCAGGGTTATCATGTCTCGCACACCCACGTCCTCTCAGCCGAACAAGGTGAGCCTGAGCGTGTGGAGAACGGCGCGAGTCATGTTTACTGTGGCAAGCGGGACGAGTGAGAGCTGTGTGGAGAACGACGTGAGTCCGGTGGCGTGATTTACCGATGAGCGGCACCTGAGACGTAAGTTTCCAGTCTCGTATCTCTCACGGAGGTGCGGGAATTTTCTTAGCGATGTTAAAACGCACATCAACCGATCACTTGTTCAGCGCTCATGTAAACACTACATTCAGATCCACCAATCTTAAGGAATTCAGTTAGATTGAAACAAAAGCTGTAACTTACATGTAAACAATGCATGGCGACTGCAGAAAGCAAAAGCTGAATTCCGGACATCGACGGCCGGACATGTCCGGAAAAGAGGACGGTAACCCCTAAAGTTACTACTCAGCTTTGTCTACAGAACAAGAGCCTGCTAGCTTAGCTTCCAAAAAAGATGTGTAATCCCAATCCTCCATAATGCATCCGTCTGCGTATTCAGTACCTTCGTCCATATTTTCAGAAAGTTTCTGCCGGTGAAATCAAACGCACTGGCACTGATCTGTGATTGGTCTGTTAGCGCATTAGGCCCAACCCCCTATGGGTCGGTTTGAAAGGGTGGGGACTAGTGCTTGTAGTCTTTACAGAAATCCCCCTCTCTTACACTTCCTCCAACAATGACGTAAAATGACGATTTTTGCATCATTGTAAGAGGAAGTTAAAAAGGTAAATAGCAGATTTCTCTCGTCTCAGGGGAAAATGAGAGAGTGTTGCACAACCATTCAATAGTATAAGTGGGTTTCTAACAATGAAAAGCTTAATGCAAATGAGTGAACATGCAAATTCATTCCCTGACAATAGATGGCGCTTAATGTTAAACAGAAATAATAATAGGATACTATAGGGTGACCATATTTTGATTACCAAAAACCAGGACACTCGGCCTAGCAACTCAAATGATACTCAGAAGTTTACTCAAAAGGCCTCGTTTACACTGCAGGTCTTGATGCCCAATTCTGATTTGTTGCCTATATCCGATTTTTTTTAACTGTCTGTTTACACGTTCTTTAAATTGTGACCCATATCGATTCATGTGTTTACCCTTGCCATATAGGCTAGTATCTGAAACATATCGCGCATGCTTAAAGGGTTAAATTATCTTGCACAGATGGACGAACACGAAATATGCTTCATGCATGAAGTTGCAAAAAAACACTTTTGAATAAGAAACAATGTCTATCAAACTCGTTAAAACTCCACGAATCTCACACGTATCTGTGAGAACCACAGTCTATGGTGAGAACACTCGTAAAACAGCATACACACCCGAACTTGACTGCACTTCACATGTTTGATACTGCTTTCATTCGTACTGCAACGGACCGATCTACGGGACATTAAGCCTTAAAATTAATGGGGTTCTTGGGCTTTTCACTGTTATACAATAAAGAGCCAGCACAGAGACAGCAAATAGAAATGAACACAACAAACTTACACAACACACAGTGGAGTTGAGCTCAGGAGTAGATCAGCTGTGGAATATTTTCTTTTTCTTTTTTGAGAGGCTGCGGATTAATTCTTTCTGTGGACACAAATTATGATGTCACACTCTGCACGTATGTTTTAAAAATATAATTGAGCATGTTAAAAGTCCTAGCACGTTTTAAATAGCCCACTTACAGTGTTTATTACAAATTAATTACTAAATGCTTAAAATAAATGTAAATGAACCATTTTCGGCACATTTACAATCCTGTGAAAACACCTTCTGTGCCCCTGTCCACATTCCTCTCCTGTGACACGGCCATCCGTCCCTTTGCAGAAGCGCGTCGGAGGTTTCTCTCGTCATTAAACCGCGGAGACGTCGCCTAATGCCTCAGAAAATCCGATCTGCCTGTTTACATGTTTACATGCCTGTTCGCATTGGCACATATCGGATTTATATCTGATTTATTTCCACATATGAACGAGGCCTAAAACCGATCTTGAAATATCCGAATGCATGCGTTTTTTCCTGTTTACACCGTCATAGAACACATCCGATCTGTGTCGCATATGGGCAAAAAATCGGAATTGGGTCACATTTCACTGACCGTGTAAACGGGGCCAAAGATGCCTTATTAATTTCAATACATTTAAATACCTCCTCTGTATGGATAGAATATTGTTATTACAAGACACAAATTCAGAGGTTACTCAACATGTTTTATTCTGATAGGTTTCAAAAATAATGAATGAAATAATGATAGAAATATTGTCTTCTGTATTAGAAAATAAATATATAAATAATAATTAACTGAAAGAAATGCCTACAAATTTAACAAAAAATAGCTCTCACAAACTTACAAAAACGAACTAACAAAATCTATTTATATGCACAAACAAATATCTAACTCTGGTCACAATAGAAAAAGGAAATAAAAGAAAGAATACAAAGAGAGTCGGCAGAGCGGTTATCTCCTCTCCTCACTTGTCAAACTCTGACACTACGCACATGCGCAGTTCCCATCTTAACTCAGATTTCTATAAAGCACAAAGTGACCATTACACTGTCCTGGGAAAACAGGACTGTTAGTCACCCTATACTATACTATTATTTAGGGCCCTATAAAATCCGTTTTATTTTTCCCAAATTCCGTTTTATTTTTTCCCAAATTCCGTTTTTTCCGTTTTAATTTTTGCAAATTCCGTTTTTTCCGTTTTAATTTTTGGGAATTCAGTTTTTTTTACCCTTTAATGTTATTTTAGTTTTAAAAAGAGCTTTTAATGTTGCTTTTAATGTTAATGATTAAAATGTACACAAATAAAATAGGCATTTACTCTTAAAATGACAAATACTGCATGATGCAACGTAACACTACACTCTAAGTACTTCAAGTAACAACAAAATATGGTTATGAGCTTTAAACTGTCCTGTAAAAATAAATTGTATTAGTTTATATAACTTAAAATAAAAATCACACTCTAGCTGCGTCGTAATGTGCATACTATCCATCCTAAATAGTATGTGACATTACTGTCAATACTATTTTTTGGGCATAGTATGCATTGGGACGCAGCTTCTGTCTCTCGCGCACACTGTCGAGCGCTCTCTCGGACACACTCGGTCTCTCTCGCGTGGTCTCTCGGACACACTCGGTCTCTTTCGTGCATACTGTCGAGCGCTCTCTCAGACAAACCGGTCTCTCTCGCATGCTCTCTCGGACACTCGGCTTCTCTACGCGCGCACTGTTGAGCGTGCTGTCTCGTCTCTCTCGTGCGCTCTCGACTCGGACACACACACTCGGTCCGGCACCTCATAGACAGACGTGCACGGAGGGGACTGTGTGTGTGTGTGTGTGTGTGTGTGTGCGCGCGACGAGTTTCTTAACTTTTTCGCCGACGAAAGCAGAGCCGTGGAAAGCCGCTTCGCCATGCTTTCAGTGGAAACGCTGGCTATTGTTTTGATGCTGTCATGAGCTGAAATGACGGGAGGGGGTGTGTCGCCCTGATTTGCTTCCCCGTCTCTCTGCATTTTCCCCAGACATACGTTCTTCTCCCACACAAAAAACGAATTTCATTCCAAATATGTAAAATTCCGTGAAATTCCACGTTAACACTAGATTCCGCGTTAATTGGCCAATTCCGCGATTATTAATTATAGGGCCCTAATTATTACAGAAATACTAATATAAATATTATCATATAGCTCTTTATGCTCCGAGACCAGCAGCTCAACATTCATCTTACCCATAGGTATCATGTCTTGCATCTACCTCGTTTTCCTGCAGTGTAGACGGTGGCGTTTATCTTCTTTGCCGTATGTGTGCTTGGCAAGACCGTTTTGTGTTTGAGCGCCCCCAAGTTGTGTTTTACTATAACTTCAGAAGCACTAGACACGTGAGCAAAAGCGCCAATCTCATTGGCTGGATAGTTTTTGACGCAGCGCGTCAAACCAAAAAAACAAACCTGAGGCGTTTTTTTTTAAATGACGCTTTTACGTGTGGTGTTTTTTGCGTCGGTGTGCAAACTCACATTGGCGACCATTGTTTAGTCACGAGGCATAAAATATCGTCGGCGAATATCGCACGTGAAATTCTTCCAGGTGTGAACAGGCCTTTAGGCTACGCACTTAAGAGAGAGGGGAGAGAGACCATTCATTCTTTCAGTCTGTATAGTAAAAAACGGTTAAATTAATTAGAGAAAAGACTACCTTAACTCAAGCCATATAATGTTTGTAATGTGTTGAAAGATAATACAATATACTAAACATATTATAATAAACATAACAGCACTTACTTATAACAGCCAGTCAATTAGCATAAATCAACTGCTCATTAGGCTAGGACATTCCCATTTAAAAAATTAGCGTGAACATTCATGGCAGTTAAAAAAATTCTAAATCAAAGTTGATTGATTTAAACATGATTATCACCTCAAGTCATAATGATTTTAGGCTTGGCCTGAACACATTATAACATGTTGTGAACTTTTTAACGTCTGTGTTCATAGCAATAACCCTTCTCATATGTTTATTCAGAAAAATGAGCATGTCCACGTGTTCGGGATGAAGATGAGAGCGCAATCTGTTCACAAGTAGTCCAGCTGCAGAGGACACCCTCTATGATGGCACAGACGTCGCAGGCACATACAAGTAAGCCTGTTTTGCCAGTCGGAGCTATATTCGTGATCGTTGGTTTTCCACCAGTTCATGTGGTCGATGTGGAAAAGTGCACAATGCACATGTCCTGGCAGTACTGATTTAGTTTGGTTGTGTCTGAGATTTCTATACTATAGTACTTGCCAAACAAGATTGCCAGTGCAAATTCTGACTGCGAATCCCTTTGTTGCTTTTTGGCAAATTGTTGCATTTCATTTGGTTCTATTGTTGTTGTCACTGGGAAAACCATGGAGATGGATACTCCAGATTATCCACACTAAGTAGTGGTGAGTGAAGAGTTCCTCCATAACACCTCAGCTATCATCAGTCAGTTGGAGGGTTCGTGCATATCACCATTTCACAAGCATGTCTTCTGCTTGTTCTTAAAAGTTGAATAATTCAGAATGAACTTTGTCAGGAACAAAATATACAACATAAAATATTGTTTACATGTAGCTGCATGGAATGTAAGAATTATTAAGAGATATAAGAGTTATCAATCCTGAGGACGTTTTACTGGTCCTCACTAGTTCAAAAGACATATGCATTTTTGCATGACGCGCTGTACATTTTCAACACTAACATTTTTATTAGGGCCCAAGCCCTGAAGGGGCAAAGGCCCTATTGTTTTCCTTCTGATTATTTTATTTATTTATTAGGGCCCAAGCCCTGAAAGGGCGCAGAGCCCTATCGTTTTCCTTCCGATTATTTTCAGGGCCCAAGCCCTGAAAGGGCGCAGAGCCCTATTGTTTTCCTTCCGATTATTATTATTATTATTATTATTTTTTATTTCTTTTTCTAGCGACTATTCGGGCACTTTTGGGGCCCTTAACATGCTCGAAAACTCTTGAAACTTTGCACACGGGTCAGAACCCGCGGCCATCAGAGCCGGGCTGAAGCTGGTACCCGGGCGTGGCAGGGCGGCTCGTCAGCGCCCCCTGGAACGGGGTCCGAACACTTGGTCCATAACTCAAACACACTTGCATGTCGATAGCATCATTTCATCTATACCTCACGTTCTTACTTTTTACCCCAGCCCAACAGGAAGTCGGCTATTGAGGTTTGTTTGTAAAACACACGCAATGAACTTTTAAATACTCCTCCTAGAGCTCTGATCCAAATTCGACGAAACTCGGTCAGCGTGAAGTCAAGACATTGAGGATGAAAGTTTGCGTGGGGATTTTTGATATCTTGAACGGTTTGGCCGTGGCGAGGAAACGAAACTATGGTGAGAAACGTGAAACAGGAAGTGTGTCATAACTTCAGCATACATTAACTGATCTGGATGAAACTTCAGCAGTGCGTTCGCTGTAAGAGGACGATCACATGGATGTGACTATTGTGAGTCAAAGTTATAGCGCCACCAACTGGCAGCAGGAAGTGTGTCACTTTCAAAATGCTTTGAAATCACCCTCTTATTTTTACCCGATTTGCTTCAAACTTCATCTGTATAATGTAAATACACGGCAGATGAAGACCTATGAATGGATTCTTGATATCTTTGAAACTGTTGCCGTGGCAACGCATCAAACTTTACCATTCTTTTAGGATGCATTCTTTTAGGGATTCGAACATTTGTCCATAAATCAAACACACGTGCATGGATTAATATGAAACTCGGTACACTCATAGATCACATCAGGCCAAACAACTTTCGTGCTCTAAGTTTTACGACAGTTCAGACGGAAGTCGGGAATTATGTTTTTTTTTTTTAAATGAAAAACATCAAATTACAACCCATGCTGTTACCAATCACCACCAAACTCGGTGTGCATGAAGTCAAGACATTGAGGATGCTAAATTCCGGACTGATTTTTGATATCTCGAACGGATATCTTAATCATTTCACTGTGTGTCTGGCCTGCTAAAGTAAATACATTTCTTAAGCCTGGTATTTTTTAAATAAGTTTTTATTTTTATTTTTTTATAAGTAAAGGCATATAACCTGTTTAATTGTAGTGCATTGACAATAGTTTTATATAATTAGTGTATTAATTAAATTAACTTGGTCCATAAATCAAAAAAGTAAGTAAATAAATCAAAAAGGAAGTGTGTTAAAACTTCTGCATACATTAACTGATCTTGATGAAACTTCAGCAGTGTGTTCGTTGTAAGAGGCCGATCACATGGATGTGACTATTGTGAGTCAAAGGCTGCGTTTACACTTGGCATTAACATGCGATCACCGTGATCTGATCAAGCAGATCGGATCATTAGCCAATCAGGACATGGTGAGTTTACATTTGGTCACATTAAGTAGCCTCTGTATCTGGATAGAAGAGCGGATTTCTGTTTCCTGCATAATATTTAAATTAGATATGTTGCACGACACCAGATTAAGAGTAAAAATGATGCAAATAAAACAATGTCCCAGTTGCTTTCACTCATTCGCTTTGCAATCTCCAGTAATTAGATAAAAAAAAATGTTAACGAAGTTATACTTCCAGAGTTGATCATACAAAAATAACTGGGTTGATCATAAAACAAGTCATATCATCGATCATCTGGTTTTAAGGTTATAGCGTGCAATGACTATATTGACAGAAATGGGAGATTGGTTAACATGCAAAGACATTCAATAAAAACATTCAACATTTAAAAAATCAGATTGCGATTATTCCTCTGGCAAAGCAGCATGCAGCTCTTATTTAAGATCTCATGACTGACTGTGAATGTACAGGCGATCGCCTCGTTCAGATAATGTTGCACAATTAAAATGAAAAATGACACACATAGTATCATGTAAGCCTAAATTAACTGTTTTAAAGATAAACGTTTATTGTAAGATTCAAATAAGTTTTTATTTCTTGTCTAAACTGCGTCTGGCCATTATTTTTCTCACAGCCACGCGGGGAGACTGGGTGGGATTTAAATTACGTCCACCTGTGAATGCAGACACGATGGCTGGATTGCGTTTACATTACACTGAGATCCGATCACAAAGCGTCCTCGACTACCTCCGAACCTGGACACGCCGATCGGATAACATTCCGAATCAGAAGCGCGTTTACACTTGTCTTTTCAATGTGTATGTGGACAACATCCGGATACAGGTCGCATATTAATGCCAAGTGTAAACGCAGCCAAATATATAGCGCCACCAACTGGCAGCAGAAAGTGTTTCACTTTCAAAATGCTTTGAAATCACACTCTTACTTTTACCCGATTTGCTTCAAACTTCATCTGTATAATGTAAACACACGCCAGATGAAGAGCTGTGAAAGCATTATTCAATATCTAAGATAATGTTGCCATAGCAACGCATCAAACTTTAACATTCCTTTTTTTGATGATTTTGAGTCTCTTAGCGGCTTTTGGGGCCCTTAATGGGTTTGAAAACTCTTGAAACTTTGCACACAGGTCAGATCCCACAGCCATCAGAGCCGGGCTGAAGATGGTACCCGGGTGTGGCAAGGGGGCTAGACAGCGCCCCCTGGAACGGGGTCCAAAAACTTGGTCCATAAATCAAACACGCTTGCATGTAATAATATGAAACTCAGTACACATGTTGATCTCATCGTTTCATATATTCATATATTCTCCTCAAGCCGGACAACTTTCTAATTTACACTCATGAGCTAGGACCCACAGAAAGTCAGATATTTTGGTTTGAAAATGTTGAGTGTCTCTCTGAGCCTACACTTCTGTATGGCAAGCCCTTTTAACATTTAAAAGCTAAGTTTGACTATTCGTAATTAACATTGTAGATATCAACAACGTCTTTCTAGTCGTAATTACATTTTGGATAGTTTGTATTATCATTTAAGATATCTGTAACGTAATTGTGACTAGTCGAAACGACAGATAGAGTATGGCAAGCCGTTTTAACATTTAATCATTTTAACCTACTAGTCTCTATTTTCATGCTACTAGTACTTATTTTTTAGATACTAGTATCTATTCCATTAAGTACTAGTACTTATTCATTAGCTACTAGTGCTTATTCAGGGATGGGTACCGAAACCCGGTATTAAACGGGCCCCGGTGCTGAATTTTGAAAGACCGCAGTATCGATAAGCTCGGACGTTATCGGTTCTGCTGTCGGTACTGGAAAAATTAAGAAAATACACGTAGGCTACTATTTATTATTCCTATAAAGACGTTATCTTGAACATGTTTATCTCGCCAGCCATTTTTATATATAAACTATATTTTAATTGAACCATTTGTCTGTGAAGCAATTTGCTATTCGCAGTTCAGAAGCGAGAGAGAGAGATAGAGAGAGTGATCTCTCACGCAGAGCCACAGCACGCGCAACATGACAGCCCTTGCTTAATGAGTGACAATGAGGACAGAACTAAACATTCAAACGTACACGTTAGATCTGGAATATTATTCTAATTTTATTTTAGATTTCGGCTTCCAAAGATTATAAAAAGAAGATATTTGAGATAAAACCGTTAAAAACGAGACGCATGATCTGTCCAGCGCAACTTCCTTCACTTCACTGCGCTGCGCTGTCAGTTTTTCCTAACACCCAAACGTGCCGTCAGAATCAGCATGATCGGTGATTATTGCAAAATGCTGTCTCTACTGTTGCTAGAAAAAAATGGCTATTAAAAACACATAAACCTGCGCAAGAGACGCTGTTCACAAGGCGGTGCTCCGAAACGGACTGCAACGAGACAAGAAAAGTATATTTTGGGCTTTGTGTGTCCTCCTAAACTATCAAATATACATAAAAATGTCAAAATGAGAAGCTCTGAGATTCACTTAAACACAGTTTATTCACTTAAACACAATTATGTCTTAAATGGACGTAAATAATAGGGAGAAAATGATGGTGCATCAGATCTGCACTTGGTCTTAAAGGGGCAGCAGCCTAATAAACCTGCTGACGATTCAGCCATTAGCCTAATGCAAATCAAACAACAAAAGGCAGAGCAAATCACTCAGAGCTCTTGAATGAGTAACTTTAGATTTAATAAGCATTAATCTATCTATGATAAACTATACAGTGCTATTTTACATTTGATTACTAAATTAGATTTCTTTTCAGACAGAAACAAAGTAATGTTAGTAGACCTTCCTGAAATTAAAACACTGTGTATATAATTTGTATCTTTGATTAATTGTATTCTTGTGTGTGTACATGTTTTTTCTTATGTGTCCTATCTTTTGTATATAAAACAAAAAAGCCAGCACGATGCTGCATAAAAAAAGATTTGTTTCTTCGTTTTGTTAAAGCATTGCTTTTTCTATTTAACATTTAAACATATAAAGTTAATTATGTTCTTAATTCTTAAAAAAAAAAAACACTAAAAAGAACCGATAAGAATACCGTTAAAGTACCGGATCGATAAGCAGTATCGATAAGAGTAGTAATACCGATAAAACCTTAACGATACCCATCCCTAGTGCTTATTCTTTAGATACTAGTGCCTTTTCTTTAGATACTAGTGTTTATTCTTTAGGTACTAGTACCTTTTTAAAGATACTAGTACTTATTCATTAGACACTAGTCCTTATTTATTAGATACTAGTACTTATTCATTAGATGCTAGTCCTTATTCATTACATACCAATGCTTATTAATTAGTTACTAGTACTTATTCATTAGATACTAGTACCTATTAAATAGATACTAGTACTTATTCATTAGACACTAGTACTTATTTCAATGTTGACTAGTAACTATTCTTTTGTTACTAGTCACATTTTTCCATTGACTTCTATGGTGATCTGTCATTCAGATATCAACTATTCAGTTCTGACTAGTATGTTAGTATGTATTCCAATTGTGGAATACATACTAGTATGTATTCCAAAGCAGGGGTTACGTTTTTGCACGTCGTGCAGAATAACCCTAAAGGCACCAAGGTGGCGGTGCCACCGGCTTTTTATATTTATATATATATATATATTAGTGCTGTCAAACGATTAAAATATTTAATCGCGATTAACCGCATTAATGTCATAGTTAACTCGCGATTAATCGCACATTTTTATCTATTCTTAATGTCTTTTGATTTCTTTTTGTTACATTTTTTTCTCATTTTAATGCTCTTATCAACATGGAAAAGTGGATTGGCTTGTTTAGTGCAAATGTTTTTTTTAATTATTATTATTGAAAATAACATTGGAATAGTGTTCAATTTCACTCTAACATATATAGCCTAAATAATCTCTCACACAATGCAACACTGTCCATCAATAAAAGGGTGAAAGAAATACTGACGAGGTCCTGATATTGACGAGGGGGTGGAGAATTTGCATCATCTGTGTTTGTGTGTGTGTGTGTTTGCTTGGCCATCATCAAGTGGTGTTTCAGGCTGGACGTGCTGCGATGATGATAGCTCAGTTCATAATGACAAAACATACAGATCGCTTTGGTCTTGTCAATGGGACAATTTGGCAACTTTTTAAAAGTAAACTTTACATTCAGAATCTCATTGGCATCCATTTCGGCGTCTCGCGCTCGTCATCCACTCAAAACATAACGTTACTATTTGGCCGGCTCGCAAGCTGAAACGAGTGTGTGCGGCACAAAACGTCCTCGCGCTGCGCTCTGAAACCCATTCATTTCAATTGCTTGCGCCGCGCGAGGACGTTTCGTTGCTTCTTCGACCAAAGCGCAAGCGGATCTAGCTAGACCGGAAACAAAACATCAGGCACGCCGCACACACTCGTTTGGGCTTGCGAGCCGGCTTTGAGTGGATGGCGAGCGCGAGACGCTGAAATGGATCAGGACGCATGCCGCGTCCTGTTGCAAAAGTATGTGAAAAAACTACAAAGTTTGCTAGGACAAAAAGACCGTTAATCGCGCGATAAAAAAATTAACGCCGTTAAAATGGGTTTGCGTTAACGCCGTTAATAACGCGTTTAACTGACAGCTCTAATATATATATATATATATATATATATATATATATATATATATATATACTTTAGGTGGCTAGGAGTGCATACTACAGCAACACCAAGTCCACGCGCCTGCGTACAACCTTCACTGTCAAGCAGACTTTTGCGTTTTTACCCTTTACACGGGAACGCGACGGTGGAGCGTTTTAAGATTTCCACTCTAGAGGTTGGTTTCACTTTTTTGCGTTTTTAAGCCTCAAAAACGCCGTCGCCGTGGAAACGAAAGGCACATCCGATAAAATATTTTTACGTTTTCACCGCGAGCGTTCTCGTGTAAACAGGGCCTTTGTCCCCCAACGTATATATTTTTGAAATTCTACGTTAGTCATAAATTGTTGCAAAAAGTGTTTTTTTTGTATCTTCCTTTATATTTATATGGGATTATAGATGATGACAAGGTTCGAATCCAGCTGATGCCAGAAATTAAGATTGCTGTGTTATGCTGTGAATCATGTTTTATCATTTAAAATGTCATTGAAACTGGTTTCCATATTAAAATGAATATCGTTAATCAATATTATAAATAAATAAATAAATATTATACTAATTATATTCAAATAATTCTATATATTTTATTTATAGTAAATTTACAATACTTTTAATTATATTCATTAAACTATGGATTTAATTACATTTCTGCTTCAGTAATTTTATTCTATTGTATTTATTCTATTGTAAAAACTAGTCAATTATTTTATTACTGACTTCATCCATTACAACATTTTTTTCTCAAATGACTAAATTTTGAATGATACTACAGTAAAAGAACACACAAAAAAACAGGGAGAGAAGCATTTATGATAGACCAAACTTTAATTTTATTTTCATCTTTAAAAAACAAAACAAAAAAACTATATATAAGGATAACTATATACATGGAAAACTATATACAAGGAGAAATTAATTATTTATGTTCTTTTTTTAATATATATCCTCCAACCACTGCTCTTTTGGCAGTGTCTCTACTGAGGGTCCTGACTTTTACCCGGCTGTTGTGCCACTGAACTAAGGTGGTGTGGCTCACGTCCACCAGCTGGCTGGCTGGTGGTCTGCTGCATAACTCTAGCATTACCCAGAAAGCACAGCCTGATTTTTCGATAGTCCTCCAGGATAAGGTCCCATCTGGACACTGTGTCAGTCCCCTTCTTCTTGGGACTCCGGTGCATGGCACAGAGCCTGACAAAAATTGTCTCAATCAGGCGAGAACAATCTGGCCACTGGGTAAGTGGGGCAGTGGTGGTTAGTGCATGCCTCTTCACACTCTCCACCCCTGGAGTGAATTCCTGCCTTTTCTTGGGGGACCTGAATCTCCCAGTATCCAGCCTGCTCATGCCTGGAAGAAAACAGGACTCTCCTCTTGTCGAAGTCCAGCAGGTTCTGCCAAATAGCAACAATATTGCTCACCTAAGCAGAGAAGTGCATATAATACAGAACAAATGAGAAAAAAAAAACAAGCAAGTGTTAACATGTATGACAAATCAAAGTAAGTATAACGTATCAACGTATAAAAAGTTGAATGATCAACAATATGAGAACAGTGAAGCGGGATAAAACACAAATACATATACACTAGTCTATAGAAATACCAGGATTGATTATTGCATTTTAAAATGTCAGCAGACGGCGACAATAATTTACACATCTGTAATAAAAAAAGTATTCACATACTGACTCATCAGGAGATGAAGCACCTAGCTTGGAGTCTGCTGTCATGGAGGAGGCAGCAGACTGGGTGGAGAAGGCGGCGAAGGAGGCAACAGACTGGGGAGTGGAGGAGGCAACAGACTGGGGAGTGGATGAGGCAACAGACTGGGGAGTGGAGGAGGCAGTGGAGGAGACAGCAGACTGGGGGTGGAGGAGGCAGCAGACTGGGTGGAGGAGGCAGCGAAGGAGGCAACAGACTGGGGAGTGGAGGAGGCAACAGACTGGGGAGTGGATGAGGCAACAGACTGGGGAGTGGAGGAGGCAGTGGAGGAGACAGCAGACTGGGGGTGGAGGAGGCAGCAGACTGGGTGGAGGAGGCAGCGAAGGAGGCAACAGACTGGGGAGTGGAGGAGGCAACAGACTGGGGAGTGGAGGAGGCAACAGACTGGGGAGTGAAGGAGGCAGTGGTGGAGACAGCAGACTGGGGGTGGAGGAGGCAGCAGACTGGGTGGAGGAGGCAGCGAAGGAGGCAATAGACTGGGGAGTGGAGGAGGCAGTGGAGGAGACAGCAGACTGGGGGTGGAGGAGGCAGCAGACTGGGTGGAGGAGGCAGCGAAGGAGGCAACAGACTGGGGAGTGGAGGAGGCAGTGGAGGAGACAGCAGACTGGGGGTGGAGGAGACAGCAGACTGGGGGTGGAGGAGGCAGCAGACTGGGGGTGGAGGAGGCAGCAGACTGGGTGGAGGAGGCAGCGAAGGAGGCAACAGACTGGGGAGTGGAGGAGGCAACAGACTGGGGAGTGGAGGAGGCAACAGACTGGGGAGTGGAGGAGGCAGTGGAGGAGACAGCAGACTGGGGGTGGAGGAGGCAGCAGACTGGGTGGAGGAGGCAGCGAAGGAGGCAACAGACTGGGGAGTGGAGGAGGCAACAGACTGGGGAGTGGAGGAGGCAGTGGAGGAGACAGCAGACTGGGGGTGGAGGAGGCAGCAGACTGGGTGGAGGAGGCAGCGAAGGAGGCAACAGACTGGGGAGTGGAGGAGGCAGTGGAGGAGACAGCAGACTGGGGGTTGAGGAGGCAGCAGACTGGGTGGAGGAGGCAGCGAAGGAGGCAACAGACTGGGGAGTGGAGGAGGCAGTGGAGGAGACAGCAGACTGGGGGTGGAGGAGGCAGCAGACTGGGTGGAGGAGGCAGCGAAAGAGGCAACAGACTGGGGAGTGGAGGAGGCAGTGGAGGAGACAGCAGACTGGGGGTGGAGGAGGCAGCAGACTGGGTGGAGGAGGCAGCGAAAGAGGCAACAGACTGGGGAGTGGAGGAGGCAACAGACTGGGTGGAGGAGGCAGCGAAGGAGGCAACAGACTGGGGAGTGGAGGAGGCAACAGACTGGGGAGTGGAGGAGGCAGTGGAGGAGACAGCAGGCTGGGGGTGGAGGAGGCAGCAGACTGGGTGGAGGAGGCAGCGAAGGAGGCAACAGACTGGGGAGTGGAGGAGGCAACAGACTGGGGAGTGGATGAGGCAACAGACTGGGAGTGGAGGAGGCAGTGGAGGACACAGCAGACTGGGGGTGGAGGAGGCAGCAAACTGGGTGGAGAAGGCCGTATGGGTAGAGCTAACAGTTTGGTATGAGGGAACAGCCAGGTCAGCAGCCATGGTGGATAAGGCAGCAGGCTGTGTGGATGAGGCTGTGGGTCGGGTGGAGGAGGAGGAGGAGGAGGAGGAAGTAAGGCTTGAAGCAACAGACTGGCAGGAAGAAGCAGCAAGGGCAGCAGCCAAGGTGGATGAGGCACTGGGCTGAAATGGGGTTCTCTCAGCAGGCTGAGAGAAGGTGGCAGGTGTGGTGGAGGAGAGAGACTCAGAGGAGGGCATAAAGCAGTAGGAGGAGACAGAGAAGCTAGGGTCATCGGTAAGACTTGACACAGTAATGTCTGTTTGGAGTCTCTTCTTCTTCGTCCAAACCTTCATCCACATCCTCTAGCATATTCAGTGTACAGTTGGCTTTGTTAATGGGAATAATAAAATTATAGATTTAATATCTATTTGGAAAATTGAAAACCCACAAATTAAAAGTAGCCTGATAGCGATCCGGCGCCACGCCGGATTTCCGGCGTTCAGACGTGTCTACAAAAAAAAAAAAAAAAAACAGGTTTGCGTGAACGGACAATTTCCAAGATCTCAGAGGCGCGTAACGCGTTCACTAAACCAGTGATTCCCCGTGAACACGTTAGTACCAGGCCTTGAAAAATCCCCCGATTTTTCTTTTATTTTTTTTCCATAATAATAATTGTCTTTTTAAAATGCTGTTTAACGTGTCATGTTATTTAATCCAAAACACAAGCAATACATAAATACAAATAAATACAAATATTAAAATGTGTTTCTTTGAGCGCCTTCCGATTGCTTAGCAATGCGTCATATCTAAACAGACTGAGCGCGTGTGTTCATGGGTGCGTGCAGCTGAAGTGATAGAAGTATGCGGAGAGATGAGTGCGCGCAGACTTTAATGGCTCATTTCATTGCGGACAGTTCCGGTAAAAGGAAAGGCGATGACCAACTTGAAATATAGAGAAAGAAAAAGTCAAGCTTCAATCGCAAATACGATACCTCAAACATTAGGTATGGATTCACGACAACAGGCGATTCCGTGGCGTCAAATCCGTTGTGTGTAATTTGTTGTGAAAAACTCTCAATGAAGCAATGAAGCCGTCAAAACTGCAGCGGCACTTCACCAAACATCCGAATCACGGTGTGTTTGCTATTGTATTCTTAAACTGTTACTATATAGGCCTAGTAGGCTGTTATGTATCCTGGTTGACTTTGTGATTAGTTTTGCACGTGCATCGCCACAGAGTTAACTAGTTCTGACAGTACCGGATGCCTCTGCATCGTTTACTTCACATCTGTGGGCGTCAGTGTCCAATTTACCTTCAAAGAAATCTAACCTTGGTGTAATTGACAGAATTACTAAAAAATATTTAGCTACCTAAAAGTTAAAGATTTTTAATAAAACTCAAGAGATGTGTGAAATGTCAGGATTTATGAGTGATGTTAGTCTAGTAGAATTTTCTAAAAAATATTTTGCTACCTAAAAGTTAAAGATTTTTTGTCATGCATGTATGTCTATTTTCCTCATTAAATATGTCCTTTGTCTGAACTCCTTTATTAATGGAGTATATAAACAGCCTTTTCAATATATTAGTATTAAAATGCATTTTCTGAGAATTTATATTTCAAGTTTTTACTGCACATGTCGAAATGTGTGCTCTTTGGTCCATCAGTGCTTGTGTCACCATATCGGAAAACATTTGGAATGGGTCAGACATAATTCTGACCAATTATTAAGTTTTCTGCGTATCAAATGCATGTAAAAACTAATTTTCGCGTATAAATTGCATGATAATACACAATGCATGCTAATGCATAATCCTTATTGAATCCTTATGTGAATTTAGGGGGCGGCCGGGGGTGGGGGTTCCAACGTCTATGCACCTGCTAGTGAGTGAGTGCTATGTGAGTTGCTTTTGAAGTAGACCTTATTGAATGGGAGAAAAGAGACACTTTTTGTGAACCGTTCTGAAAGTTTAAAAAAGATTGGTATGCAAGGAGCCTTTGTTGCCACCTAGTTCATTATATGCAAATAAATTATAGGCTGTTACTGTTTTGCAAAGTGATATATTCCGAATCCAAATGATTCATCTTAAAATTGAGGCATTCAAATTGACAACTGGTCCCTGGAATTTTTTTTATGAATATTATAAGTGAGTATTATGAGTATTATAATTGCCACACCTTTCTTGGTATGTCTGTAGTATAGTCTCAGTATGCTATACAAGCAATAAGTATGCAGGTAAATGACTAGTTAAAAGCAGGGATGGATTAATGAACAGGCCTACTAGGCCCAGGGTCCCAGTAGCTCTAGTGCTCTACACAGATATGCTACTGTAATATAGGCTTGTATTGGGTTTGTTCATCTCATGTCTGAATGATGTCCATTTATATCTACAAAAGTCACCAGAATCTATAATTTAAGAGACTACCTGTATTTATCAAAATGTTCTCCCAGGGGAGCACACCCCTGTATCGCGCTTGACAATTATGTTGATCAGGGCATATATCTCTTGGCTTAGGGGCCGCTTACCTCCCAGGGAAAAAAGTTCAGGCTCAGGATTTTTTTCTACTATCACCCCTGTTTAGCCAGATAAGGGTAAGACATACCAGTGTATTTGGCAGGTGGCGTGAAAGTTGGCACAAAAGCCCGGCCAAACACCTTCATTCTGTTGGTGTTGATGCAGTGAGCCATATCCCCGGAGTAGGTCAGAAGGGACGCTGGCTTGCTGGTCACTGCTGCATTTCCCCGATCCTGATTTCACCTATTCAGGCCTTCCAGGAGGTATAGTTGGAAGTTCAGTGCATTGGCACTGGTTCCTAGAAGAACAAAACATTTAAACCACTGTAAAAGGATTTGCCTTTCAATCATGAATCATGCACAGTAGTTATTTAAGACACCATACATGTGAGACACTAACCTGGAAAGAACTTGTCCAGGTGGCAATGGAACGATTCCAGGGATGTGGACCCTCTGACACAGCGATACCTGGTCAGGATGACCCCCGCCTTTTGGTGGTGCCGACCTCAGTGTAGAGCAGCACTTCTGGCAAGTCATGGATGCACCTGACGTGGAGTTTCTGCACACGCCATATGTGCTCTGTCAGATATAGCCAAGTAGTAAGGCACAAGGACACAGGATTTCCAACAAAAAAATGGGTTTTATTTTACCCAAAAATAAGGAAAGGTCCCAATTAAAGGGTACAAACTAATTTAACTTATTCTAACAAATAATCTAGCTAGACTTATATAAACTAAAGTAAACAAAACAAGCTTTAACGCAATATAACGAAAACTAAGGAGAACTGAACAGAACAAACATTCCCCCTAAATGAGACAATAAACGGGTATTTATCACAGATGGTGAGCTCACTTAAACAAGACAGGGGAAAGCACACAATCAACAATTTATAAATCAACAAATTAGTTACAAGTTAACTAATCAAAGTAAATAGAGTAACAAACAAACAATATAAGAATACAAACACTAGGCTTGGGTACCGAAACTCTGTTCTAATAGGTAACCGGTTCTGACGTAAACGGTAGTAACCAGACCAAATAGAGAATGAAAATTTCGATGCCTGAGTCTGTGGCATGCGGTGGCATGAGGCGCACACACGCAGTCTCTTGCTGTCTCCCTCTCCGACGTGCGCACACTATACGTGTTTATCGAAGCACTGTCTGATCTGTCTCGCACGCATGCTTGCTCGCTCGCACTAGATTCCGGGAGATTTTAACTAATTTGCGATCGTCCGGGAGCCGTTATCAATATGTGGGAGACTCCCGGAACGTCAGCTGATAGCGAGGAGATTAAACACACTTGAAATGTACATGTGAAATGTTTGGCTGCATTTCACGTGTATAATTATTAGGGATGCAACGGTACACGGTAAAATCCCAGACCGTTCGGTCCGCCCTGCACGGGACAATCTACCCTCGTGTCCCGCGGGACTTCGGTTTTGCCATAGAGTTCGTGCTGATTCTTTTACCCGTATTTTCCTCATTATATAATTATAATCCGGAGCGCCTGATATATTAGTTAACAACGCTCTGCGTTATTAAATTCGCCCGCGAACTTGCGCTCTGTGTCCATCTTATGCCCGCTTTGTCACACGGCCAGTTCAACCTCGTATAAATCAGGTTATGTGTGTCTCCCGCTCACGAGCGCTCACTCTTAACAGACACACAGTCCAGAATGCGCGTCACAGAATGTTTATAAAGCGCTCCCCGTTCACAGTAACCAGGTCCTCTCATTCAAAACAGCCAGCCTGTGCTATCATCGAGCCGCCGCACATTAAATACTCATATGAGTCAGGCTGCGAATGTAAGTCACTTGCCCGCTCCAGCGCGCTCAAGCTTACTAAATATAAACGCCTTACCACCGGCGTCGCGCACGCGCTACTTTCCCAGCACATCTAGTGGATGCATAAGGCAAACCCAGTCAAACGTTTGACTGCAGTATCTAATGCGCCTCATAATCCGGTTGATAGACTTATCTCTTTGCACAAGAATCTCTCAATAGTGGATGAGTAAATAACATTGCACTTTGTATCCTGAATGCAGTATTTTTATTTATTTTTATTATTATTATTTTGCTCTGCTTTTTTGTTCAAACCACAAGCTAATTTATGTTTGTTAAAGGTAAAAGTGCATTTTTTCTTTCACATTGATCACTTCATATACCAATTATCAAGGTTTGGAATTGGGATCCACTTGAATATTATAAAGTGTGTTTGTTTGCATTTTGTATTTCATAAGTGGTAGTTGAGGAGGTTGTATTACTTGGTGTTGTTCAGTACAGACTAATACAATGTTAATTTATTCCATACACATTGATGTTCTTCCTACTGTGTCATTCTGTTTATGCTCATAAGAAAAATAAAACATATTTTTGGGATGAAACGGCAGTCTCTTTCTGCACAAAACATGTACCGAAACCGAACCGAGACCGTGGCCCAAAAACCGAGGTACGGACCGTACCGTGGGCTATCTGTACCGTTGCACCCTAATAATTATGCGTCAGAATAACGATTGTCTATGGATATAGAATCACCATTCACGCCGCCTTGACGCTCACGTCTTCATATTATATTAGCGCGTGCATCATCTGCTCCTCAGAGTTCTCTGCCAAAAAGCAGCGCGAGATGTCGGCAGCGTCTCGTTCCCTATTTAGAGAACATGGGTTACATAGAGACGTTCTCTTTCATATGTTTACTCAAAGCTGCGCATAAGACGCAGTGGGAACGAAATATCAAATATATAACTGGCTAAGAGCTTAACTAGTAAATGACAAAATAACTTACATGACTAGTTAAAGCAGACAAAACATGGGAACCTGTAGCCATGTCGATATTATATTACCCTGGTAGTAATCTCTATTAATCTCCAGTATAATTACATTGTTTGATATAATATTGTTTTATTTGTATGTAAATATGAACTTTTATTTTATATTGGTTTATTTATTATTACCATATGTTACTTGTATTTATATTGTAAGTTAATATTGTGTCCAGTTTGGCCCTGTAAATAAAGGGGTATTATTTATTTATTTTTGACAAAGTTTGTGCGGTTTATTTTTCTTAAGTACCGTTTTAAGAAACATTTAGGCACCGGAACCATTTAAAAAATACTGAGTAGGTACTGGTATCGGATAAATCCCAACCGATACCCAACCCTAACAAACACACAAATGTTAAATATAAATAAATTGGAACCAATCAAAAATATAATTTTCATTTTCTGTATGCGCATCAGCCTTTTGTCTGTCAAGGCCGCGATGACAGGAAGATGCACACCTGCAGCCAACACCATTAATCCAACCTCCATGCCACGGTAACTTGAACTCAAATAGAAACAAGGATAAGGAAACAGACATACACTACTGGTCAAAAGTTTTAGATCGGTTAGATTTTTTGTCTTTAAAAGAAGTCTCTTCTGCTCACCAAGGCTGCAATTATTTGATATAAAATTCAAAACAAAAGAAACGTAATATTGTGAAATATTACAATTTAAAACAGCAGTTTTCTATGTGAATATACTGTAGTGAATTGTAATTTATTCCTGTGATCAAAGCTGAATTTACAGCATCATTACTCCAGTCTCCAGTGTTCACATGATCCTACAGATATTATTATAATATGATGCTCAAGAAACATTTATGATTATTATCCATGTTGAAAGCAGTTTTTTACATTTTTATTTCAGGATTCTTTGATAATAGAAAGTTCAAAAGAACAGAATTGATCTGAAATGGAAAGCTTTTGTGACATTAATCACTACCATTCAAAAGTTTGGGGTCAGTAAGAATTTATTTTTTATTTTTGGGGGAAAGAAATTAGAAAATACTTTTATTCATCAAGGATGAGTTAAATTAATCAAAAGTTACAGTAAATACATTTTATAATGTTCGAAAAGATTATATTTTAAATAAATGCTGTTCTTTTGAACTTTCTATTTGTCAAGTTATGTGTGTTTTTTTTTATTGATTACAGCTCAGCCTTAACTTGAAAAACTGCTTTTCTCACTGAAGAACGCAAAGAAAATCTGTTCACTTCTTGATTCTTTATTTTCTTTTGAGATGGTTTGATAGACAGTGATTGAATAATATGGTATAGTTTCTTGAAGGTGATTTGATCGATCAGTGATTGAACAGTAGATATAGGTTGATAACCTTTCAAATACACAAACCAAACCACATGAATTAGTTACAGATACATCATGAATCAGTCACACATAAATCACAATACCACTCTCTCACAGAAATAATAAATAAATGCTATTGAATCTTCAAACAAAACTAAACACGATCATTACGTTTAACCTAGGATTTAACAAGAAAATACCAATCCCATAATTAAACTCATGCACATGTTACCTCTGTCAAGTTCAACATTCACATAACAAAATCCTCACTTATTTTAAATTGCACATTACAATCCAAGCAGAATCTGAACATTTAAAACTCAATATATTCAAACACAGTCAATCATAAATTGTCCTACCAGTTGCGTCTTTGAATGATCAGGAGCTGTAATCATAGTATCATTTTCCAGGAATAAATGAAAGAACCAACTTCTTCTTCTTCTATTAGATTTTTTTGGCAGTTGGCACACAATGAAATGGTGCATTACTGCCACCAACTGGTAAGGAGTGTGGAACTGAATGACTTTCAGGCTACTTATATATATAATAAAAAAAAAAAAAATTAAATCTTCTCAATTATATTAATCATTCTAAGATAATGCAAAACAATTCCATATCACTTATCTTTAGAATTTTTCCTAATTATTTCTATTAAATCAAACCTTACTCTTTCCTTTTTCAAATTTTGGATAATTTCCCTCCTTTTTCCTTCATATTTTGTACAGTGTATCATGATGTGTTCTATTGTCTCTTGTTGTTCACAGTAATCACATCTGCCGGTGTTATGTTTACCTATTTTAAATAAAGTACTGTTTAATCCTGTATGCCCAAATCTGAGTCTAGATATAATTGTCTCATCTCTCCTTTTCCTTCCTGTACATCTCATTTCCCCCACTTTCCTCTGAATTTTATAAAACCATCGCCCTTTTCTCTCTTCTACCCATTGCTTTTGCCACCTTTTCTTCAAACACTGTTTAATAATGCTCTTCATTTCCATCTTACTCATGTTAACTTCTACATCTATGTATTCTCTTCTTGTAGCCTCCTTTGCATCATTATCTGCCTTTTCGTTTCCTTTAACTCCAATATGTGCTGGAACCCACACAAATATAACTGTAATACCCATCATTTGAATTCTATATAATGTTTGATAAATCTCTATTAATATATCGGTTCTACTATCTGAATGATTGCTCTGTAAACTGACTAAGGATGATGCAGAATCTGAACAAATAATAGTTCTTAACGGTCTTACTTCCTCTATCCACTGTACTGCTAACAGAATTGCCATCATTTCTCCTGTGTATACTGACACATTGTCACTTATTCTTTTTGCTGCTGAAATATTAAACTCTGGAACAAAAAACGCTATTCCTACTCTATTGTCTAAAGTCTTTGATGCATCTGTGTAAATCTGAATATAACTATTATAATTATCAATATACTCCTGTACGTTATATGAGTTGAAAATGAACCCCATGTCTTTGTTCTTCATTTCTAATAACCCTAAATCTACTTTTACTTCTGGCAATATCCAAGGTGGTACTAATGGTAATGGAACTGTTGGACTGATTTTTAATTCTGTTAATTTGAACTCTGTTGCTTTTTGTATAACTGTCCACCCAAAGCTTTTTGTCTCCCTCTTCACCTTTTCCCAACAAGGTTTTAAAGTGATTTGTGCTGGGTGATCTTCATTATGGCCATTTATATTAACCCAATAATTCAAAGATAGCTGAATTCGTCTCAATTCGAGTGGCATTTCTCCCATTTCCACCTGCAGAGCTGCCGTTGGAGTTGTTTTAAAGGCCCCTGTACATAATCTCAACGCCTGAAACTGAATGGTATCTAATTTTTTAAGAGCTGTACTTGATGCCGATCCATACACCACACATCCATAATCTAATACTGATCTTATTAATCCACAATAAATTGCCTTCAGTGCTGTTCTGTCAGCTCCCCAATCACTTCCCACCAAGCACCTCATAACATTTAACACCTTCTTACATTTTTCAATTACTTTCTGGATATGTACATTCCATGTTATTCCTTCATCAAACCATATCCCCAAAAACTTAAAACATTTCACTCTTTCCAAATCTTGATTATATAACTTTAATTTTACCTCAGTACCTATTCTTCTCTTTGTGAAAAACATTATCTTTGTCTTATCTACTGAAAACTTAACCCCCCATTTATATGACCACTCTTCTATGTTAATAATAGCTTCCTGTAACTTTTTAATGATAAATTGCAGATTTCTTCCCCTCTTCCAAATCGCCCCATCATCCGCAAAAAGTGAAAATTCCATCCCATTTTCAATATCCTTGTACACATCGTTTATTAATATGGAGAATAATAAAGGACTTATTATACTCCCTTGAGGTGTTCCGTTTTCAACATTATAATTTCTTGAATAACTTTCCCCTATTTTAACTTGTATTAATCTTCCTTGTAAAAAGTCCTTTATCCATCTAAACATTCTTCCTTTAATCCCTAATTTACATATTCTAATTAACAAACCTTCTCTCCACATCATATCGTAGGCCTTCTCTATGTCAAAGAAGACAGCCACTACACTTTCTTTATTTACTTGTGCTTTTCTAATTTCATGCTCTAAACATACTGCTGGATCCATTGTATTTCTCCCTTTCCTAAAACCACTTTGATATTTGGCTAAATATCCGTTCTTTTCCATATAATATGTTAGCCTTTCATTTATCATTTTCTCCATTATTTTGCAAATGTTAGAAGTCAAAGCTATTGGTCTATAATTCCCTGGTTTTGTACAGTCTTTTCCTGGTTTTCGTATTGGCACTATCACAGCCTCCTTCCAGCTCTGTGGCAGTTTCCCTTCCTCCCACACGTTATTATATAGTTCTAATAATACCTCTTTTGATTTTTCACTGAGCTGATTTAACATTATGTAGCAAACCTGATCCTTTCCTGGTGCTGACATCTTATTTTTCTGGAGGACACGTTTTAGTTCCATCATTGTAAATGGTTCGTTTAGTAGTTCATTTATATTTTCTTCTTGCTGTATTTCCTCATTCTCCCTTACTGTAGTTTCTCTCCCTCTTTCCCCTCTTCACTAATATTATTTGAACTATGAACTGTTACAAATGCTTTAGCCAGCATCTCTGCTTTCTCCTCATCTCTCACTCCTATTTTTCCTCCATTTAAAACTGGGTATCCATATTCTCTTTTTATCCCATTCATTCTCTTTATCATCCCCCAAACTTTACCAATTTCTGTCTCCCTACCGACTGATGAACAAAATTTCCTCCAATATTCTTTCTTTGCATTTTTTATAACTCTCCTCACATTTGCTTTGCGACTTTTGATATTCAATAAGATTCTTAAAACAATGATTCCTTTTTAACACTTTAAAAGCTTTATTTCGACTTTGTATCACTCTTTTACATTCCTTTGTCCACCATGGTACAATTTTACTTTTACACTTACCTCCCCTCTTCTTTATTGATTTCTCTGCAGCCTCTGAAACAACTTTACAAAAAGATGCATTTAAACCATGAACATCTTTATTTCTATCAACTTTTTCCATTTCTTGATCACTAATATTTCTAAATATATCCCATTCAGCATTACTGAAAGACCATTTCTTGAATCCTACCGTATCAAATTCCTCTATACTCAATCCTACTACTATTATAATAGGATAATGGTCACTTCCTACTGTCGTTTCTCTCACCACTTCCCATTTGCAAATGCCTGCTAATGAATCTGACACTAGTGTAAGATCTATTGCTGATTCTGTTCCCGTTCTGATATTAATTCTTGTACCACTTCCATCATTCAAACACACCAAATTTGTCATCTCCATTATCTCTTCAATCACCATTCCATTCATATCATTATAGCTATCCCATAATGTGTTATGGGCATTAAAATCTCCACAGCAAATTACCTTCCCTACTAACTGTACCATCATTTCACCCATCAGTTCTAATGATAACTTATTACATGGATTATAAAAATTAACAACTTTGATATTTACTTCTCTGGTCCATACTTCAATTATTAAATATTCCAACTCTTTTCCTTTCCCCAAAACTCTATATTGCATTCCTTGTTTTATAAAAATTATACATCCTCCTCCACTACCCACCCCTCTGTCTCTACGAACGCTATCATACCCTTAAATAGCAAACTCCAATTCTAATTTTAGCCATGTCTCTTGAACACATATGATTTCTGGTTTATTTTTTAAATCTTTTATAAATCCCTTAAATTCCTGACCATTTGCTATTAAGCTTCTTGCATTCCATTGTACAATAATCAGCTTGTCTTTCCACCTGTACCTCCCACCTTCCCATCTGCTTCAAGTTTTGTTTTAATTTGCTCCCATGATACTTCTTTTATTCCCAGAAATTTCTCAGCTCCCTTAACTATAATTTTAATTTTCTCTGTTTTGTGTTTAACCTGATCAGTACAATTGATTCACATATGCCACAAACAGAATAATGTTCTCAACTGTCAATTCTTTTTTTGTTGTTTTCTCTGTTTGACCTTCATCTATTCTCGATTCCTGGGCAGCATTGTTCATATCAACTCTTCCCCTTTGTCCTTGTACTTTCTTCACTGCTTCTGAGTAACTTATGTTGTTTACTGTTTTGATCTGCTGTATTTCCACAGCCCTTTTCCTGACTTCACACCCACCATATGTTACTCTATGTTGGCCACCACAGTTACAACATTTATCCTGCACATTTTCCTGACATTCTTCCACTCTATGCTCACCTCCGCATTTGGGACACCTCTTGCTTTCCTTTGCAGACTGCTGCTATGTGTCCATATCGCTGACATTTATAACACCGTAGCGGTTGAGGAATATACGGCCTTACTAGAAAGCTCATGCACCCTACTCTCACCCTTTCTGGAAGAGAGGACTCTTGAAATTCCAGAAGAACAGATAAACTATCTACCCGTTCACCATTTATTGTTCTCATCAGTCTCATTATTCTACTCACATCACCTCCAGTAATACTGCGTTTGAGTTTCTCCAAGTCTTCGTCTACAGGAATCCCTGTTATCACTCCCCTTGTTACTCTATTCTCACCCAACACCTTTCTCTCACTAATAGTTTTCTTGCAAACACTTTCAAGTTGCAAGACTCTGTTTTTCTGTTCCTCCGTTTCACTTATGATCAGCAAGCTTCCATCTCTCAAAATCTTTGCCATTTCCACATCTCCTATTTTCTTTTTAATTTCCCTCTACAACGCTATCGGACTTAAACTAACATTTTCGTCTTCCTTTCTAAATTTGAGAATTATTTTAAAATCCTCTCTCACAACCCTTTTCCGCACAACCTTGTTTCCTTCATCTGAACTGTTCTCTTCTAAACTACGTTTACTTCCTTGACTCAACGTTACCTCTCCTCTCCTGTATATCCCCGTTCCCTGTCTTCTCCTGCTAGCAACTTGTGTCCAATTGCTACTCTCCATTTCCCAATCTCCCTCTTCTTCCTGATTTTCCATTCTGGACCAGTCACAAACCAGTTTATGCCAACCGCCAAGTCCCACTCGTTTCTGATCCCAGAAAACGGGGGCTTAATCCTCCTTTCCTCCAGAGCAGTTTTCGGCGTCGCATGTGATGTTAGAGCCACTCTAGAACCAACTGAACTCTCTACAAACATTTAAATGCCATGCTCCCTCTGTGGGTGCGCAGGCAAATATTGTCCCAAAAGCTACATGCATGGATGCCCCCTGCAGTTTGGGAGTACTCTGAGTGTCCTGGGTGAATCTAGGCTTGGAGTGCTCAGTACAATTAAAGCAAAGTAACCATGAATTGACAACACTATTCATCATAGAATTTTGGGGGAAAAATGGTAAATGACTGTTTTCAACATTGAAAATAATAATTTATGTTTTGTGAGCATAAGATCAGCATATTAAAATGATTTCTGAAAGATCATGTGACACTGAAAACTGATGTGTAATCAGCAACAGTAATGATGTTGAAAATTCAGCTTTCAAATTACATTTTAAAATATATTAAAATAGAAAATAGTCATTTTAAATTGTCATAATATTTCACAATATTACTGTTTGTCAATTTTTTCTTAATCAAATAAAGCAGCCTTGGTGAGCAGACATTTAAAAAAAGATCTAAAACTTACTGATCTAAAACTTTTGACCGGTAGTGTAGTACAATGCAAGCCAGTAAGTGTGCACTCCAAACCAACGGATGAAGCACCAACATGTATAAATACAGCTCTTGCAAATTTGTCAAACAAAATCTGTGTAGTGATTTTATTATATCTGAACCTTAAATCCTATACTATACTAAACTCAAATATAACAATGAAAAAGAGAAAGAAAATAACTATCAGTATGTAAATAAATGTATGTATCGTGAAGGACTGCGTATCAATGTGTGGCCACAGGTTCGGCCATCACATGCTCCATGCGCACTTGATCCAGAAGTGGCACCCCCATAAGGTCCCTCCCATTTGCTCCCCAGCTCCTGCAGCAGCCTCTCAATGAGGCGAATGGTCTCTTCCTCACAGCGCGTCCTCCTGCGGCAGTAAAGGCTGAGGTCCCTTTTGCTGATGCTCCTGTCCACCATGAGATCAGTAATAGCTGGCATACCCTCCTGCATCAGCTGTTGTCTTTTTGCCTGCCGCAACAGGCTGAGGTCACCTGCATCCCACTCAAAAATGCAGGCAGACAGGCATCCCATGAAGGTTGGGTAGAGGGGATGGGCATCGGTGGTGCAGCCCACGGCCAGCCTTCTCATGAAGTGCCAGATGTCCAGCCGGATGTGGAGGTCTGGCCATTGCCCAAACCTGGTCTGCAGCTTGCTGGTTGCCTCCTCACTCATCACGCAGCAGCCACAGTCCACATACAGCAGCACTGGGGCTGGAACGGCTGCCAGGCGGTACCGCTCCATGACGCCAGTCACCATCCTGTCCAGTCCTGGCCCCTCCTGCACCTTCAGGACACTGTTCAGTATCTGGCCAACCTCGTTGCCAATAGAGGTGACCCAGAGTGCTGTCCCCGTCCATGGCCAGCCAGCTTCTTTGTGATCTGGAATTTACAAATGTAACGACACATTCAGCAGATCTGAACTTATTGTTTTAAGAGAGAAAAATATAATTTGAGAATTGAGCCAAAGTGATTGAGAAAAGTGATCTGAGATTTGTGAGTATATTAAATGTATTTAAGATACATGTAAGTCTATTACAGAGTCAGATTATTTATTACCTTTTTGGTGGAATCCATCTTTAAGATGGTGCCAAAGGTCGAGGTGATGCTGGCCTTGATGTGGTCAATACGGCAGAGGATGTCCCTGCCGTATACGGACAGCACCCAGCGACTGGTGGGGATGTCGATGGGCTCTGGAGGCTCCTGGCAGACCACTGGAAAGAGGCTGGGTCGATCCACAAAGTCAGCACACTCCCCAAGATAGTGTGCCAACCGATTCAACCATTCTTTCCCATGTTTCTGTAAGGGGTCTGTAAGGGGTTAATGATGAAGATTATGATTGGGCCTTTGTGATTAAATTTACCTGTGGTGGACTGTTAAAGAATACAGAGAACTGCTTATCATTGGCTCTGTGTGCATTCCTGAATAGGACACACTGCTTCAAGTGTGTGCAGTAAGTTGGAGCAGATAGAGAGCGTTTTAATTGTGGTCAGCAGGATCATTTAACGCGTAACTGTAAATGCCCACCAAGAAGGTGTTTTAAAGTGATGAAGTAACAACAATTTCTGGTATTAATGTGAGTTTGGAAGTAAATCCGTGTTTAAATGACAACATTTTATTCTGAGAAATAAGAAATAAAAACAAGGTCAAAAGATTGAAGTCTTAAAGTGAATATAAGTGAAAGTGAATTGATATAAACGTATAAGTGAATTGATGAATAGAGTTGATGTAAAATTAATGACTAAAATTAACTGAATGACTAAAATTAATGAACAGGATGTTCATTTATGCTGAATGCGATTTTCATGTTTAAAAAGTAACTATACATAAGAGAAGGAAAGATGCGGATAACTATACATTATTTAAGGTTATTTCTATTCGTAACGATTTTGATGTATGAAATGTTGTAAGTAAACTTAATGCTTTCCCCATTGCGAACATGCACTCCTCTAAACTGTAGCCTGGGTGCTGCACTGCTCTAGTTGACGGCTGCGCCTTTCCCCGAACATATCACGTTAACAACAACCCTTTAGAAAACGTAGCCTAATTGAGACGTTAAACCGAGGTCCTGACTCTTTGTGGTCATTAAAAATCCCAGGATGTCTTTCGAAAGAGTAGGGGTGTAACCCCGGCATCCTGGCCAAATTTGTCCAGTGGCCTGTGTCCATCATGGCCTCCTAATCATCCCAATATGTAACAATTGGCGTCATCACTGTCTCCTTTCCACCAGTAAGCTGGTGTGTGGTGAGCGTTCTGGCGCACTATGGCAGCCATCGCATCATCCAAGTGGATGCTGCACACTGGTGGTGGTTGAGGAGATTCCCCCCTCTATGTGAAGCGCTTTGAGTGCCGAGAAAAGCGCTATATAAATGTAATGAATTATTAATTCCTTTGTGGATCCTCTTGATCTACTTTCTCCATGTTCCTTTGACAAATCTCAGCGTATCAGTCTCAAGCGCGGTGCACGGGAGTTAACCACACCCACTTATTTACATTTCGCGGTATACACGAAATAACAGTTTAACGGTTACGGTTGACATTTTCTACCGCGGTAATGATATATAGCGCCACACCGCCCAGCCGTAATATAACTGTCACAAGACTAGTCTGTGTTTCTGCCTAGTTTAATGTTTGTCACAGTCTAGTCTGTTTCTGTATTGTTTCATGGTAAGTAGTTCCCCATTATGTTTATTAGTCTGTCACAGGTGTTTCCTATTAGCCACACCCTCTTGTTAGCTCGTTTTCTCTTGTATTTAAGCCTGTATGTCTAGTTCAGTCTTTGTGGGTCCTTAATGTTGTTTGCTGGTGCTACTGGTCCTGATTCCTGTTTCTTGATTCTTGAGTCTGTCTTTGTATAGTTTGAGTGGTATAAATAAAGTCAATCTGCAAATGGATCCTACTACCTCATCTGCTTCAACCACACGTGACAATAACCCAATTCACAGTTTTATGTGAACGAATAGGAGGATGATTTTCAGATCATTGTGAAGAAAAAACTCTAGGCAACAACATCAATTAGTCAAAAGTCTTGTGGACACATATTCGTATGTGTTTTGTGGCCTTATTCCAGAAACTTTTACTCTGAATTACTCTCCGGATTAGTAATTTATATAAATTGGAATTGTAAATTTGAAGATGGCCGTCCATTATGGGTAAACTCTTGTCTAAATTCAACTGAGGGAAAATGAAAGAAAAAATAATAGACTTGACGGCAGAGAGACAAAGTGACACATTGTCTAAATCACTATCCAAATTATCCAGAGTGAGCTCCCTCATTTTATGAAAGGCTGGTGGGCTACAATTTAGTTAATGAAGGTTAAATGAGAAAGCAGCTTTATGGCTTTGGGATCTGAGTAACATAATATTTTGGTTTCTGTAAAACGGTAAAGATAAGTGGGACTGAGACAATACGGATAATATTTTTTGGACTTCTATTATTCAAATATATATTAGACTAACCATTTGATAGACAAATACTGTGAGAAGTAGGTATAAGGAAAAATAAAGTTGAAATTAATGATAGGAAAACAAGGGTATTGAAGAATTATTAAAATTATTTCCCTTACAAGAGAACTTTAAGTGTCACTAGGCTGACAGCTGTGAGAGACTCTGTGGAAGAGGGAAGTGAAATACAAAAAGGTTGTTGTGTGAGATATGTTTGTGTGGATTGTAAGCAAACAATTATGTACTGGTTAGGTGAGGCAGAGAAAAGAAAGGAAATGATGCAGAAAGGAACTGGAATGTTGGGAAAGATGGAAGAAATATAGGTTAAATAAAGTTTAAATGGTATGAAAAGTTTCAGAATAAAAGTAAGGCATTGTATGATGAACAGGGATTAACATGATATAAGATAAGGAATGGACAAAAGCTTTATTAAGCAGAATAGGGAAAATTCTATGTTTCAGTCGTAAAATAGTGATTAAACTGATGATGTGAATTTGTATTTTATTTATATTTTTGAAACAATAAAAAGGGGTATAAGATGTTATACAATTAAACTGATACACTCTATGTGACCGTAAACTGAATGATATCAGGAAAGACTCAAAAGTGCTTAAATTGATTATCAGGGAAGGATTTATTAATATTATTAATATTTTATTTTTTGTTGTTTATTTATTTTTTGTTAGACAATCATTGTGTTTTGAACCTAAAGAGTCTATAAAGGGAGTAGTGAAAATAATGGATTAACCATCCAACTTTGTTTATAATTAAAGGATTTGAAAAATTATGGTTTTATAGATAAATAAACAATAAAATAGTGCTTATATTCTCTTTTTCATGATTATAGACAATGTCTTTATTTAGGATCTGAGTAATGACGGCGGGTCTAGCCCATGCTACGAATACAGCAACAGTGCTTGCTTTTTTAGCCCGGCTTCCAGAGAATAGATATGTACTTGTTTTGTGATCAGTTATGTGTTTTATAAAAAAATTTAACCTTACTGATAAAACTGGGGAAGAATGACATTGATGCCCTGTTGTGAGTGGAAGGTGGGAGAGCCTCTTAATGGGGACTGGAATTTTTAGTATCCAGCATGTCCGTGACGAGGTGAAGAGACAAGTGTGACCCGTCAGGGAGCATGCGTTGCCACCACTCCCCCTTTCCGTAGTGACCTCACTGGTTAGACCAGACTTGGCGGTATTGGACCCCACATTGGTCTAAAATGGGGAACTAAAGGGTGGTCAAAATCCATGGGCGATATGGACAAAAAGTCACATCCCGATGTATTTAGGCTGAAAATCGATATACGATATATATCCCAATATTTTTTCCGCAAAATAAGAGCAAATGTTCAGTCAAAGCCAAATATGACATGTCACTAGTAGTTTTATTGAAACTTGCTATTTCAGTGAACAGGTTCAAAATCAAATAAATAAACATGTTTCTTCACTTGGTTCACAATTAAATGCTCAGCTGTTGGAATAACAATAAAATGTAAACAAATACAGCATAACAGGAGCAGGAGTACCTTTTTTCAAATCAAAGCTCCATAAGGTGCACGTTTAAATAAATAAATAATCTTAAAGAGCAGCTTTTTCTATATGCAGCTTTTTCCCCAAATAAACGTAACAATAGCCTTTTTATTTTACCATTTATGACTCAAACATCTCCTGATGAGCATACTGACACCTTGTCCGCTCACAGTGGGTGCACCTATAAGCCTGTATCCTATTTTTCCTATTTTCTGTCGGGTCGGACTTTTCCCGCGCTGTCTGCAGATGTGACGTCAAGCGCGTTCATGTTAAACGTTTCAGATCACTCTGCCACCACCGCTAGTCAGCAAGTAGCCTACACTCGAGTTGCAAGCAGAACACTTATCTCAAACAATATATGTATTTGACTGTTCTTACCTCTGTAAACATAATGTTGACCTCCTTGTAGCGGATGACGTGTGCACGTACCGAGTGCGTGCTGCGAGCTGAAAGGAAGAGCAGTTCTGTTTTTGGACCACATGGTGTCAGTCGCGAGTTTAAATTTCAGGAAAACGCATGTAGCCTCTTTAAAGATAGCCTATAAAATAGAAAAGTAAAATCTTTTTCTGAAATAAATAAATAAAAATAAATAAATATATATGTGTATATATATGTATATATGTACACTCACCGGCCACTTTATTAGGTACACCTGTCCAACTGCTCGTTAACACTTAATTTCTAAGCAGCCAATCACATGGCGGCAACTCAGTGCATTTAGGCATGTAGACATGGTCAAGACAATCTCCTGCAATTCAAACCGAGCATCAGTATGGGGAAGAAAGGTGATTTGAGTGACTTTAAACATGGCATGATTGTTGGTGCCAGAAGGGCTGGTCTGAGTATTTCAGAAACTGCTAATCTACTGGGATTTTCACGCACAACCATCTCTAGGGTTTACAGAGAATGGTCCGAAAAAGAAAAAACATCCAGTGAGCGGCAGTTCTGTGGGCGGAAATGCCTTGTTAATGCCAGAGGTCAGAGGAGAATGGCCAGACTGGTTCGAGCTGATAGAAGGGCAACAGTAACTCAAATAACCACCCGTTACAACCAAGGTGGGCAGAAGAGCATCTCTGAACGCACAGTACGTCAAACTTTGAGGCAGATGGGCTACAGCAGCAGAAGACCACACCGGGTGCCACTCCTTTCAGCTAAGAACAGGAAACTGAGGCTACAATTTGCACAAGCTCATCGAAATTGGACAATAGAAGATTGGAAAAACGTTGCCTGGTCTGATGAGTCTCGATTTCTGCTGCGACATTCGGATGGTAGGGTCAGAATTTGGCGTCTACAACATGAAAGCATGGATCCATCCTGCCTTGTATCAACGGTTCAGGCTGGTGGTGGTGGTGTCATGGTGTGGGGAATATTTTCTTGGCACTCTTTGGGCCCCTTGGTACCAATTGAGCATTGTTGCAACGCCACAGCCTACCTGAGTATTGTTGCTGACCATGTCCATCCCTTTATGACCACAATGTACCCAACTTCTGATGGCTACTTTCAGCAGGATAATGCACCATGTCATAAAGCTGGAATCATTTCAGACTGGTTTCTTGAACATGACAATGAGTTCGCTGTACTCAAATGGCCTCCACAGTCACCAGATCTCAATCCAATAGAGCATCTTTGGGATGTGGTGGAACGGGAGATTCGCATCATGGATGTGCAGCCGACAAATCTGCGGCAACTGTGTGATGCCATCATGTCAATATGGACCAAACTCCATGAGGAATGCTTCTAGCACCTTGTTGAATCTATGCCACGAAGAATTGAGGCAGTTCTGAAGGCAAAAGGGGTCCAACCTGTTACTAGCATGGGGTACCTAATAAAGTGGCCGGTGAGTGTATACGTATATGTGTGTGTGTGTGTGTGTGTGTGTGTATATATATATATATATATATATATATATATATGAGAAAATACAATATCAAACATATCTTAGTTTGACAACTATAAATGACTTAAAAATGAAATTGGGCGATTCCACAGTTTCAGTCCACAAGGGGTGTAATGAACTATATAGATTGAATAATACCCAGGTGTTGTCATTTTTTTAATTTTTAGTTCATAATTTTGTTAAAGATAGATGTTAGAAATAATAAACTTACTTTTATCCCACTAAGCCTTGGCATTATCGTGTAATGAGACTTTATTTTATTTCCGTCCCCAGAAATGGCAGATGTCAGGGTGGGACATTAAGTGCATCTGGATTTTTCCTAAGTCATTTATTTAATTTGCTTTAAGAAAATCCTGAATTTTGGCACATAACATTTATTTTGGCGTGTCTTCTACAAAATACTTCTACTAACACTGAAAGTATAATTCCCTTAATCTACCACGATGCAATGGAAAGATTTACTAACGTTCATTACACTTTCCGTCAAAGCAGTTAACGCACGTAAACTATGATTCTAAAGGAAGCAGAGATATACATTTTCCATGTAATTCTATCAGTAACAAAACAATAAAAACATCTTGTGTGGACTAAATTCTCATATACGTAGCAACATGATAAATTGTTAATAAATCGGGATAAAACAGGGACCGAGATTTTCTGTCCAAAAATCATAACGCTCGAACATTTTATTCTGACGCTGAATTTCATCTCCTAATGTCTCAACGGTTCACCTGTCAGAAATAAGATCGTCTAGGTCACGGTCGTTCTGCGTGGGAGGAAGAGTTAACAGGATTTCACGGATTTCGATGAATGTGGGTAAGTTTGTGGATTCTGTCCAAAAGGTTACGAACATTAAAATGATACGAACGTGGTAAACTTTGGTTAAGTAAACATTAAATAGGATCATTGTGGTGAGAAAGGATAAACGAGTGATCAAGTCGATATCAAGTGCATGGTTTCGGACCAGAAAGCAGCGCCGTGTTCATAAAGATCATGCATGAATGGTGGTTGTATACATTTTGACAGATTCTGCACTTCATGTTCGTAAATTGGACAGAAATGTTCAGGCTATCTAACTTCGAACGTTGTTTTCCGCGTATTTGACTCGGGAATAAGCTTTTCATGAAAGTCAACATCGTCAATGACATTTTTTGATGATGATGATGATTTTATTTTCTGTCAAACTGTTAGTAAGAATATAGCGTAGGCTGTCCAAGTTAACACGTTAATAGTGCGTTAACACAATATCACTTATGCTATTAGAATAATCTGTCGGCGTCAAGCGCAGGTTGTTAAACAACAGTGAACTGGGCATGTAAGGCACACACGCAGATTTTCCGCACTGACATTCAGCTAGTTTAAACATTAGCTTGTGGTAAAAAATTGTCAATAAAATGTCACATAACAATAATTTTACATCCATTTAATTCTGCTACACTCTGCTACTAATGTAAGGATTGCATCATTTACTTTATTTTAACTGGTTTTCAAATGTTTAATGTGCAAACGAACTAACCTCATGCAAGCACACTTTTAACAAACCTGATTACAATAAATAAAACATAATCTCCCTATTTGTTGGATTATTATTATTATTTTGGTAATTCTGACTACATGTGCTGAAAAAATTAATATTGCCAATATTAATTGTCAATAAAGACAAAAAAGACATTAAAGACAATTAAAGACACCTGTGAAAAAATGGTACATGCTGTCTTTAAATAAATGCACAAAAAATATATAAAAATCATTAAGCTGTCATTTTATGCATATTCATAAAGTCAAAGGGTAATCTAATAATGTGGTTTAAGTTTAAATGTTAGAAAAATAAATCCATTTTTAGACATTGCGCCATACCAAAAGTGGATGTTTCTGTACAATGAGCTGATAGTTTTGTGTATTATTTCTCCTAATCATATTTAGCACACCATGCCTAATAAAAGGTGTTACAGAGGCAATCTTGCAGGATTGTTTTTTTTTTTTGTCCACGTTACACACGTTATAACTTTGCACACTTAGGAGTTCCTTTGTCTTCTACATTTGGCAACTAAATTTGAAAAATGTACCTGTGGTATTTGTTAGTAATTTTGCTGGCTTTAAATTTATGAACATACCAGCCTCAAAAATGCACCTTTAAGTTTATTGAACAGATCATATTAGATGGCCACCCTGCCTGCATGGAAGTCATATTGCAGTTTTGTGAACAATGCACAACGCATGACTCATAACTATACCAAATTAGGAACAAAGCTAAACATGAACTTGTATTCAACCAGATTTTTATTAAACGGAATTAGATTAAGTACACTTTCTGCTTGAAATTAAACAGTTTTTCCAGTCCATGTTACATACGTTAAATTTTACATCAACTCAACTTTAATCAAAGTTTACAAGTTTAACATTGCCAGATTTATCCTGCCTTTCACACAGCTGTATCCCAGGTTGTCTCAGGATGTTAACCTGAGGACAATGGCTTTCTGCATGAAGATTGAATTTTGCAGGCTGTTGTCCTTGCAGTTAGGCCTAAACTGTGGAATCGCCCAATTACAAAATTGTCTTCTTTCTAACAAATCCACAGATGCAAATAACGAATGAACATTACAAACCCTAGTATGGGCAGCATTTATATAAAAAGAAAGAACAAAATAAAGTGCTCAGTTTAAGATTTTAAAACATTCCTTTTTGTTAACTCAATGTCTTATCTGAACCGTCTCAACCAGTTGGTCAAGAAACAGAGTATCAACTCAAACATTTTCCCCCTCTTCTTTTTCTTTGATAAACAGTAATACTGTCTAGAGGTAGACATTAGGAGAAAGACAAGTGTGTCCTCCTTCGTTTAAAGATTTTGTGCGAGAAACACCAGCTTATCAACGGCATCCGGCTTCAGAGATGCTCTGTGGCAGGGGATTGTGGGGATCAGTGTCACTTGAGGGGATCAGTGTCACTATCTGCACATGCTGACTGCAAGTAACTTGACGGTTCATTTTCAAGAGTCCCCCTCTTGGTTGGTGCAGTGATGGTGGCTTGGCGCTGCTTGAAGAAGCTCGCCAGTGTCTTAGCTTTTGGTGCTACTGCTGCTTCTCCATCTGCAGGCTCATGTACAGTGGGCACATGTACAAGGTAAGGGGGTTGACAGCTGCTCTGATCAGCTAGTAGCGTCTACATCTCCAAGACAGCTCTGTGCTTCAATGCATTGACTTTTTCACTTGGGATGTAGGTGGCCCTGAACCGTGGATCCACAAATTAAGCCATCTCCAATAGGTCAGTAGTGGCTGGGTCAGAATACTTGCTGTTGAGGTGCTCAACAATACTGGTCTTGATCAATTTGCAAAGCTCGCTATCACCTTCACATGCCAGCATACTTTCGTTAAAAAGGTGCAGCACAGGTTTCACATATGATAGAGTGACATACTCCTCACCTGACAAAGCGTCTGTAAAGTCCTGGAGAGGTTTCAGGACCTTTTGGACTTCTTCTACAGTAGGTAGACAACCAGAATGCAGTTTTTATCGCCGCAGTTTTGCCGCGGTGGTAAAAGTTGAGGTGTATTTGCTGCCTTTGACCGCTAAGAGGCGCTATAATCACAGACTTTGAAAAGTGTCAGTTTTTTGCAAGTTTTGCAATCCGTCCCCTCAGTTTATTAACTGTACTTTATATGAAAAAGTACACTCTTTGCAGACTGATTTAAAAGTCCAACACAGTGCTGTCAATGTACTGAGAACCAGCTTTAAAAAAGTTATTAGCCAGCATGCAAGGAGCCTATCTAATAAGGTGAGCTAAGTTATTATTAGAATACAGCTGGATTTTCAAGGTTAGCACGCTGTATAGCTGGTAGTTAATATCGATGGACACGCGTTTGTTCCGCTTATTTAATGTTAATAAGAAAGCGATCTAAATATTTATTGTAGTAATGTTAGATGTCCCTCTAGTGGACAGAACGTGTAACAACCACAGGCTATACATTGGCGATCCATAAGAATGTGTAATGTTGTAAATATTAATAATAGGATGAATTTGAGCATTTAATATTCAAATATTATTTGAATATTACATAAAATATGGAATGGAATTCGAATAGTATTATAGAGGAATATTGACAGCCCTACATGGAACCCCATTAGGTTTTATTTTCTATATTTTTTACATAACTGCTTTTGAAGATGTAAATTCAGTCAATCTGTTGGAAGAGATTTGTTCCTTAGTGTAAAATGGAAATGCATGAGAATTTTATTTTATAAATATAAGCAAAAAAAAAACTAAATGGTGAAACAGAGTTTTAGAACAAATCTTTCTGCATTAATAGCCTAAATATAACCAGTGTCATCAAAATGATTGTACCAATGTTCTACCACTCGACCACGACTTTTCTCACTGACAAAAGCTCAGAAGTTCGGTTGTTCAGCAGTCAGTGTGCGCACGCGAGAGAGAAGCGCTCTTCAGTCTTCGCATTCCTCAATAGTGTCATTTAAGCACCCACTTTATTTTCACTGACTGCGAGACAGATGCCAGTCGCCGCATGTAGTGGTATATGTCAAGCTTTACAACCAGGTCTGGCCACCCACCAAATCTTTGTTTGAGTTTTGTTGCCCTCCCTGACAACATTCACAATCCACATAGAGAGGCCGAGGAGGAGCCACACCAGCATTGCTGTACCTGTGGATTAGATCAGCAGCCATGGCATCAAGTGCAGGACCCTCCTGAGCAGTCAGGACACTGATGAGGATTTGGCCCACCTCATTGCTCACAGATGTAAGCCACAAGGCGGTCCCCTTGGCAAGGCCTGATAGCTTCTTGGTGATCTGTGATCACACAAAAGACAGTGAGTGCCTAAAGCCCAAATAAACTGTTTATTTTATATGTGAAACACTGAAATAATACTGTTTTTAACACGAAGCAATAATTACAATTTCGGACATGTTTAATGCTAATGTTGTATTTTAGACTTTTATTTGTAAGGTGTAAGAGCAAAAAATATTGAACTTTTTTGTGGAATCCATTTTTAATATATTGCCAAAGGTGGATGTTATGCTGACTTTGATGTGATCCAGTCTGCCTAAGATGTCTCGGCCATAAACAGAAAGCATTCCACCTGTGGGAAGGAACAGCCACTGGCTTCGGAGGGTCATGGACAGGGAGCAGGCTTGGCTGGGCAACAAAGTCTGAAGCATGCGCCAAGGTAGCGACAAACACGCTTAAGCCACTCCTCGCTGTGATTTTCCCTCACCTGCATGACCAAGCGACTGGGGCTATTACCCAAGGTCCTCTCTCTCAGAAAACGGATCACCGCATGTCACAAGCGTATCTGTATTAAGAAACAATGTAAAAAAGTTGCAAAAATTAAAACAAGCTAATTTTTAGTGTGTTTGAATGACAAACATTTGTGACACAGGCTAAATCCTTTCAGTATACTCACCTTTGTGTCAGGATCAGTCGGAACTCCATTCTGTGTGCCAAATCCAGCTGGTCCAAGATGGTCTTGCTGCTGGAAATGTAACTTGTCTTACAACCAGTGGCACTGCACCAGAGGGTCTCCGTGATCATCAGGTAGTACCTATCGACATCCAAAACCTGGCGGGCCCTCTTGTGGGCTCCCATAACCTGGGTGCTTTTTCCACACACAGGACAGCACAGCCTGACCTTCCAAAGGTGGTATGGCATCCACAAGAGAAGCCGGTGTGTGAAAAAATGCTCTGGAGTGGGGGCCTGATCATAAATAAGTGCTGGCTCCGGTGGATCATACCACAGCTTCAGGTCAGTGCGCAGCCGGTGGTTCCTCCACAGAGCAGATGAAATCCCACTTCTGATCCTGAGGTGGTATGGTCTGTATGAGCTTGGCAGGCAGCCAGCCAGGATCTGAACCAGGAGCAGTCTTAATGTCAGCAGTGGTGTGAGCTGAGCGACCAACCAAACATTTAACAGCAGAGCCGACAAAAAAAGGGGTGGCCATGGCAGATTCAGAAGGTGCAGTGGCAAGAGGAGCAGAGGAGGTACCAGAGGAGAAGGTGGCAGCTGACACTTCCTTTATAAACAAAAAAGACAAATAATGAAGGATGATTATTTGAAGTTAAGTGTCATTGAGAAGAAAACCACTTAATTTAAGAGTTTCTCATGGTTCTAACAGCTACCGATGGTACTAAAGATGTGGATGCAGGAGAGGGAGGAAGAGACAGAGGAGAGACAGTCTGAATGTACATCCTGGGACTGCAGGCAGGCGATGGTGCCCTCTTTGTCATGGCATTTGTGACAGTGCTGGACATGGCAGAAGAGTTGGAAGTGCAACTGATGGGCTGAGAGAATCTAACCACAGTTTACAACATTACATATAATATTAATATGCCCTTATTAGGAATTACAGCACTGACAACATAAATTTAACATAATATATTGACTGAAATTAACAGTAGCCTCACAAGCATACCCAGACATAACAAGAATTACGAGTGCATATTATACGATTGTATTGTACGATTGTTTATGTGATTATAAAATCAAATTCAAACGGTTATTCTCTTTACGTTACCTTGGTTGTATGCTTCCTGCCCAAATCTAATTTTGGCTTTAAAGCGGCACCGTGGGACCCACCGAACCGTGGCTTTATAAACTGAAAAAAAGTTGTATAATAGTTGTATTTAAGTCATCTTAGGTGGAGTGGAGTCTTGTAAATTAAGAAGCATATATTTGAATATGCTAAAAATGTAAATATCAATATCAGTAAACACTCATTACTCACTGATGCCAAAGTCAAAGTTGGCTTGCGGGGTGTGAGAGCAGGTTTTGCCATCTGCCCAGGTGTTGCCATCTGACCAGGTGTTGCCATCTGACCAGGTGTTGCCATCTGACCAGGTGTAGCAGCAGATGATGCAGATGAGGAAGGCTACAGGTTAATGGAAAAGAAAATGAAATTTAATAATAGAGACAACAACACCAACATTTCATAATTTCAGGAAAAGATTGTTAATACCTTTGCTATATATGAAATCCACAAATACATGTCTGTGTCCCTCCAAACAAAGGCATTTGTCCCCTAAACTGCACTGGACATTTTTCAATCTGGAATATTGTTTGGCAGGGAATAATATGGTGGGCTGTCCAAAAAATGTGAAAGATGGACATGCTACTGCGCATGCTCCGGCAATGATTGAAAGGGCCACGGTGATTGGCTGTCTTAAAATGGAGAAAATGGATGGAATGGGGCCAAGGTGATTGGCTGTCGTAAAATGAAGAAAATGGAAATGCTGTGATCTGATGGGCTGTCCAAAAAATGTGAAAGATGGACATGCAGAGACGTGAATGGTTGAAGCAGACAGACAAACGGTCCCCCAGGCTTTGCTTTGGGCTCGTCGCAGATTTTAACGGAGCCTCAAATTTTGCGAATTCGATTGGCCTCATGTCTGAGAGCCTGATAGGTTACAAGTTACTGGTGGCGTCCTTATAAGACCAAAATCTCCATCCTGATGTTGGAAATGGTGATTTAAAAAGGAGTTTTGAGCAGGACCTGTCTGGAACATAGTCCTCCTCTACCACTTGGAACAAAACATGATCATTCCATCAACACCACAGATCCTCGATGGTGAGTTAAAAGGAGTTTTTAACAGGACCACTTTGGAACACAGGCCTCCTCCACCACTATTTTGAACAGGACCTCTTTGGAACACAGGCCTCCTCCACCACTTGGAACAAAACATGAACAATCCATCCACACACCACAGATGCTGATGGTGATTTAAAGGAATTTTGAGCAGGACTTCTTTGGAACACAGCCCTGCTCCACCACTTGGAACAAACATGATCATTGCATCCACATACCACAGATGCTCGATGGTGGTTTAAACATAATTTTGAACAGGACCTCTTTGGAACACAGGCCTCCTCCAGCACTTGGAACAAGACATGACCATTATATCCACACACCACGGATGCTCAAAGGTGTTTTAAAAGGAGTTTTGAAAAGGACCTCTCTGGAACACATGCCTCGTCCACCTCACGAAACATGAATAATTCCTCAACACGCCACAGCAAACTTGCGCATGTGCTAAATTCTGCGCGTATGTGTCAGTGGTTACTTGGCAGGATGACACTGAAAAACATCCATCGTCCCTGGGTGGGCTTGAACCACCAACCTTTCGGTTAACAGCCGAACGCGCTAACCGATTGCGCCCACAGAGACCTGCTGTGAGCCAGCCACTGGGTCAGTTTGTGAAAAGAGCAGGATTGGACGTTTCTGGCAAAGACAAACTAGTTTGCCACTAGCGCAATGTGTACAGCGCGCTGGAAACCTAGACCCCGTTGGGAAGAGAGACAGCTAATAGATACGCCCAACGTGGGGCTCGGACCCACGACCCTGAGATTAAGAGTCTCATGCTCTACCGACTGAGCTAGCCGGGCGGGTGCAGAGCTTTGCTTTGGGCTCGTCGCAGATTTTAACGGAGCCTCACATTTTGCGAATCGATTGGCCTCATGTCTGAGAGCCTGATAGGTTACAAGTTACTGGTGGCGTCCTTATAAGACCAAAATCTCCATCCTGATGTTGGAAATGGTGATTTAAAAAGGAGTTTTGAGCAGGACCTGTCTGGAACATAGTCCTCCTCTACCACTTGGAACAAAACATGATCATTCCATCAACACCACAGATCCTCGATGGTGAGTTAAAAGGAGTTTTTAACAGGACCACTTTGGAACACAGGCCTCCTCCACCACTATTTTGAACAGGACCTCTTTGGAACACAGGCCTCCTCCACCACTTGGAACAAAACATGAACAATCCATCCACACACCACAGATGCTGATGGTGATTTAAAAGGAATTTTGAGCAGGACTTCTTTGGAACACAGCCCTGCTCCACCACTTGGAACAAACATGATCATTGCATCCACATACCACAGATGCTCGATGGTGGTTTAAACATAATTTTGAACAGGACCTCTTTGGAACACAGGCCTCCTCCAGCACTTGGAACAAGACATGACCATTATATCCACACACCACGGATGCTCAAAGGTGTTTTAAAAGGAGTTTTGAAAAGGACCTCTCTGGAACACATGCCTCGTCCACCTCACGAAACATGAATAATTCCTCAACACGCCACAGCAAACTTGCGCATGTGCTAAATTCTGCGCGTATGTGTCAGTGGTTACTTGGCAGGATGACACTGAAAAACATCCATCGTCCCTGGGTGGGCTCGAACCACCAACCTTTCGGTTAACAGCCGAACGCGCTAACCGATTGCGCCACAGAGACCTGCTGTGAGCCAGCCACTGGGTCAGTTTGTGAAAAGAGCAGGATTGGAAGTTTCTGGCAAAGACAAACTAGTTTGCCACTAGCGAAATGTGTACAGCGCGCTGGAAACCTAGACCCCGTTGGGAAGAGAGACAGCTAATAGATACGCCCAACGTGGGGCTCGAACCCACCACCCTGAGATTAAGAGTCTCATGCTCTACCGACTGAGCTAGCCGGGCGGGTGCAGAGCTTTGCTTTGGGCTCGTCGCAGATTTTAACGGAGCCTCACATTTTGCGAATCGATTGGCCTCATGTCTGAGAGCCTGATAGGTTACAAGTTACTGGTGGCGTCCTTATAAGCCCAAAATCTCCATCCTGATGTTGGAAATGGTGATTTAAAAAGGAGTTTTGAGCAGGACCTGTCTGGAACATAGTCCTCCTCTACCACTTGGAACAAAACATGATCATTCCATCAACACCACAGATCCTCCATGGTGAGTTAAAATGAGTTTTCAACAGGACCACTTTGGAACACAAGCCTCCTCCACCACTATTTTGAACAGGACCTCTTTGGAACACAGGCCTCCTCCAGCACTTGGAACAAGACATGACCATTATATCCACACACCACGGATGCTCAAAGGTGTTTTAAAGGAGTTTTGAAAGGACCTCTCTGGAACACATGCCTCGTCCACCTCACGAAACATGAATAATTCCTCAACACGCCACAGCAAACTTGCGCATGTGCTAAATTCTGCGCGTATGTGTCAGTGGTTACTTGGCAGGATGACACTGAAAAACATCCATCGTCCCTGGGTGGGCTCGCCAACCACCAACCTT
>JAQIUQ010002485.1:27500-32500 GCA_030378365.1 Hybognathus amarus | reverse complement strand
GCTGTTTTCAGTCTCTGCTGCCTCACGATATGATGACATGATTCATGATCCATTCATCTCCGAAGAATTACTTCATGAGCATTTTACCGTTTAAATATGAACCCTGCATGTTCTGCTTGTCTCTATGTGAATTAACGGCGCAGACGCGCAGTTTCATTTAACGTTACCTCTCTCTCTCACACACACACACAAACACTGAAGCAAGAGTGACGCTCGCGCTGTTTTCAGTCTCTGCTGCCTCACGATATGATGACATGATTCATGATTCCATCTTCGAAGAGTCACTTCATAAGCATTTTACCGTTTCATTTGAGAAAAACTATCATCATATCCATAGGGTCGTATCATATCATATATCATACACACACAGAAAGTCAAAGGTCTCTACGCAACCCGTCAAAATAAAAGTTTGGTTTAACTTAAAGAAATGGACAGAAATAATTATATTAGGCTACTGTACAATATATTTAACTACGTCTCCATTTATTAAAAATACTACTGTAGCCTAAATCCACTGAATGCTGTATTTTTCACTTGATTTTTATTATAAACAATATTTCTCAGTATCATCAATATTTTCATTTAAACAACATGCTATAGCCTTCAAAGCTTTCATAAATGTACCATCATAAATAATAAAGTGATTGAATTTAATTTAATATATTTTTTCAAGTAGTTAAATAAAATTAAAAAAAAAACTAATTTTGTTGTGGTACCGAAATTGGTAACGAAGAACCGTGACATTTTAATGGTATTGGTACCAACTACTGGAATTTTGGTACCGTGACATCCCTAGTGTCAGTGGTTACTTGGCAGGATGACACTGAAAAACATCCATCGTCCCTGGGTGGGCTCGAACCACCAACCTTTCGGTTAACAGCCGAACGCGCTAACCGATTGCGCCACAGAGACCTGCTGTGAGCCAGCCACTGGGTCAGTTTGTGAAAAGAGCAGGATTGGACGTTTCTGGCAAAGACAAACTAGTTTGCCACTAGCGCAATGTGTACAGCGTGCTGGAAACCTAGACCCCGTTGGGAAGAGAGACAGCTAATAGATACGCCCAACGTGGGGCTCGAACCCACGACCCTGAGATTAAGAGTCTCATGCTCTACCGACTGAGCTAGCCGGGCGGGTGCAGAACTTTGCTTTGGGCTCGTCGCAGATTTTAACGGAGCCTCACATTTTGCGAATCGATTGGCCTCATGTCTGAGAGCCTGATAGGTTACAAGTTACTGGTGGCGTCCTTATAAGACCAAAATCTCCATCCTGATGTTGGAAATGGTGATTTAAAAAGGAGTTTTGAGCAGGACCTGTCTGGAACATAGTCCTCCTCTACCACTTGGAACAAAACATGATCATTCCATCAACACCACAGATCCTCGATGGTGAGTTAAAAGGAGTTTTTAACAGGACCACTTTGGAACACAGGCCTCCTCCACCACTATTTTGAACAGGACCTCTTTGTCTGAGAGCCTGAGAGCCTGATAGGTTACAAGTTACTGGTGGCGTCCTTATAAGACCAAAATCTCCATCCTGATGTTGGAAATGGTGATTTAAAAAGGAGTTTTGAGCAGGACCTGTCTGGAACATAGTCCTCCTCTACCACTTGGAACAAAACATGATCATTCCATCAACACCACAGATCCTCGATGGTGAGTTAAAAGGAGTTTTTAACAGGACCACTTTGGAACACAGGCCTCCTCCACCACTATTTTGAACAGGACCTCTTTGGAACACAGGCCTCCTCCACCACTTGGAACAAAACATGAACAATCCATCCACACACCACAGATGCTGATGGTGATTTAAAAGGAATTTTGAGCAGGACTTCTTTGGAACACAGCCCTGCTCCACCACTTGGAACAAACATGATCATTGCATCCACATACCACAGATGCTCGATGGTGGTTTAAACATAATTTTGAACAGGACCTCTTTGGAACACAGGCCTCCTCCAGCACTTTGAACAAGACATGACCATTATATCCACACACCACGGATGCTCAAAGGTGTTTTAAAAGGTGTTTTGAAAAGGACCTCTCTGGAACACATGCCTCGTCCACCTCACGAAACATGAATAATTCCTCAACACGCCACAGCAAACTTGCGCATGTGCTAAATTCTGCGTGTATGTGTCAGTTAGTGTTGTCAAAATATTTGGTACTTCGATACCAAGTTCGGTACTAAAAAAATTTAAACGTCACGGTACCAAGTGCCGGTGGTATCGAATACCCGGTCAAACCCGGATCTGGATAGCATGCATGCACGAAAGGGCGTGAAGTTGCGTCCTCTTCATGAAAGCAGCGGCGCTGCTGATGTGGTTTCTGTGTATACTAAACAGCAAAACGACTATTTAAATATGAACCCTGCATGTTGCGCTTTGTCTCTGTGAATGACGGCGCTGGCACGCGCTTTCATTTAACGTTAACGTTACCTCACACACAGCACGCACAGAAGCACGAGTGACGCTTCGCGCTGTTTTCAGTCTCTGCTGCCTCACGATATGATGACATGATTCATGATCCATTCATCTCCGAGAGTTACTTCATGAGCATTTTACCGTTTAAATATGAACCCTGCATGTTCTGCTTGTCTCTATGTGAATTAACGGCGCAGACGCGCAGTTTCATTTAACGTTACCTCTCTCTCTCACACACACACAAACACTGAAGCAAGAGTGACGCTCGCGCTGTTTTCAGTCTCTGCTGCCTCATGATATGATGACATGATTCATGATTCCATCTCCAAGAGTCACTTCATAAGCATTTTACCGTTTTCATTTGAGAAAAACTATCATCATATCCATAGGGTCGTATCATATCATATATCATACACACACAGAAAGTCAAAGGTCTCTACGGCAACCCGTCAAAATAAAAGTTTGGTTTAACTTAAAGAAATGGACAGAAATAATTATATTAGGCTACTGTACAATATATTTAACTACGTCTCCATTTATTAAAAATACTACTGTAGCCTAAATCCACTGAATGCTGTATTTTTCACTTGATTTTTATTATAAACAATATTTCTCAGTATCATCAATATTTTCATTTAAACAACATGCTATAGCCTTCAAAGCTTTCATAAATGTACCATCATAAATAATAAAGTGATTGAATTTAATTTAATATATTTTTTTCAAGTAGTTAAATAAAATTAAAAAAAAAACTAATTTTGTTGTGGTACCGAAAATTGGTATACGAGAAACCTGTGACATTTTAATGGTATCGGTACCAACTACTGGAATTTTGGTACCGTGACATCCCTAGTGTCAGTGGTTACTTGGCAGGATGACACTGAAAAACATCCATCGTCCCTGGGTGGGCTCGAACCACCAACCTTTCGGTTAACAGCCGAACGCGCTAACCGATTGCGCCACAGAGACCTGCTGTGAGCCAGCCACTGGGTCAGTTTGTGAAAAGAGCAGGATTGGACGTTTCTGGCAAAGACAAACTAGTTTGCCACTAGCGCAATGTGTACAGCGCGCTGGAAACCTAGACCCCGTTGGGAAGAGAGACAGCTAATAGATACGCCCAACGTGGGGCTCGAACCCACGACCCTGAGATTAAGAGTCTCATGCTCTACCGACTGAGCTAGCCGGGCGGGTGCAGAGCTTTGCTTTGGGCTCGTCGCAGATTTTAACGGAGCCTCACATTTTGCGAATCGATTGGCCTCATGTCTGAGAGCCTGATAGGTTACAAGTTACTGGTGGCGTCCTTATAAGACCAAAATCTCCATCCTGATGTTGGAAATGGTGATTTAAAAAGGAGTTTTGAGCAGGACCTGTCTGGAACATAGTCCTCCTCTACCACTTGGAACAAAACATGATCATTCCATCAACACCACAGATCCTCGATGGTGAGTTAAAAGGAGTTTTTAACAGGACCACTTTGGAACACAGGCCTCCTCCACCACTATTTTGAACAGGACCTCTTTGGAACACAGGCCTCCTCCACCACTTGGAACAAAACATGAACAATCCATCCACACACCACAGATGCTGATGGTGATTTAAAAGGAATTTTGAGCAGGACTTCTTTGGAACACAGCCCTGCTCCACCACTTGGAACAAACATGATCATTGCATCCACATACCACAGATGCTCGATGGTGGTTTAAACATAATTTTGAACAGGACCTCTTTGGAACACAGGCCTCCTCCAGCACTTTGAACAAGACATGACCATTATATCCACACACCACGGATGCTCAAAGGTGTTTTAAAAGGTGTTTTGAAAAGGACCTCTCTGGAACACATGCCTCGTCCACCTCACGAAACATGAATAATTCCTCAACACGCCACAGCAAACTTGCGCATGTGCTAAATTCTGCGTGTATGTGTCAGTTAGTGTTGTCAAAATATTCGGTACTTCGGTACCAAGTCGGTACTAAAAAAATTTAAACGTCACGGTACCAAGTGCCGGTGGTATCGAATACCCGGTCAAACCCGGATCTGGATGCGCATGCATGCACGAAGGGCGTGAAGTTGCGTCCTCTTCATGAAAGCAGCGGCGCTGCTGATGTGGTTTCTGTGTATACTAAACAGCAAAACGACTATTTAAATATGAACCCTGCATGTTGCGCTTGTCTCTGTGAATGACGGCGCTGACGCGCGCTTTCATTTAACGTTAACGTTACCTCACACACACACGCACGCACAGAAGCACGAAGTGACGCTCGCGCTGTTTTCAGTCTCTGCTGCCTCACGATATGATGACATGATTCATGATCCATTCATCTCCAAGAGTTACTTCATGAGCATTTTACCGTTTAAATATGAACCCTGCATGTTCTGCTTGTCTCTATGTGAATTAACGCGCAGACAGCGCAGTTTCATTTAACGTTACCTCTCTCTCTCACACACACACACAAACACTGAAGCAGAGTGACGCTCGCGCTGTTTTCAGTCTCTGCTGCCTCATCGATATGATGACATGATTCATGATTCCATCTTCGAGAGTCACTTCATAAGCATTTTACCGTTTCATTTGAGAAAA
>JAQIUQ010002485.1:17500-22500 GCA_030378365.1 Hybognathus amarus | reverse complement strand
AATTAAAAAAAAAACTAATTTTGTTGTGGTACCGAAATTGGTACCGAGAACCGTGACATTTTAATGGTATCGGTACCAACTACTGGAATTTTGGTACCGTGACATCCCTAGTGTCAGTGGTTACTTGGCAGGATGACACTGAAAAACATCCATCGTCCCTGGGTGGGCTCGAACCACCAACCTTTCGGTTAACAGCCGAACGCGCTGAACCGATTGCGCCACAGAGACCTGCTGTGAGCCAGCCACTGGGTCAGTTTGTGAAAAGAGCAGGATTGGACGTTTCTGGCAAAGACAAACTAGTTTGCCACTAGCGCAATGTGTACAGCGTGCTGGAAACCTAGACCCCGTTGGGAAGAGAGACAGCTAGATAGATACGCCCAACGTGGGGCTCGAACCCACGACCTTGAGATTAAGAGTCTCATGCTCTACCGACTGAGCTAGCCGGGCGGGTGCAGAACTTTGCTTTGGGCTCGTCGCAGATTTTAACGGAGCCTCACATTTTGCGAATCGATTGGCCTCATGTCTGAGAGCCTGATAGGTTACAAGTTACTGGTGGCGTCCTTATAAGACCAAAATCTCCATCCTGATGTTGGAAATGGTGATTTAAAAAGGAGTTTTGAGCAGGACCTGTCTGGAACATAGTCCTCCTCTACCACTTGGAACAAAACATGATCATTCCATCAACACCACAGATCCTCGATGGTGAGTTAAAAGGAGTTTTTAACAGGACCACTTTGGAACACAGGCCTCCTCCACCACTATTTTGAACAGGACCTCTTTGTCTGAGAGCCTGAGAGCCTGATAGGTTACAAGTTACTGGTGGCGTCCTTATAAGACCAAAATCTCCATCCTGATGTTGGAAATGGTGATTTAAAAAGGAGTTTTGAGCAGGACCTGTCTGGAACATAGTCCTCCTCTACCACTTGGAACAAAACATGATCATTCCATCAACACCACAGATCCTCGATGGTGAGTTAAAAGGAGTTTTAACAGGACCACTTTGGAACACAGGCCTCCTCCACCACTATTTTGAACAGGACCTCTTTGGAACACAGGCCTCCTCCACCACTTGGAACAAAACATGAACAATCCATCCACACACCACAGATGCTGATGGTGATTTAAAAGGAATTTTGAGCAGGACTTCTTTGGAACACAGCCCTGCTCCACCACTTGGAACAAACATGATCATTGCATCCACATACCACAGATGCTCGATGGTGGTTTAAACATAATTTTGAACAGGACCTCTTTGGAACACAGGCCTCCTCCAGCACTTTGAACAAGACATGACCATTATATCCACACACCACGGATGCTCAAAGGTGTTTTAAAAGGTGTTTTGAAAAGGACCTCTCTGGAACACATGCCTCGTCCACCTCACGAAACATGAATAATTCCTCAACACGCCACAGCAAACTTGCGCATGTGCTAAATTCTGCGTGTATGTGTCAGTTAGTGTTGTCAAAATATTTGGTACTTCTGTACCAAGTCGGTACTAAAAAAATTTAAACGTCACGGTACCAAGTGCCGGTGGTATCGAATACCCGGTCAAACCCGGATCTGGATGCGCATGCATGCACGAAGGGCGTGAAGTTGCGTCCTCTTCATGAAAGCAGCGGCGCTGCTGATGTGGTTTCTGTGTATACTAAACAGCAAAACGACTATTTAAATATGAACCCTGCATGTTGCGCTTGTCTCTGTGAATGAACGGCGCTGACCACGCGCTTTCATTTAACGTTAACGCTTACCTCACACACGCACGCACACAGAAGCACGAAGGTGACGCTCGCGCTGTTTTCAGTCTCTGCTGCCTCACGATATGATGACATGATTCATGATCCATTCATCTCCGAGAGTTACTTCATGAGCATTTTACCGTTTAAATATGAACCCTGCATGTTCTGCTTGTCTCTATGTGAATTAACGGCGCAGACGCGCAGTTTCATTTAACGTTACCCTCTCTCTACACACACACACAAACACTGAAGCAAAGAGTGACGCTCGCTGCTGTTTTCAGTCCTCTGCTGCCTCACGATATGATGACATGATTCAGTGATTCCATCTCCGAGAGTCACTTCATAAGCATTTTACCGTTTCATTTGAGAAAAACTATCATCATATCCATAGGGTCGTATCATATCATATATCATACACACACAGAAAGTCAAAGGTCTCTACGGCAACCCGTCAAAATAAAAGTTTGGTTTAACTTAAAGAAATGGACAGAAATAATTATATTAGGCTACTGTACAATATATTTAACTACGTCTCCATTTATTAAAAATACTACTGTAGCCTAAATCCACTGAATGCTGTATTTTTCACTTGATTTTTATTATAAACAATATTTCTCAGTATCATCAATATTTTCATTTAAACAACATGCTATAGCCTTCAAAGCTTTCATAAATGTACCATCATAAATAATAAAGTGATTGAATTTAATTTAATATATTTTTTTCAAGTAGTTAAATAAAATTAAAAAAAAAACTAATTTTGTTGTGGTACCGAAATTGGTACAAAGAACCGTGACATTTTAATGGTATCGGTACCAACTACTGGAATTTTGGTACCGTGACATCCCTAGTGTCAGTGGTTACTTGGCAGGATGACACTGAAAAACATCCATCGTCCCTGGGTGGGCTCGAACCACCAACCTTTCGGTTAACAGCCGAACGCGCTAACCGATTGCGCCACAGAGACCTGCTGTGAGCCAGCCACTGGGTCAGTTTGTGAAAAGAGCAGGATTGGACGTTTCTGGCAAAGACAAACTAGTTTGCCACTAGCGCAATGTGTACAGCGTGCTGGAAACCTAGACCCCGTTGGGAAGAGAGACAGCTAGATAGATACGCCCAACGTGGGGCTCGAACCCACGACCTTGAGATTAAGAGTCTCATGCTCTACCGACTGAGCTAGCCGGGCGGGTGCAGAACTTTGCTTTGGGCTCGTCGGAGATTTTAACGGAGCCTCACATTTTGCGAATCGATTGGCCTCATGTCTGAGAGCCTGATAGGTTACAAGTTACTGGTGGCGTCCTCATAAGACCAAAATCTCCATCCTGATGTTGGAAATGGTGATTTAAAAAGGAGTTTTGAGCAGGACCTGTCTGGAACATAGTCCTCCTCTACCACTTGGAACAAAACATGATCATTCCATCAACACCACAGATCCTCGATGGTGAGTTAAAAGGAGTTTTTAACAGGACCACTTTGGAACACAGGCCTCCTCCACCACTATTTTGAACAGGACCTCTTTGTCTGAGAGCCTGAGAGCCTGATAGGTTACAAGTTACTGGTGGCGTCCTTATAAGACCAAAATCTCCATCCTGATGTTGGAAATGGTGATTTAAAAGGAGTTTTGAGCAGGACCTGTCTGGAACATAGTCCTCCTCTACCACTTGGAACAAAACATGATCATTCCATCAACACCACAGATCCTCGATGGTGAGTTAAAAGGAGTTTTTAACAGGACCACTTTGGAACACAGGCCTCCTCCACCACTATTTTGAACAGGACCTCTTTGGAACACAGGCCTCCTCCACCACTTGGAACAAAACATGAACAATCCATCCACACACCACAGATGCTGATGGTGATTTAAAAGGAATTTTGAGCAGGACTTCTTTGGAACACAGCCCTGCTCCACCACTTGGAACAAACATGATCATTGCATCCACATACCACAGATGCTCGATGGTGGTTTAAACATAATTTTGAACAGGACCTCTTTGGAACACAGGCCTCCTCCAGCACTTGGAACAAGACATGACCATTATATCCACACACCACGGATGCTCAAAGGTGTTTTAAAAGGAGTTTTGAAAAGGACCTCTCTGGAACACATGCCTCGTCCACCTCACGAAACATGAATAATTCCTCAACACGCCACAGCAAACTTGCGCATGTGCTAAATTCTGCGCGTATGTGTCAGTGGTTACTTGGCAGGATGACACTGAAAAACATCCATCGTCCCTGGGTGGGCTCGAACCACCAACCTTTCGGTTAACAGCCGAACGCGTTAACCGATTGCGCCACAGAGACCTGCTGTGAGCCAGCCACTGGGTCAGTTTGTGAAAAGAGCAGGATTGGACGTTTCTGGCAAAGAAAAACTAGTTTGCCACTGAGCGCAATGTGTACAGCGCGCTGGAAACCTAGACCCCGTTGGGAAAGAGAGACAGCTAATAGATACGCCCAACGGTGGGGCTCGAACCCACGACCCTGAGATTAAGAGTCTCATGCTCTACCGACTGAGCTAGCCGGGCGGGTGCAGAACTTTGCTTTGGGCTCGTCGGCAGATTTTAACGGAGCCTCACATTTTGCGAATCGATTGGCCTCATGTCTGAGAGCCTGATAGGTTACAAGTTACTGGTGGCGTCCTATAAGACCAAAATCTCCATCCTGATGTTGGAAATGGTGATTTAAAAAGGAGTTTTGAGCAGGACCTGTCTGGAACATAGTCCTCCTCTACCACTTGGAACAAAACATGATCATTCCATCAACACCACAGATCCTCGATGGTGAGTTAAAAGGAGTTTTTAACAGGACCACTTTGGAACACAGGCCTCCTCCACCACTATTTTGAACAGGACCTCTTTGGAACACAGGCCTCCTCCACCACTTGGAACAAAACATGAACAATCCATCCACACACCACAGATGCTGATGGTGATTTAAAAGGAATTTTGAGCAGGACTTCTTTGGAACACAGCCCTGCTCCACCACTTGGAACAAACATGATCATTGCATCCACATACCACAGATGCTCGATGGTGGTTTAAACATAATTTTGAACAGGACCTCTTTGGAACACAGGCCTCCTCCAGCACTTTGAACAAGACATGACCATTATATCCACACACCACGGATGCTCAAAGGTGTTTTAAAAGGAGTTTTGAAAAGGACCTCTCTGGAACACATGCCTCGTCCACCTCACGAAACATGAATAATTCCTCAACACGCCACAGCAAACTTGCGCATGTGCTAAATTCTGCGTGTATG
>JAQIUQ010002485.1:7500-15000 GCA_030378365.1 Hybognathus amarus | reverse complement strand
CCTCTCTGGAACACATGCCTCGTCCACCTCACGAAACATGAATAATTCCTCAACACGCCACAGCAAACTTGCGCATGTGCTAAATTCTGCGCGTATGTGTCAGTGGTTACTTGGCAGGATGACACTGAAAAACATCCATCGTCCTGGGTGGGCTCGAACAACTGACCTTTGGTCACAGCCGAACGCGCTAACCGATTTGCGCCACAGAGACCTGCTGTGAGCCAGCCACTGGGTCAGTTTGTGAAAAGAGCAGGATTGGACGTTGTCTGCAAAGACAAAGCTAGTTTGCCACTAGCGCAATGTGTACAGCGTGCTGGAAACCTAGACCCCGTTGGGAAGAGAGACAGCTGACAGGTACGCCCAACGTGGGGCTTGAACCCACGACCTTGAGATTAAGAGTCTCATGCCTCTACCGACTGAGCTAGCCGGGCGGGTGGCTGGAAGTTCCTCTCTGGAACACATGCCTCCGTCCACCTCACGAAACATGAATAATTCCTCAACACGCCACAGCAAACTTGCGCATGTGCTAAATTCTGCGCGTATGTGTCAGTGGTTACTTGGCAGGATGACACTGAAAAACTCCATCGTCCCTGGGTGGGCTTCGAACCACCAACCTTTAGGTCAACAGCCGAACGCGCTAACCGATTGCGCCACAGAGACCTGCTGTGAGCCAGCCACTGGGTCAGTTTGTGAAAAGAGCAGGATTGGACGTTTCTGGCAAAGAAAAACTAGTTTGCCACTAGCGCAATGTGTACAGCGCGCTGGGAACCTAGACCCCGTTGGGAAGAGAGACAGCTAATAGTTACGCCCAACGTGTGGGCTCGAACCCACGACCCTGAGATTAAGAGTCTCATGCTCTACCGACTGAGCTAGCCGGGCGGGTGCGGAGCTTTGCTTTGGGCTCATCGCGGGATTTCACGGAGCCTCACATTTTGCGAATCGATTGGCCTCATGTCTGAGCCTGATAGGTTACAAGTTACTGGTGGCGTCCTTATAAGACCAAAATCTCCATCCTGATGTTGGAAATGGTGATTTAAAAAGGGAGTTTTGAGCAGGACCTGTCTGGAACATAGTCCTCCTCTGACCACTTGGAACAAACACATGATCATTCCATCAACACCACAGATCCTCCGATGGTAAGTTAAAAGGAGTTTTTAACAGGACCACTTTGGAACACAGGCCTCCTCCACCACTATTTTGAACAGGACCTCTTTGGAACACAGGCCTCCTCCACCACTTGGAACAAAACATGAACAATCCATCCACACACCACAGATGCTGATGGTGATTTAAAAGGAATTTTGAGCAGGACTTCTTTGGAACACAGCCCTGCTCCACCACTTGGAACAAACATGATCATTGCATCCACATACCACAGATGCTCGATGGTGGTTTAAACATAATTTTGAACAGGACCTCCTTGGAACACAGGCCTCCTCCAGCACTTTGAACAAGACATGACCATTATATCCACACACCACGGATGCTCAAAGGTGTTTTAAAAGGAGTTTTGAAAAGGACCTCTCTGGAACACATGCCTCGTCCACCTCACGAAACATGAATAATTCCTCAACACGCCACAGCAAACTTGCGCATGTGCTAAATTCTGAGTGTATGTGTCAGTGGTTACTTGGCAGGATGACACTGAAAAACATCCATCGTCCCTGGGTGGGCTCCGAACCACCAACCTTCTGGTTAACAGCCCGAACGCGCTAACCAATTGCGCCACAGAGACCTGCTGTGAGCCAGCCACTGGGTCAGTTTGTGAAAAGAGCAGGATTGGACGTTTCTGGGCAAAGACAAACTAGTTTGCCACTCGCGCAATGTGTACAGCCGTTGCTGGAAACCTAGACCCCGTTGGGAAAGAGACAGCTAATAGATACGCCCCAACCGTGGGGCTCGAACCCACGACCTTGAGATTAAGAGTCTCATGCTCTACCGACTGAGCTAGCCGGGCGGGTGCAGAACTTTGCTTTGGGCTTGTCGACAGATTTAACACGGAGCCTCACATTTTGCGAATCGATTGGCCTCATGTCTGAGAGCCTGATAGGTTACAAGTTACTGGTGGCGTCCTTATAAGACCAAAATCTCCATCCTGATGTTGGAAATGGTGATTTAAAAAGGAGTTTTGAGCAGGACCTGTCTGGAACATAGTCCTCCTCTACCACTTGGAACAAAACATGATCATTCCATCAACACCACAGATCCTCGATGGTGAGTTAAAAGGAGTTTTTAACAGGACCACTTTGGAACACAGGCCTCCTCCACCACTATTTTGAACAGGACCTCTTTGGAACACAGGCCTCCTCCACCACTTGGAACAAAACATGAACAATCCATCCACACACCACAGATGCTGATGGTGATTTAAAAGGAATTTTGAGCAGGACTTCTTTGGAACACAGCCCTGCTCCACCACTTGGAACAAACATGATCATTGCATCCACATACCACAGATGCTCAATGGTGGTTTAAACATAATTTTGAACAGGACCTCTTTGGAACACAGGCCTCCTCCAGCACTTGGAACAAGACATGACCATTATATCCACACACCACGGATGCTCAAAGGTGTTTTAAAAGGAGTTTTGAAAAGGACCTCTCTGGAACACATGCCTCGTCCACCTCACGAAACATGAATAATTCCTCAACACGCCACAGCAAACTTGCGCATGTGCTAAATTCTGCGCGTATGTGTCAGTGGTTACTTGGCAGGATGACACTGAAAAACATCCATCGTCCCTGGGTGGGCTCGAACCACCAACCTTTCGGTTAACAGCCGAACGCGCTGAACCGATTGCGCCACAGAGACCTGCTGTGAGCCAGCCACTGGGTCAGTTTGTGAAAAGAGCAGGATTGGACGTTTCTGGCAAAGACAAACTAGTTTGCCACTAGCGCAATGTGTACAGCGTGCTGGAAACCTAGACCCCGTTGGGAAGAGAGACAGCTGATAGGATACGCCCAACGTGGGGCTCGAACCCACGACCTTGAGATTAAGAGTCTCATGCTCTACCGACTGAGCTAGCCGGGCGGGTGCAGAACTTTGCTTTGGGCTCGTCGCAGATTTTAACGGAGCCTCACATTTTGCGAATCGATTGGCCTCATGTCTGAGAGCCTGATAGGTTACAAGTTACTGGTGGCGTCCTTATAAGACCAAAATCTCCATCCTGATGTTGGAAATGGTGATTTAAAAAGGAGTTTTGAGCAGGACCTGTCTGGAACATAGTCCTCCTCTACCACTTGGAACAAAACATGATCATTCCATCAACACCACAGATCCTCGATGGTGAGTTAAAAGGAGTTTTTAACAGGACCACTTTGGAACACAGGCCTCCTCCACCACTATTTTGAACAGGACCTCTTTGTCTGAGAGCCTGAGAGCCTGATAGGTTACAAGTTACTGGTGGCGTCCTTATAAGACCAAAATCTCCATCCTGATGTTGGAAATGGTGATTTAAAAAGGAGTTTTGAGCAGGACCTGTCTGGAACATAGTCCTCCTCTACCACTTGGAACAAAACATGATCATTCCATCAACACCACAGATCCTCGATGGTGAGTTAAAAGGAGTTTTAACAGGACCACTTTGGAACACAGGCCTCCTCCACCACTATTTTGAACAGGACCTCTTTGGAACACAGGCCTCCTCCACCACTTGGAACAAAACATGAACAATCCATCCACACACCACAGATGCTGATGGTGATTTAAAAGGAATTTTGAGCAGGACTTCTTTGGAACACAGCCCTGCTCCACCACTTGGAACAAACATGATCATTGCATCCACATACCACAGATGCTCGATGGTGGTTTAAACATAATTTTGAACAGGACCTCTTTGGAACACAGGCCTCCTCCAGCACTTTGAACAAGACATGAGCATTATATCCACACACCACGGATGCTCAAAGGTGTTTTAAAAGGTGTTTTGAAAAGGACCTCTCTGGAACACATGCCTCGTCCACCTCACGAAACATGAATAATTCCTCAACACGCCACAGCAAACTTGCGCATGTGCTAAATTCTGCGTGTATGTGTCAGTTAGTGTTGTCAAAATATTCGGTACTTCGGTACCAAGTCGGTACTAAAAAAATTTAAACGTCACGGTACCAAGTGCCGGTGGTATCGAATACCCGGTCAAACCCGGATCTGGATGCGCATGCATGCACGAAGGGCGTGAAGTTGCGTCCTCTTCATGAAAGCAGCGGCGCTGCTGATGTGGTTTCTGTGTATACTAAACAGCAAAACGACTATTTAAATATGAACCCTGCATGTTGCGCTTGTCTCTGTGAATGAACGGCGCTGACGCGCGCTTTCATTTAACGTTAACGTTACCTCACACACGCACGCACAGAAGCACGAGTGACGCTCGCGCTGTTTTCAGTCTCTGCTGCCTCACGATACTGATGACATGATTCATGATCCATTCATCTCCGAGAGTTACTTCATGAGCATTTTACCGTTTAAATATGAACCCTGCATGTTCTGCTTGTCTCTATGTGAATTAACGGCGCAGACGCGCAGTTTCATTTAACGTTACCTCTCTCTCTCACACACACACACAAACACTGAAGCAAGAGTGACGCTCGCGCTGTTTTCAGTCTCTGCTGCCTCACGATATGATGACATGATTCATGATTCCATCTCCGAGAGTCACTTCATAAGCATTTTACCGTTTCATTTGAGAAAAACTATCATCATATCCATAGGGTCGTATCATATCATATATCATACACACACAGAAAGTCAAAGGTCTCTACGGCAACCCGTCAAAATAAAAGTTTGGTTTAACTTAAAGAAATGGACAGAAATAATTATATTAGGCTACTGTACAATATATTTAACTACGTCTCCATTTATTAAAAATACTACTGTAGCCTAAATCCACTGAATGCTGTATTTTTCACTTGATTTTTATTATAAACAATATTTCTCAGTATCATCAATATTTTCATTTAAACAACATGCTATAGCCTTCAAAGCTTTCATAAATGTACCATCATAAATAATAAAGTGATTGAATTTAATTTAATATATTTTTTTCAAGTAGTTAAATAAAATTAAAAAAAAAACTAATTTTGTTGTGGTACCGAAATTGGTACCGAGAACCGTGACATTTTAATGGTATCGGTACCAACTACTGGAATTTTGGTACCGTGACATCCCTAGTGTCAGTGGTTACTTGGCAGGATGACACTGAAAAACATCCATCGTCCCTGGGTGGGCTCGGAACCACCAACCTTTCGGTTAACAGCCGAACGCGCTAACCGATTGCGCCACAGAGACCTGCTGTGAGCCAGCCACTGGGTCAGTTTGTGAAAAGAGCAGGATTGGACGTTTCTGGCAAAGACAAACTAGTTTGCCACTAGCGCAATGTGTACAGCGTGCTGGAAACCTAGACCCCGTTGGGAAGAGAGACAGCTAGATAGATACGCCCAACGTGGGGCTCGAACCCACGACCTTGAGATTAAGAGTCTCATGCTCTACCGACTGAGCTAGCCGGGCGGGTGCAGAACTTTGCTTTGGGCTCGTCGCAGGATTTTAACGGAGCCTCACATTTTGCGAATCGATTGGCCTCATGTCTGAGAGCCTGATAGGTTACAAGTTACTGGTGGCGTCCTTATAAGACCAAAATCTCCATCCTGATGTTGGAAATGGTGATTTAAAAAGGAGTTTTGAGCAGGACCTGTCTGGAACATAGTCCTCCTCTACCACTTGGAACAAAACATGATCATTCCATCAACACCACAGATCCTCGATGGTGAGTTAAAAGGAGTTTTTAACAGGACCACTTTGGAACACAGGCCTCCTCCACCACTATTTTGAACAGGACCTCTTTGTCTGAGAGCCTGAGAGCCTGATAGGTTACAAGTTACTGGTGGCGTCCTTATAAGACCAAAATCTCCATCCTGATGTTGGAAATGGTGATTTAAAAGGAGTTTTGAGCAGGACCTGTCTGGAACATAGTCCTCCTCTACCACTTGGAACAAAACATGATCATTCCATCAACACCACAGATCCTCGATGGTGAGTTAAAAGGAGTTTTTAACAGGACCACTTTGGAACACAGGCCTCCTCCACCACTATTTTGAACAGGACCTCTTTGGAACACAGGCCTCCTCCACCACTTGGAACAAAACATGAACAATCCATCCACACACCACAGATGCTGATGGTGATTTAAAAGGAATTTTGAGCAGGACTTCTTTGGAACACAGCCCTGCTCCACCACTTGGAACAAACATGATCATTGCATCCACATACCACAGATGCTCGATGGTGGTTTAAACATAATTTTGAACAGGACCTCTTTGGAACACAGGCCTCCTCCAGCACTTGGAACAAGACATGACCATTATATCCACACACCACGGATGCTCAAAGGTGTTTTAAAAGGAGTTTTGAAAAGGACCTCTCTGGAACACATGCCTCGTCCACCTCACGAAACATGAATAATTCCTCAACACGCCACAGCAAACTTGCGCATGTGCTAAATTCTGCGCGTATGTGTCAGTGGTTACTTGGCAGGATGACACTGAAAAACATCCATCGTCCCTGGGTGGGCTCGAACCACCAACCTTTCGGTTAACAGCCGAACGCGCTAACCGATTGCGCCACAGAGACCTGCTGTGAGCCAGCCACTGGGTCAGTTTGTGAAAAGAGCAGGATTGGACGTTTCTGGCAAAGAAAAACTAGTTTGCCACTCAGCGCAATGTGTACAGCGCGCTGGAAACCTAGACCCCGTTGGGAAGAGAGACAGCTAATAGATACGCCCAACGTGGGGCTCGAACCCACGACCCTGAGATTAAGAGTCTCATGCTCTACCGACTGAGCTAGCCGGGCGGGTGCAGAACTTTGCTTTGGGCTCGTCGCAGGATTTAAACGGAGCCTCACATTTTGCGAATCGATTGGCCTCATGTCTGAGAGCCTGATAGGTTACAAGTTACTGGTGGCGTCCTTATAAGACCAAAATCTCCATCCTGATGTTGGAAATGGTGATTTAAAAAGGAGTTTTGAGCAGGACCTGTCTGGAACATAGTCCTCCTCTACCACTTGGAACAAAACATGATCATTCCATCAACACCACAGATCCTCGATGGTGAGTTAAAAGGAGTTTTTAACAGGACCACTTTGGAACACAGGCCTCCTCCACCACTATTTTGAACAGGACCTCTTTGGAACACAGGCCTCCTCCACCACTTGGAACAAAACATGAACAATCCATCCACACACCACAGATGCTGATGGTGATTTAAAAGGAATTTTGAGCAGGACTTCTTTGGAACACAGCCCTGCTCCACCACTTGGAACAAACATGATCATTGCATCCACATACCACAGATGCTCGATGGTGGTTTAAACATAATTTTGAACAGGACCTCTTTGGAACACAGGCCTCCTCCAGCACTTTGAACAAGACATGACCATTATATCCACACACCACGGATGCTCAAAGGTGTTTTAAAAGGAGTTTTGAAAAGGACCTCTCTGGAACACATGCC
>JAQIUQ010002485.1:0-2500 GCA_030378365.1 Hybognathus amarus | reverse complement strand
TCTGGCAAAGACAAACTAGTTTGCCACTAGCGAAATGAGTACAGCTGCGCCTGGGAACCTTAGACCCCGTTGGGAAGAGAGACAGCTAAGAGACATACGCCCAACGTGGGGCTGGAACCCACGACCCTGAGATTAATAGAGTCTCATGCTCTACCGACTGAGCTAGCCAGGCGGGTGCAGAGCTTTGCTTTGGGCTCGTCGCAGATTTTAACGGAGCCTCACATTTTGCGAATCGATTGGCCTCATGTCTGAGAGCCTGATAGGTTACAAGTTACTGGTGGCATCCTTATAAGACCAAAATCTCCATCCCTATGTTGGAAATGGTGATTTAAAAAGGAGTTTTGAGCAGGACCTGTCTGGAACATAGTCCTCCTCTACCACTTGGAACAAAACATGATCATTCCATCAACACCACAGATCCTCCATGGTGAGTTAAAAGGAGTTTTTAACAGGACCACTTTGGAACACAGGCCTCCTCCACCACTATTTTGAACAGGACCTCTTTGGAACACAGGCCTCCTCCACCACTTGGAACAAAACATGAACAATCCATCCACACACCACAGATGCTGATGGTGATTTAAAAGGAATTTTGAGCAGGACTTCTTTGGAACACAGCCCTGCTCCACCACTTGGAACAAACATGATCATTGCATCCACATACCACAGATGCTCGATGGTGGTTTAAACATAATTTTGAACAGGACCTCTTTGGAACACAGGCCTCCTCCAGCACTTGGAACAAGACATGACCATTATATCCACACACCACGGATGCTCAAAGGTGTTTTAAAAGGAGTTTTGAAAAGGACCTCTCTGGAACACATGCCTCGTCCACCTCACGAAACATGAATAATTCCTCAACACGCCACAGCAAACTTGCGCATGTGCTAAATTCTGCGCGTATGTGTCAGTGGTTACTTGGCAGGATGACACTGAAAAACATCCATCGTCCCTGGGTGGGCTCGAACCACCAACCTTTCGGTTAACAGCCGAACGCGTGAACCGATTGCGCCACAGAGACCTGCTGTGAGCCAGCCACTGGGTCAGTTTGTGAAAAGAGCAGGATTGGACGTTTCTGGCAAAGAAAAACTAGTTTGCCACTGAGCGCAATGTGTACAGCGCGCTGGGAACCTAGAGACCCCGTTGGGAAGAGAGACAGCTAATAGTATACGCCCAACGTGGGGCTCGAACCCACGACCCTGAGAGTTAAAGAGTCTCATGCTCTGTCCGACCTCAGCTAGCCGGGCGGGTGCCAGAACTTTGCTTTGGGCTCGTCAGATTTTGTAATCGGAGCCTCACATTTTGCGAATCGAGATTGGCCTCATGTCTGAGAGCCTGATAGGTTACAAGTTACTGGTGGCGTCCTGATAAGACCAACATCCTCCATCCTGATGTTGGAAATGGTGATTTGTCACAGGAGCTTTGAGCAGGGACCTGTCCTGGAACATAGTCCTCCTCGTACCACTTGGAACAAAACATGATCATTCCATCAACACCACAGATCCTCGACCGTGGTGAGTTAAAGGAGTTTCTAACAGGACCACTTTGGAACACAGGCCTCCTCCACCACTATTTTGAACAGGACCTCTTTGGAACACAGGCCTCCTCCACTCACTTGGAACAGAACACTGACCAATCCATCCACACACCACAGATGCTGATGGTGATTTAAAAGGTAATTTTGAGCAGGACTTCTTTGGAACACAGCCCTGCTCCACCACTTGGAACAAACATGATCATTGCATCCACATACCACAGATGCTCAATGGTGGTTTAAACATAATTTTGAACAGGACCTCTTTGGAACACAGGCCTCCTCCAGCACTTGGAACAAGACATGACCATTATATCCACACACCACGGATGCTCAAAGGTGTTTTAAAAGGAGTTTTCCAAAAGGACCTCTCTGGAACACATGCCTCGTCCACCTCACGAAACATGAATAATTCCTCAACACGCCACAGCAAACCTGCGCATGTGCTGAAATTCTGCGCCGGCATGTGTGTCAGTGGTTACTTGGCAGCGATGACACTGAAAAACATCCATCGTCCCTGGGGTGGGCCTGGCACCACCAACCTTCCGGTTAACAGCCGAAACGCGCAACCGAATTTGCGCCCACCAGAGACCTGCTGTGAGCCAGCCACTGGGTCAGTTTGTGGAGAAGAGTGGCAGGATTGGACCGTTTCTGGCAAAAGAAAAACTCAGTTTGCCACTAGCGCAATGTGTACAGCGCGCTGGAAACCCTAGACCCCGTTGGGAGAGAGACAGCTAGATAATACGCCCACCGTGGGGCTCGAATCCACGACCCTGAGATTAAGAGTCTCATGCTCTACCGACTGAGCTAGCCGGGCGGGTGCAGAGCTTTGCTCTGGGCTCGTCGGATATTTTAACGGAGCCTCACATTTTGCGAATCGATTGGCCTCATGTCTGAGAGCCTGATAGGTTACAAGTTACTGGTGGCGTCCTTATAAGACCAAAATCTCCACCCAATGTTGGA
>JAQIUQ010002484.1:5000-15977 GCA_030378365.1 Hybognathus amarus | reverse complement strand
GACCTTGCTCTGAACACCACACCTCCGCCACCACTTGGAACAAAACATGACCAATCCATCCACACACCACAGATGCTGATGGTGATTTAAAAGGAATTTTGAGCAGGACTCTCTCTGGAACACAGCCCTCCTCCACCACTTGGAACAAACATGATCATTGCATCCACATACCACAGATGCTCGATGGTGAGTTAAAACGATAATTTTGAACAGGACCACTTTGGAACACAGGCCTCCTCCAGCACTTGGAACAAGACATGACCATTATATCCACACACCACGGATGCTCAAAGGTGTTTTAAAAGGAGTTTTGAAAAGGACCTCTCTCGAACACATGCCTAATGGCCACCTCACAAAAACATGAATAAATTCCTAAACAGCAGCAAACTTCCGCATGTGCTAAATACTGACATATGTGTCCAGTGACTTATGGCAGGATGAGCTGAAAAACATCACATGAATCCTCAATAGACTAGAACCACCCAACCTCGAGTTAACAGCAACAAGGCTAACCAAATGACACAGAGTATTGACCAGCCACTGATTCATTGTGGAAAAGGGCAGGATAAACATTGTAGCAAAGACCAAACTGGTTCCACTAGCAAATGTCCAGCGCGCTGGAAACCTCAAACCGTGAAGAGACAGCTGGTGGGACTGACAACGTGAGCTGGACCCACAACCCTGAGGATCAAGAGTCATGCTACCAACTGAGCTCACCAAGGAGAGGGCAAAGCTTTTGCTTACAGACTCGTGCCTAAGGATTAAGAACACATTTGGAATCGATGGCCTAATGTCTAGAGAGCCTGATAGGTTACAAGTTACTGGTGGCGTCCTTCTGGGTCTGAAAGTGTCCCCATCCTGATTGTTGGAAATGATTCTGGTTGAGAAGGAGTTTGAGCAGACCTCTGAACATAACTCCTCCTTCTTACCACTTCAAAACAAGACATGATCATTCCAGTCAACACCGCAGATCCTCAAATATGATAAGTGAAAGGAGTTTGAGACCAGAGCCACTTGAACACAGCCCCTCCTGCACCATTCTTTGAACAGGACCTCTTTGGAACACAGGCCTCCTCCACCACTAAAACAGAAAAACCCTGAACAATCCATCCACACACCACCAATGCTGATGGTGATTTAAAAGGAATTTTGGGCCAACTTCTTTGGAACACAGCCCCTCTCCACTGAACAAACATGATCATTCATGGTACACAGATGCTCAATGGTGGTTTAAACATAATTTAAAACCAGGACCTCTTGGAACACAGGCCTCCTGCAGCACTTGAACAAGACATGGCATCTGCCACACACAAATGAAGGTTGTTTAAAAGACTATTGAAAGGGCCTTTCTGAACCCATGTCATATGCACTTGAATAAATGATGAATTCCTAAACACAACCACCACAGCAATTGCGCATGTGCTAAATTACTACAATATGTCAGTGACACTGGCAGATGCACTTGGAATAACAGTGATTCCATAATCATTGGAACCACAACCTCGACTAACAGCAGAGACAGCCTTAACCCGATCCAACAGCAAGGGAGCACCTACTGTGAGCCAGCACTGGGTCAGTTTGTGAAAAGAGCAGATTGGAGACTGGCAAAGACATTCAAACCTGGCTGCCACTTGAGAAATGTTACAGCGCGCTGGAAACCTAGACCCGATTGGGAAGACAAGTTGATGGATGCAACAGAGCAGTGGGACTGGAACACAACCCTGAGATTAAGAGGTAATGTTGTTCCAGCACCTTGGTTTACATGGCAGGTGCAGAGCTTTGCTTGGGGTTAATACACAAATTTTAACGGAGCCTCACATTTTGGGAATAAATGCTACATGTCTGGAGCTGGATAAACCCGAGCCTTGATTCATCATCCTATAAGACCAAAATCTTCCATCCTGATGTTGGAACTGGTGATTGAGAAAAGGAGGAGTTTGAGCAGACCTGTCTGGACATTCGTCTCCTACCACTTCAAACAAACATGATCATTCCATGGACACCACAGATCCTGAATGGTGAGGTGGAGATTTGACAGGACCACTTTGGAGACACAGGCCTCCTCCACCATTTTGGGCAAACAACATTTTCTTGGAACACCACAGGGCCTCCTCCACCACTTGAACAAACATGGACAATCCATCCACACACCGGCAAATTGCTGATAATAGCCTGAAGGGACTTGAGCAGGACTTTCTTTCTGGAACACGGCCTCCTCCACCACTGGAACAAACATGATCATCATCCACGTTCCCACAGATGCTCGATGGTGGTTTAAACATAATTTTGGACCAAGGACTTGAACACAGGCCTCCTCCAGCACTTTGAACAGAGCATGACCATTTCTATCCACACACACGGATGCTGGGAGGTACTTTAAAAGGAGTTTTGAAAGGACCCTCTTCTGGAACACATGCCTAATCCCACCTCACAAAATATAAATGATCCTGACACCACCACAGCCAAACTTCCTCCAGCATGCTAAATTCTGGCGTATGTCAGTGGTTACTTAGCAGGATGACACTGGAAAGAATAACCATGATCCTGATCAAGCTCAACAGGCCAAGCCTCGGTTAACAAGAGCCGCGCTAACCCGATTGCGCCACAGACCTGCTGTGAGCCAGCCACTGGGTCAGGTTGCTGAAAGAGCAGATTGGAAGTTGTTCTGGCAAAGACAAACTAGTTTGCCACTGGCGAAGAAATGTGCTACAGCGCGCTTGGAAACCTGGACCCGGATGGGAAGAAGAGAACAGCTGGTAGGTGCGCCCAGGAACGTGGGGCTCGGACCCACGAGCCCTGAGATTAAGAGTCTCATGCTCTACCGACTAGAGCTAGCCGGGCGAGATCAGAGCTTTGCTTTGGGCTCGATTGCAGGATCTTGAACGCGGAGCCTCACATTTTGCGAATCGATTGGCCTCATGTCTGAGAGCCTGATAGGTTACAAGTTACTGGTGGCGTCCTTATAAGACCAAAATCTCCATCCTGATGTTGGAAATGGTGATTTAAAAAGGAGTTTTGAGCAGGACCTGTCTGGAACATAGTCCTCCTCTACCACTTTAGAACAAAACATGATCATTCCATCAACACCACAGATCCTCCATGGTGAGTTAAAAGGAGTTTAACAGGACCACTTGAACACAGCCTCCTGGCCACGTATCTGAACAACCTACTTCTTGAATTCCCAGCCTCCTGCACCCTTGAACATGAACAATCATCCACACACCACAGATGCTGATGGTGATTTGAGAAAGGAATTTTGAGCAGGACTTCTTTGGAACACTGCCTGCTTCACCAGCTGGAACAAACATGAGTCATTGCATCCACATCACAGAGATGCTAGATGGTGGTTTAAACATAATTTTGAACAGGACACCTTTTGGAACACAGGCCTCCTCTAGCACTTGGAACAAGACATAGCCATTATATCCAGCCGCCACAGATATTGTTGCAAAGGTGTTTTAAAAGGAGTTTGAGAAGGACCTTGGAACACATGCCTTCAATCACCCTCACGAAACATGAATAATTCCCTCAAACACGCCACAGCAGAGAACTCCAGCATGTGCTAAATTCTGTGCATATGTGTTCAGTGACACTTGGCAGATGCTGAAAAACATCCATGATACCTGGTGAGCATGAACAGCCAACCTTTGGAGTTGACAGCCGAGCACGCTTAACCGGATTGACCACCAGAGACCTGCCTGGAGCCAGCCACTGGGTCAGTTTGTGAAAAGAGCAGGGACTGAATTTCTCTAGCAAGGCAATTATTGCCACTAGCAGAATGTGTAAGCACACTTGGAAACCTCCTGACACCGTAGAAATAGCTAATAGATCCCAACACCAGCCATAGAGCTGAACCCACGTACCTCCCGGGTTGAGAGTCATGCTACCAACTTGAGCTTTCACCGCAGAGCTTTTGCTTTGGGCTCGTCGCAGGATTTCGAGCTTCACATTTGCGATCGATTGGCCTCATGTCTAGAGCCTGATGGGTTCAGCCTTCTATCACATCCTACTGAGCCAAAATCTCCATCCTGATGTTGGAAATAGTACACATTAAAAGAAGTTTTGAGCAGGACCTATCTAAACATAGTCCTCTCTACCACTAAACAAAACATGATCATTTGCCATCAACACCACAGATCCTCAATGGTGATTGCAAAGGAGTTAACAGAACAGCTGAACAGGGCCTCCTCCACCATTGTTGAACAAGACCTCTCTCTTTGAACACACCTCCCCTGCCACCACTTTGAACAAACACTGAACAATACATCCACCACCACAATGCTGATGGTGATTCAAAGGGAATTTGAGCAGACTCAAACAGCCTCTCCACCACTGAACAAACATGATTCATTTGCATCACAGTACCACAATGCTAGATGGTGGTTAAACCTAATTTTGAACAGGGACACCTTTGGAACAGGGCCTCTCAGCACTTTGAACCAACTCACCGTTCCTTGTCCACACACAAATATAAAGGTGTTTGGAGGTTTGAAAAGGACCTCTCTGAACATTGTAATCCACTCACAAAACATGGAATAATTCCTCAACACGCACAGCAAACTGCACATGTGCTAAATTCTTGCGCGTATGTGTCAGTGGTCTTATGCAGATGCACTGAAGAACATCCATAGTCACTGAGATAGCTGAACCACCAACCTTCAGTTAACAGCCAAAGACCACGCTGTAACCGATTACGCCCACAGACCTGCTATGGCAGCCACTGATAGCATATAAAAAAGCAGGATTGAAGTTGTGGCAAGGCAAACTCAGTTTGCCACTAGCGAAATGTGTACAGACGCGCTGGAAACCTGAGACCCCGTTCAAAAGAGACAGCTGATCAAATTGCGACCCGCGTCAGGGTTGGAACCCGCAAACCTGAGGATTAAGAGTCTCATGTCTGACTGAGCTAGCCGGCCAGGTGGGAGTCTTGTCTAGGGCTGATAGCAGAGTTTGGGAGCTTCATTTGTGAATCGTTGGCCTCATGTCTGAGAGCCTGATAGGTACCACTCTGGGTCACGTCCTTCTGAGCCAAAATCTCCATCCTGATGTTGGAATAATTGGACTTAAAAATAAAGCTTTTGAGCAGGACCTATCTGAACATAGCACCTCTGCACTTAAAACAAAAACATAAATCATTCATAAACCGCAAGTCCTTCTGAATGTGCAGTGAAGATTTAACAGGACCACTTTGAACACCACACCTCCACACATTTGAACAGGACACCCTTTGAACACAGGCCTCCTCCTCCACCACCTATCAAACAAAAACACTGAACAATCCATCCACACACCAGATGCTGATGGTGATTTAAAAGGAATTTTAAGCGGACTTCTTTGGAAACACAGCCTGCTCCACCACTGGAACAAACATGATGGCTGCATCAGGCATCCACAGATGCTCGATGGTGGTTTGACATTCCAATTGAACCAGACCTCTTTGAACACAGCCCTACCCTGCAGCACTTCAAACAACATGACCATTCTATCACAATCCTGAAGGTGCTTTGAAAAGGGACTTGAAGAGGACCTCTCTGGAACATGCCTGATCCACCTCAAAAATTATGGATGATTCCTAAACACCCAGCAAAGGTGGCATGTGCTGAGGAATTATCCAGCGTATGTGTTATAAGTGTTACTGGGCAGGATGACATGAAAAACATCCATCATCCCTTGGTGGGGCTAGAACAGCCAACCTTCGAGTTAACAGCGACGCGCTCAGCCTCTTCACAAGGAGCACTGAGCCAGCCACTGGGTCAGTTTGTGAAAGAGCAGGAATGAAGTTTCTGGCAAAGAAGCAAAAAGTTTTATTGCCACTGGCAGAATGCTACAGCGCGCTGGAACCTAGACCCCATTTTCAAAAGAGACAGCTGATGTAGAATACAACCCCCAACATAAGGACTGGACCCACAAGCCCTCCCAGAACTCAGAGTCTCATGCTCTACAGAACTGAGGCTCTGGGGCAAGATGCAGGAGCTGCTTTGGGCTCGTCAGATTTCAACGAGGGCCCTCACATTTTGCGATCGATTGGCCTCATGTATTAGAGCCTGATAGGTCCCAAGTTACTGGTGGCATCCTTATAGACCAAAATCTCCATTCCTGATGTGAAGTGGTCATTTAAAAGAGAGTTGAGCAAGGCCTGTCTGAAACATAACCTTGTACCACTTGGAACAAAACATGATCATTCCATCAACACAGGATCCTCGATGAGTGAGTAAAAGGAGTTTTTCTGACCAGGACCACTTCTGGAACACAGGCCTCCTCCACCATTATTTGAACAGACTTTTAAACAGCCTCCTGCACCAGCTAAAACAATCTAGCCAATAATCCACACACACCACAATGCTGATGGTGACTTCAAAGGATTTGGCACCGGATTCTTGAACACAGCCCTCTTGCTCCCCACACTGAACAAAACTGATCATGCATCACATACCACCAGATGTTCAATAGTCATTTAAACGTACAATTTGAACCAGACCTCTTTGAACACAGGCCTCCTCCCAGCACTTGGAACAAGCATGACCATTATATACACCAGGATGCTCAAAGGTGTTTTAAAAGGAGTTTTGAAAAGGACCTCTCTGGAACACATGCCTCGTCCACCTCAGAAACATGAATAGTCCTAAACACGCCACCACAAACTCCAGCATGTGCTAAATTATGGCAATGTGTAAGTGGTTACTTGGCAGAATGACATAAAACATTCATCTTCCTGGGTGGGCTCAGAACCACCAACCTCGAGTAACACCAAAGCACGCTGCACTCGATTCCAGCACAGAGACCTGTTGTGAGCAGCCACTGGGTCGTTAAAGAGCCAAGTGGGACTTTCTTGGCAAAGACAAACTAGTTTGCCACTAACGAAGAATGTGTTACCGCACGCTGGAAACCTGAGTGCCAATTGAAGACACTGATGATTGCGCCCAGCGATGAGCTCGGACCCACAACCCTGAGTGAGTTTGGTGTTGGGACTGAGCTAGCCGGCAGAGTGAAGCTTTGCTTAGGGTAATCCGCAGATTTTCGCGACCTCACATTTGCGAGTGGATTGGCCTCATGTATAGAGCCTGATAAGTTACAAGTTACTGGTGGAGCAATCCTATATAAACCAAAAATCTCCATTAATGTTGGAAGTGGTGATTATAAAAAGGAGTTTTGAGCAGGACCTGTCTGGAACATAATTCCTCTCTACCACTTGGAACAAAACATAAATCATTCCACATCAACACACAGGATCCTCGATAGGTGAAGATTAACAGGACCACTTTTGGAACACCAGGCCTCCTCCACACTGTTGAACAGGACCTCTTTGGAACACAGGCCTCCTCCACTTTGAAACGAAACCTGAACAATCCATCCAGCACATCACAGATGCTGATGGTGATTTAAAGGAATTTTGGACAAAACTTTCTCTGAACACAGCCCTGCTCCACCACTGAACGAACATGATCATTGCATCCACATACCACAGGAGATGCTCAATGGTGGTTTAAACATAATTTTTGAACAGACCTACTTTGAACACACACTCTTATGGCACTTAAAACAACATGGCATTCTGGCACACCAGGATGCTCAAAGGTGTTGTAAAAGGAGTTTTGAAAAGGACCTCTCAAACACATGCCTTAAATCCCACCTTCACAAAACATGAAATGACATTGACCACCACAGCAGGCAAACTTCACCTGTGCTGCGGGTTGTTGCAGTTCTGTGTAATGGTTCTCTTGGCAGGATGACACTGAAAAACATTCCATCGATCCCCTAAGGATGGGCTGGAACCACCAACCTTTTAGGTAACACCAAAGACGCGCTTAACAATTACGCCACAGAGACCTGCTGTGAGCCAGCCACTGGGTCAGTTTGTTTAAAAAGAGCAGATTGGAAGTTTCTGGCAAAGACAAACTAGTTTGCGACTAGCGAATGTGTACAGTGCGCTGGAAACCTAGACCCATTCAGAAGAGAGACAGCTGATGCGAATACGCCCAACGGTGAGCACTCGAACCCATAACCCTGAGGTGGGAGTCCCATGTTCAGGACTAGAGTTTAGCCGGCGAGTGCAGAGGCAACCGGCAATTTTCGCGGCCTCACTTTGGGAATTAAATGACCTCATGCTGTGAGGCCTGATAGGTTACAAGTTACTGGTGGCATCCTTATAAGACCAAAATCTCCATCCTGATGTTGGAAATGGTGATTTAAAAAAGGAGTTTTTGAGCAGGGAACCTCTGGAACATTAGTCCTCCTCTACCACTTGGAACAAAACATGATCATTCCATGCAACACCACAGATCCTCAATAAGGATTGAAGGAGTTTCAACAGGACCACTTTGGAACACAGGCCTCCTCACCGTCTTTGAACAGGGACCTTTTTGGAACGCAGCACCCTCCACCACTTGGAACAAAACGCTGGACAATATGTCCATCCCACACACCGCAGATCCTCGATGGTGAGTTAAAGGAGTTTTAAGCAGGACTTCTTGCGAACACAGCCCTGCTCCACCACTGGAACAAACATGATCATTGCATCCACATTCCACAGATGCTCAATAGTGGTTTAAACATAATTTTGAACAGGACCTCTTTCTGGAACACAGGCCTCCTCCAAGCACTTCGAACAAGAGCATGACCATTATATATCCACACACCACGATACTCAAATGTCTTTGGAGGGACTTTGAAGACCTCGCTGGAACACATCCTAAACATCCACCTACACGAAACATGAATAAATCCTCGACACCGCCAGCAGCCAAACTTGCGCATGTGCTCAGAATTCTGTTGACCGTGTGTGTCAGTGGTTACTTGGCAGAGTGAGCACTGGAGAACATTCCGTCGATCCCTGAGTAGGGCTGAGAAACCACCAACCTTTTCGAATTCTCAACAGCCGGCACGGCGCTAAGCCGATCCGCCCACAGAGACCCGCTGTGGCCAGCCACTGGTCAAGTTGGTGAAAAGAGCAGATTGAACGTTTCTGGCAAAGACAAACTCGTTTGCCACTAGCACAAATGTGTACAGCGCGCTGGAAACCTAGACCCCATTCAGAAGAGAGACAGCTAATAGATTACGCCCAGACGTGAGTACTCGAACCCACGACCCTGAGATTAAGAGTCTCATGCTCGGTACCGACTGACTCACCGGGCGGGCAATGCGGAGCTTTTGCTTTGGGCTCGTCCACAGATCTAGCGAGACCTCACATTTTGCGAGATCGATTGGCCTCGTGTCATAGAGAGCCTGATAAGTTACAAGTTTCTGATGTCATCCTCATAAGACCAAAATCTCCATCCTGATGTTGGAAATGGTGATTTAAAGAGGAGTTTTGAGCAGGACCTGTCTGGAACATAGTCCTCCTCTACCACTTGGAACAAAACATGATCATTCCATCAACACCACAGATCCTCGATGGTGAGTTAAAAGAGTTTTAACAGGACCACTTTGGAACACAGGCCTCCTCCACCATTATTTTGAACAGGACCTCTTTGGAACACAGGCCTCCTCCACCACTTGGAACAAAACATGAACAATCCATCCACACACCACAGATGCTGATGGTGATTTAAAAGGAATTTTGAGCAAGGCTTTATTTGAACACCGGCCTCTCTCCACCCATGGACAAACATGACCATCGCATCCACATGCCACAGATGCTCGATGGTGGTTTAAACATAATTTTGAACAGTACCTACTTTGGAACACAGGCCTCCTGCAAGCACTTTGAACGAGACACCACCATTAGATCCACACACCACTTAGGATGCTCTAAAGGTGTTTTGAAGGAAGTTTCGACGCAGCTCTGGAACACAGAGCCTCGTCCACCTCACGAAACATGAATAACTCCTCAACACCGCACCGGACAACCTCCGCATGTGCTAAATAATCTGACCGTGTAGGTGCCAGCGGTAAACCTGGCAGGACTCACTGAAACATAACATCAGTCCGTCCCTTGGGTGGGCTTGAACCAGCCAGCCTTCAACAGCATAACAGCCGACCGCGTCTAAGCTCGATTGCTGCAGCAGTAGACCTGCTGTGAGCCAGCCACTGGGTCAGTTTGTGAAGAGCAGGATTGGAAGCTTTGGCAAAGACAAACTAGTTTGCCACTCAGCGAAATGTGTACAGCGCGCTGGAAAGTGTCAGACCCCGATTGGGAAGAGAGACACGCTGACGGATATCGCCCAACGGCGGGGCTTGGAACCCACGACCCTGAGATTAAGAGTCTAGTGCTCTACCGACTGAGCTAGCCGGGCGGGTGCAGAGCTTTGCTTTGGGCTCGTCGCAGATTTTAACGGAGCCTCACATTTGCTAATTTTGATTGGCCTCATGTCTTGAGAGCCTGATAGGTTACAAGTTACTGGTGGCGTCCTTATAAGACCACAAAATCTCCATCCTGATGTTGAAAATGGTGATTTAAAAGGAGTTTTGAGCAGGACCTGTCTGGAACATAGTCCTCCTCTACCACTTGGAACAAAACATGATCATTCCATCAACACCACAGATCCTCGATGGTGAGTTAAAAGGAGTTTTTAACAGGACCACTTTGGAACACAGGCCTCCTCCACCATTATTTTGAACAGGACCTCTTTGGAACACAGGCCTCCTCCACCACTTGGAACAAAACATGAACAATCCATCCACACACCACAGATGCTGATGGTGATTTAAAAGGAATTTTAAGCAGGACTTCTTTGGAACACAGCCCTGCTCCACCACTTGGAACAAACATGATCATTGCATCCACATACCACAGATGCTCGATGGTGGTTTAAACATAATTTTGAACAGGACCTCTTTGGAACACAGGCCTCCTCCAGCACTTGGAACAAGACATGACCATTATATCCACACACCACGGATGCTCAAAGGTGTTTTAAAAGGAGTTTTGAAAAGGACCTCTCTGGAACACATCCCTCGTCCACCTCACGAAACATGAATAATTCCTCAACACGCCACAGCAAACTTGCGCATGTGCTAAATTCTGCGCGTATGTGTCAG
>JAQIUQ010002483.1:2500-5000 GCA_030378365.1 Hybognathus amarus | reverse complement strand
CCACCAATGATTGTGAGCGTGGCTTGTTGGTGTCTGACTGTCCAGAGGCCTGTCATGACACCTACTTTATCTCATGCCATTAACAGGCCTGAAGCCAACGCCAGGAAGGGGTCCGACGAGGGATCTGCTATAAAAAGCTTCGAGATGGAGGCGTCACATGTTGGGGATCTCGGTTGCTTTGTTTTTATGGCAAGTTGTGGTGTTGTTAGGATATTCCTACAGAGCCTGTGGCACTTTCTCAGTGGAAGATCTGTTATCCAGGGTCAGAGATGTCTCCTCTCCTGGAGGAAAATTCAAGTCTTAGTGGTCCTGCTGGAGCAGTTGCTGCAAAATCTGGTAGAGGCACACAGCCAGGCTTGATGGGAAAAAGTGAACAGACCTTCCCTGGTGGTCTAGTGGTTAGGATTCGGCGCTCTCACCGCCGCGGCCTGGGTTCGATTCCCGGTCAGGGAATGAGCTTTTGCCCTCTTGTGGCGAGTGCAAAAAGGTGGACTACACACTCAAGCGCTGACGGCTTCGTCGAGAATCACGGCCAATTAAATGTTTGCACGTGGAAAAGACCTCCTTCGAGCCGGAGTCGAACCAGCGACCTAAGGATTGCCAATTTCCACCTACAGTCCTCCGCTCTACCAGCTGAGCTATCGAAGGCACACTGGTTGTGGACGGAACCTAAACCTATCAGGTTTCGTGAGCCCCGCCTGCTGGCTAAAAGTGCTAGAGGCACAGAGACACGTCCTGTCTGTTTCCATAAGTGAAGCAAAGACAACACAAACTTCCCATACCGGGAGTCGAACCCGGGCCGCCTGGGTGAAAACCAGGAATCCTGACCGCTAGACCATATGGGAACATCCTTGTGTCTCGAGCGGGCCCTTTGGCTTTTAGTGTGTGACCACCCCTTTAAGAATATGGGAATTATCCCAAGGGCTTGTTTACTGAATTCGATTTCATCGGGATCATCGGAGGGAGCTCTCATTTGCTTCGCCCAGGGGTTCAGTTTCCTGCCAGTCCTGTGCTGGCATAATAGACACTATAAACTGGTCGCAAAGCAAGGTCCTTGTGACAGTACCCATGCAACGCATCTGAAAAGACGCATGGTATTTCATGGTAACCGTTATCCCACTGACAAAGCAGCCTATTGATGGACTGTCAAATTAAAATATCATTCAACTAATCCAATAATTATAATAGTAACAAAAACGATGGGTTAATAAAAGGAAATAATAAAATGGCTATGGGCTGGCAGTGAAGCAAAACAGGGTAAGCGAGCCAGCCAGGAGTCGAACCTAGAATCTTCTGATCCGTAGTCAGACGCGTTATCCATTGCGCCACTGGCCCACCAATGATTGTGAGCGTGGCTTGTTGGTGTCTGACTGTCCAGAGGCCTGTCATGACACCTACTTTATCTCATGCCATTAACAGGCCTGAAGCCAACGCCAGGAAGGGGTCCGACGAGGGATCTGCTATAAAAAGCTTCGAGATGGAGGCGTCACATGTTGGAGATCTTGGTTGCTTTGTTTTTATGGCAAGTTGTGGTGTTGTTAGGATATTCCTACAGAGCCTGTGGCACTTTCTCAGTGGAAGATCTGTTATCCAGGGTCAGAGATGTCTCCTCTCCTGGAAGAAAATTCAAGTCTTAGTGGTCCTGCTGGAGCAGTTGCTGCAAAATCTGGTAGAGGCACACAGCCAGGCTTGATGGGAAAAAGTGAACAGACCTTCCCTGGTGGTCTAGTGATTAGGATTCGGCGCTCTCACCGCCGCGGCCTGGGTTCGATTCCCGGTCAGGGAATGAGCTTTTGCCCTCTTGTGGCGAGTGCAAAAAGGTGGACTACACACTCAAGCGCTGACGGCTTCGTCGAGAATCACGGCCAATTAAATGTTTGCACGTGGAAAAGACCTCCTTCGAGCCGGAGTCGAACCAGCGACCTAAGGATTGCCAATTTCCACCTACAGTCCTCCGCTCTACCAGCTGAGCTATCGAAGGCACACTGGTTGTGGACGGAACCTAAACCTATCAGGTTTCGTGAGCCCCGCCTGCTGGCTAAAAGTGCTAGAGGCACAGAGACACGTCCTGTCTAAGGAAATAATAAGGAATAAAAGGAAATAATAAAATGGCTATGGGCTGGCAGTGAAGCAAAATAGGGTGAGCGAGCCAGCCAGGAGTCGAACCTAGAATCTTCTGATCCGTAGTCAGACGCGTTATCCATTGCGCCACTGGCCCACCAATGATTGTGAGCGTGGCTTGTTGGTGTCTGACTGTCCAGAGGCCTGTCATGACACCTACTTTATCTCATGCCATTAACAGGCCTGAAGCCAACGCCAGGAAGGGGTCCGACGAGGGATCTGCTATAAAAAGCTTCGAGATGGAGGCGTCACATGTTGGAGATCTTGGTTGCTTTGTTTTTATGGCAAGTTGTGGTGTTGTTAGGATATTCCTACAGAGCCTGTGGCACTTTCTCAGTGGAAGATCTGTTATCCAGGGTCAGAGATGTCTCCTCTCCTG
>JAQIUQ010002481.1:0-11916 GCA_030378365.1 Hybognathus amarus | reverse complement strand
GAGTTTGTAGACCTCTCCACCGTTTGCAAATATCTACACGGGATAAGAATGCCTTTCTTCAGCTCCATCGCATGTATGTGACCTCACTTGTGATTGGAATATCATCTGCATCATGCGAGAGCTCTTTCTCCACTTTGTCTCATGTTCTTACCCGCTTCCGCAGCACTATGCTCCATGAGAGAAAAAAAAATTTAGTTATTCTGGCTCACGAGAAGGCCATAACAACAGGTCTAAATATGGATCGCATTTGTTAGGACTTTTGCACAGAAAAGCAGACGACTGATGCTATAATGACTGATATAAGCCATGCTGGGTACAGAGCTAAAGAAATGAAAACAAAAAAACAAAAAAAGAAATGAAAAAGATTGAAATAAAAAACGAAAGGACAGACAGACAGACAAACAGACAGACAGACAGATTTAAAAAAAAAGATAAATGCAACCTCAACAAGGCACAAGCCAGTGTCCTATTTGTGCCAGTCACAAGCCCGGGTAAATGCAGAGGGTAGTGTCAGGAAGGGCATGCAACATAAAACCTGTAAGACAAATCAAATGGCTGGGCGATATAGGATTTTTTCATTTCATAATATATTTTTTCATTTCTGGCCATATCGATCTATATCACAATATAAATCAAATCACTATATTTGTCAAATTTAAATGTTCCATTAAATGACTTGCAGTGTCTATATATTTATGCTTAACATTATAAAGTTGATGACAAAAACATTACCATAGCAAACTGTGAGATATGAAAACTTGGGATCTCAAGAGGTGGAAAGAAAAAGGCTACATTTAACACAACAAACCTGATACGGCACCTCAGAAACAAACACCCGAACACAATACAGCGAGTTTACCCAGGCAACCCAGCCGAAGACGAGTCGGCTCACCGCTGCAGGGCAGTTTGAAGAGGAGAGAAAAATGCCCCTTGATTGTGAGAAGCCAGAGGACATCACAGCCAAAATAGCACAAATGATCGTAATGAGTGCTATTTGTTTTTATATTATACTTTTTTATATATACTAAAGATATACTTACACTTATATGCACTGAAAGTCCAAAAGTGAAGAATTTATGTTTATTACCTGATTGTTCAAGCTAAGCTACCTCACAGAAGTGCTCTGTTTGTTAACAGAGTTTTCAAATGTTAAAATAAGGCGAATTAAATTAAAAATAAGGAACATCCTGGAATCTGGATCTGTTTTTTTTTCGCTCTTCTTTATTCTTTTTTGTATATATTATAGAAGTATCGGATCGAGAATCGGTATCGGTAGATACTCAAAATCAAATGACTCGGACTCGAGGGCAAAATACCTGATCGGGACATCCCTAATACTATTACTGTGTTTGACCCCCTTTCGCCTTCAGAACTGCCTTAATTCTATGTGGCATTGATTCAAAAAGGTGCTGAAAGCATTTTTTAGAGATGTTTGGCCATATTGATAGCATAGGAGTTTGTTGATGGAGATTTGTGGGATGCACATCCAGGGCACCAAGCTCCCGTTCCAGCACATCCCAAAGATGGGATTGGGTTGAGATCTGGTGACTGTGGGGGCCATTTTAGTACAGTGAACTCATTGTCATGTTCAAGAAACCAATTTGAAATGATTCAAGCTTTGTGACATGGTGCATTATCCTGCTGGAAGTAGCCATCAGAGGATGGGGACATGGTGGCCATAAAGGGATGGACATGGTCAGAAACAATGCTCAGGTAAGCCGTGGCATTTAAATGATGCCAAATTGGCAGTATGGGGCCTAAAGTGTGCCAAGAAAACATCCTCACCTCACCATCCATCCCCCTCACCATTACACCACAACAACCAGCCTGCACAGTGGTAACAAGGCATGATGGATCCATGTTTCTCATTCTGTTTACGCCAAATTCTGACTCTACCATCTGAATGTCTCAACAGAAATCGAGACTCATCAGACTGTAGATTGTGAAATACTCAGACCGGCCCGTCTGGCACCAACAACTATGCCACGCTCAAAATTGCTTAAATCACCTTTCTTTCCCATTCTGACATTCAGTTTGGAGTTCAGGAGAGTGTCTTGACCAGGACCACACCCCTAAATGCATTGAAGCAACTGCCATGTGATTGGTTGATTAGGTAATTGCATTAATGAGAAATTGAACAGGTGTTCCTAATAATCCTTTAGGTGAGTGTATCTCTATAATGGAAATTAAATAATATCAACATACCTGGTCTGTAGCTCATTGATGATCTGCATGTAGGTCACCAAACAACTTTTCAAGATGATTGCTGAAGGGAGCTGCAAAAACCTTTGCAGCATTGTGGATATGGTGGCGACTATCAACATCAAGTAGGCTTGGGCAGTGGTTCTGGCATACTCGTTTCCAACCCCAGTTTACTTCCTCACATAACACTGCAGTAGTCCATCAGCATGCTTACATCCATGAGATGTTGTGATCCTTAAAGGTGTTGTGAGCCCAAGGTGTTTCACATCAACTGTCTTCCTGTCTGGGTTGAAGTAGCTGACCAGGTTGGAAAGCACTTTTTTACCACGATTGTTAGTACTCTCGTCGAGATTGATGGGAAATGGATACTCTCAAGTATTGCTGAAGATCCTCTCTGAAAATGTAAATCCCAATCCATGCACAATTTTGTAAGCTGCTGCTGTGCATGACAGCTTCAACCCACTCTTTGCTCACAGAGCTTCTTTGTCTGTAACCAGCGCTTGTTTGGCAAGAGTAGCGAGAACAATCGCCTGGACATTATTCGATTTTCATAAGTAAAACTTTTGCAAATAATCTGCCTTTTATTATAATCCTGTCACTGAGTTATTTGAATCTAGTTCAACTCTAGTAAAATTGACTAAACACACCATGTACACTGCATAAAAATTGTCCTGGTAATATAGCCTAGTTCTATGTAGCCTGACAATAGTGATAAAGTGTGTTCCTCTGTTTGATAGAGTGCCGAAGAGCATGATCCATTGTTGCTGTAACATGCTTGCGATTGGATTCACTCTCTGCTTCATTCCTGCCAGCACGCAACAATAATAACTTTCATGAGGTTTGATGAAGATTGGATGATCAGTTTTGCTGGACGATAATAAATTGACCCCTTATGAAAGGTGATCCTGACAATCAATCCATCTTAGACAATTGACATATTAATATTTAATTATAATTAGTTGTGATGGATTAATGATAGCACAGTTGATCTAATTTTGCCTGCCTGTATGGATAACTGACTATAATTCATTGTATTCAGTTGTCCATCTGGCCGTGGGCAACTTTTTCCCTTTACGGGTCATTTTAATCTACAGTATGTATGAAATTACTTGACCTATTCATGACCAGTTATTAAAATTATATTCCCTTTATTTGAGCTAAGTGTCAGGATTCAGACCAGGAGACAGAGGTAAGGAATTAATTTGAATCTTGACTGTTCTATTTCATCAGAAATTATCTTAAAACAGGGCTTTAAGTGTAAAATACCAAACTAACCCTTTAAATCTCAAGAAGAACATACCAACATAAAGAAAATATATAAAGCTTTCTATCTTTACATCCATCTACTTGCACATTTATTCATACCTATCTTTCTAAATTATATCATAACGAATGTTTTAACTGTTTATGTTCCTCTGTTAATGAACTTGACAACATCTGGAAAGGTTTACTTTCTAGATGTAGTCATGTTCAATTAGACATGCAGGCAGTTCCTCAGGAGAAGAAAGCTGAGCAGCCAGACGTCCTCGGAGATGGTTCCCTGATAGGTCCCTCTCACCCACTGCTGCATTCTCACCATCCTCGCAGTCTTCTTGTCCTTGGCTTTCGTCGTCTTCCTCCTCCTCCTCCCAAGAGATCACCTCCCATCACACAAATGTTGTGGAGGATGCAACAGGCACCAATTACCTTTGGGGCGAACAGTGGCCTGATCTCCAGGGCCCGCAAGAAAATTCCACCCCAGCGAGTTTTCAAAATCCCAAAGGTGCGTTCGATGATGGTCCGTCCTTGTGCATGATGCCTGTTGTATCGGGCTTCAACTTGGCCTGTTAATCAGAAATTGTGTAGAAAATGTGTGGTGTATTGCAAATTCATGAAAGTAACAATTTGGTTTATCTTCTGTCTGTCTGTGTGTCTGTCTGTCTGAGATAAAACAAGTGTGTTCTTACTTGCGACTGGCTGGCGGTATGGGGTCATGATTGCAATAGGATGCTGCAGGCACGGGTGTCCACCATCTCCCAAGAGACAGTATCCAGCTGGTGGATACAGAGCCTGCTGGTACATCGGTGATCTGCGCAGCACAAGGGCATCGTGTACAGAGCCAGGATTGCCAATATACACATCTATAAATGTGCCTTTGGCATCACAGGTGCCCTGCAGAATGATGGAAGGGAAGATCTTTCTATTTATGTAGCACCTTTTTTGTGGCTGTGCTGGAGGAACAATTCTGATGTGGCACCCGTCGATGGCACCAGCGACACAGCGGAATGCCTCATGGCCAGCAAGGCGAGCAAAGCCATCCCCCACCTCCTCCATTTCCTCTGCGTTGGAAAATGAATTATTTTGTGGATGATGGTCATCATCTCCTCAACGACATTATGAACAGTCCTACAAACTGTTGAAAGGGGCATGCAGAAGGTATCGGATGTAGGACGCTCCACAAGCAAGCCAATAAACTGTCACAAGTACTTCAATTTCATGGCTCCATCCATGTGCTTTTTGACGGGGCAGCATCTGGACCAGCTTGTTTATGCTGTTCCTGGAGAGCCTGAAGGCTGGCTTTAAGTTCCCTCCAGAAAAAACTTGACCAGCATGGGTACCTGGTCATTGATCTGGGAATACCTTCGAGTGGCACTTTTTTCCTGTTAAAATATGTAGATAATATATAAAATAAGAATGTTTTTTTCTTTTGTTCTATTATGTAGCCTATTTGTTACAGTAAAATCTTTTTTAAAAGCAATAAATATACGTACTTACATTATGTAGTATATTTTTTAAATGTTTTTACTATTTATATAATGTTTTTTATTACTATAGGCTATTTATTTTAGGGATATTGTCTAAAATTAAAGTCTTCCAGAATTAAATTTCCCTTTAAAATTAGCAGTTTTCTTGAACTAGTTGTTTACTCAATTTTGGTTTCATTTGTTTACTGATAAGCACTACCACAAACATTCTTCCCAGAGTCTAAAAGTTGCAACCTATATGATTTTTATAGACATTAAATGTCCTGTTTGTGTTAATATTATGTGCACATAACTATAAAGATGGTACACTTATTTGAGCAACAAAAAGACAAATAAAAGGTGTGTGAAGTGTAAGCTAGTTAATTTAAATGTTTTTTTTTATTAACTGTCCGACCTCTATTTTACCTGTCAGTTTATTTGGTACACTTTGAAAAATCTAATATGTGTCATGACATCCCTGCAATAGTTCACATAACTGTTGTGAGTTAGTGTTGATAAGGTGCCTATATGAATGAATAATTATATATATATATATATATATATATATATATATATATATATATATATATATATATATATATATATATATATATATTAATAAATTATTATTATTATTACTTTTAATTTGGATATACATAGATATACACAAACTATAAAGTCCACATAAGTATATGGGCAGTTTATGAAGAAAGAATAATTACAAAAACGCAGCAAGCTGGAGAGAGACATGCTAATATGGCACGTCTCTTTGCCGTCCTCCGCTGTATCCTTGCTCTTCTTTTAATTATTTGTCTCCTCCGTCCGGCAGCCTCCTCTTCAGCATTTTGGTAAAGAAAAGCAATTGCAACGGCAACCCTAAGCTTATTTTCCATTTTGGTGTAGATTTTCAGTTATCCTGGTTTTCCCGCTTTTTTTTTAAATTGTAGCTGATGAAAAAGTGCAGTTGTCTCACATATTTTATTTTATTTTTAAACTATGTAAATATAATAACAGTGGGTAATGTTACCTGAACCACATATTAATAGGCTATATAGTTAAAAAAAAAAGAAGAAGAAGCAGTTGTTTAATATCATATTACATTTTATTATAAATATAAAGTGAAAATAATCAGAGTAGGTACATATTGTTAATACTAATATATTAATACATTGAAAATAAAAAAAGATGAAGTTAATTTAAGTAAGCCTGTAGGCGTGCTGCTGAGTGACGCTACCAAGTACGCTGCCGTTCCATTTGTAGAATGACTGGACTCGCGTCCTCCCGTCCTCTCTAGAGTTCGTTCTTCTGAGTCGAACTTGGCAAGTCCAAACTTCGGAAGGACCAAGTCCAGACTCTGCGAACTAGGGTATTGAGAAACGGCTAATATCTTCTGGAAGACCGTAGTTTCGAAAGACATGTTCCATGAGGAGCTCAGCAGTATTAAAGGTGGTCGGGAGCCCCTTTAATGGGATTAGCTTGCATGCCTTCGAGAACCGATCAATGACCACCAGGATACAGGTATTACCCTCGGATACGGGAAGGTCGGTGACAAAGTCTACGCCTAGGTGAGACCAGGGTCTATTCGGGACAGGTAAAGGTAACAGTTTTCCCACGGGCAGATTTCTTGGGACCTTGGAGATTGCACAGGGGATACAACCTTGAATGAATTGGGTGATGTCTTGACGCATGTGGGACCACCAATACTTTTCTTGAAGTGTGGCTAGGGTTTTGTTTACTCCCCGATGTCCGGTGGCGACTGAAGAATGAGCTGAGGAGATCAAGGCATTGCGGAATTCTTCGGGAACATGAATTTTCCCGGGGACATCCGGGGACTCTAGGCTGCTGCTGAGCCAATTCCTGGAGTTGTTCATTTATCTCCCACTGGATAGGGTTTACAAATAAACTCCCTGGTAGAATGGGCTCAGGTTTCTCTACTGGGTTCTCAGGGGCATGAATACGAGAAAGAGCATCTGCTCGGGTGTTCTCTTGGATCCTGGGCGATAGGCAATCCTGAAGTGGAATCGTGTGAAGAACAAGGCCCATCGAGCTTGACGTGGATTTAATCTCTTAGCATCTCTCAGATATTGGAGGTTCTTATGATCTGTTAGGACTAGGAACGGGTGTTTTGCTCCCTCGAGCCAATGTCGCCATTCCTCTAAAGCAAGCTTTACTGCCAGAAGCTCTCGATTTCCTATATCGTAGTTTGCCTCTGCTGGAGAAAACTTTTCGAGAAGAATGCACAGGGAAGTGGCTTAGAAGAGAACTCAGAACACTGGGACAAAACTCCTCCCGCTCCTGTGGTGGATGCATCTAACTTCGACCACGAATGGTCTATTTGGGTCTGGGTGATGAAGTAAAGGAGCACCGGTGAAAGCAGACTTCAGAGACTTAAAGGCATCCTCGGCTTCTGGGGTCCATTGCAGGGTCTTGGGTTTCCCTTTCAACAAGGATGTCAAGGGTGCAGTGAGAAGGCTGTACTGATCTATAAATCGTCTGTAAAAGTTTGCGAACCTCGAGGAATCTCTGAAGCTCCTTCACTGATGTGGGACTTGGCCAGGACAGGATGGTCTCGGTCTTCTGTGGATCCATTTCCACCATTCCCTCGATTGCTGAGGATGTAACCCAGGAAATCAACTGTGGTCTGGTGAAAAGTACACTTTTCTGCTTTCAGAAACAGAGTAAATTCTTTGAGCCTTTGGAGCACTAGAGAGACGTGTCGTTGGTGTTCAGCTAGGTTCTGTGAGTAGATCAGGATGTCATCGATGTACACCAGAACGAACTTCCCAAGGAAGTCTCTGAGGATCTCGTCCATGAAACTTTGGAACACGGAAGGAGCGTTTACCAGCCCATATGGCATGACGAGATATTCATAGTGGCCAGCAGGTGTTATGAATGCTGTCTTCCACTCGTCTCCTTCTCTAACTCGGATTAGATTATAGGCGCTCCGTAGATCAAGCTTGGTAAACATCTTGGCTTCTCTGAGTTGTTCGAGGGCAACTGGAATGAGGGGCAAAGAGCTGAACTTCACAGTGACCTGGTTCAAGGCTCGGTAATCCGATGCATGGTCTTAAACCACCATCCTTCTTTAGCCACAAAGAAGAAGCTTGCTGCAGCTGGAGATGTGGAAGGCCGGATGTACCCTTGATCTAACGCTTCTTGGATATACTTTTTCATTGATTCCTGCTCTGGAATGGACAGGGAGTAGATGCGGCCCTTAGGGAGTCGTGCGTCAGGAATCAGATCTATAGCACAATCCCATGGTCGGTGGGGTGGTAACTTGGATGCAGTGACAGGGTTGAAGAGATCGGAGAACTCGGAATAACAGGCTGGGATATTCGTTGACAGGTTTTCAGTGGGACTCTCAATGGACGTGGAGTTAACTGCGAGCACTTGGTTCTTTTCCTTACCGGATAGATGAGAAACCGGATCATTGACTGTTTGACATTTACACCCCCATCGCAGAACTTTTCCAGACCTCCAATCAATGGTGGGCTGATGAAGAATTAACCAAGGTCGACCAAGGATGAGATCCGTCTGGCTGTTTCGAAGAACGAACGGTTCAAACCATTCTTGATGCGTATTTTCCACACACAGCTGTATAGGGCTTATCTGGGTGGTAACGTTTCTCATGTTGATCCGCTCACCTGTTACGGCGTAGATGGTGCAGGACTTGGGAGTGTTGATCTCTCGCAGGTTGAGTCTCTTACAGAGGTTCCCCGAGATGAAGTTTCCTGCGGAACCCGAGTCGATGATGGCTGTGACAGATATGCAGATTTCTTTAATTCTTAGGGTCACAAGAACGGTGAGGGGTGCTGAAACAGTGTGGTCATCTAGAACTGAGCTTACCATTAACTTCCCAGGTCGAATGGGGCAGTTTAGTCGGAAGTGTCCTTTGGTACCACAATACATACATAATTTCAACTCTCTTCTCCGAAGGCGTTCATTCTGGGAAATTTTGAATGTGTCAACTTGCATTTCTTCAACTGGATTTTCAGGCGCAGGATTCTTGTTACTTGGATGAAGAGCAGGATTAGGATAGGACTGATCATTATAGCAGCTCTGGGCTCTCTGATTCACTCTCATAGCTTGTTGCATGAATTTTTCAAGACCTAGATTGTCGTCATAGATGGCCAGCTGGAGGCGTAGGGCTGGGTTTAGTCCCCGACGAAAAACAGAGATGAGTGCTCGTTCATTCCAACCACTGTTAGATGCTAGCGTGCGGAATTCCACGGAATACTCAGACAACGATTTCCTTCCCTGATGCAACTGTAGCAGCTGTTCACCGAAGATGAATCCTCCGCTGGTCTTCCAAAAACTTCTTTGAAGTGTTTCACGAATTCTTGAATTGTTGCCACCACTGGTGATTCCTTCATCCACAATGACTCAGCCCATCGCAAAGCCGCTCCAGATAGTTGCTGAATGACAAACGCTACTTTTGATCGTTCAGTTGGATAAAGTTGAGCTTGCTGTTCCAAAGCGAGCGAACACTGCAACAGAAATCCGTTGCAATCCTCCGCCCGGCCAGAGAATGGCGCTGGGCGCGACGGCGGACTTGCAAAACAGGTAATCGTAGAAGCAGCGTTCCCGGAAGGACTCGCAGGAGGAAGCACAGGTCGCACTGTGGTAGCGGGGGCTGGTGGAGGATTGGTAGCAACGGCAGGCTGTTTGGAATCCATAGTGATAATCCCCGCTTGCTGTTGTTGGGTCAAGCCTTCTGTCAGGATTCAGACCAGGAGACAGAGGTAAGGAATTAACATAAAGAGATCTTTATTTAAGATAAGGTGAGTAAGCAGGGTTTCAGGAACTCGGCGGTGATCTGAAGAGGATACGTGGCAGGAATGGATCCAGGTGAGTGAATCTTCTTCAGAGGGAATAAACGTGAGGGTTAACACAGGTCAATAACTTGATTCTTTGTCTTTGCAGATCGTTCGTGGGTAGGCGTGATTCAGGAAGGATTCCCGGTGAGTAGGTCCGTTGAAGTGCGCTTGACAATGCACTAACCAGTTCAGTGATACTTTCACTTTCTCTTCCAGTGCATCCAGAGGGAAACAAGACTCAGGGCAGATTCCAGGGAACAGAGAACACGGAACATGGAGCATATCCTGGGAACAGCGGAACAAGGATCAGAAGGTTAGTATCTTTCAGGTGAGTATACTTTACGTTCGTTTCTTCTGGATGAGTCTTAGGCGAGAGAAGTGAAGACTGGGAAGGGTCTTTTCCTGTTGGAGGCTTGACGATGACTGTGAGTGAACAAGGTGTTTTTATGCTGGCTGGGGAAGTGAGTGCTGAGTGGACACAGGTGTTGGTGATTAGTAATCTGGGGACAGTGATCTTTGCGTGGTGCTTTGTGAAGGTTCTGATTGGCTCCTGACACTAAGGCACCGCTAATATCCCTATATACCCCTAATAGTACCCCTAATATTAACTCTAATTTGTTGCTGCAATAATTCTCCCATCGTGACGACAACTGACCTTCTCATCTGATCTGCTTCAGCACTCAAACACCTGCTCGTCAATGTCAAAATGTTTGAGACCAATCAAAGCATGCAGGATTTTTGTTCACAGAAGCACTGAACCGAGCGCTAATACCAATCGCGACGCTTTACTTTAGTTAATGATCATACAGTGTGAGATAAGATGCAAGTAGCTAAAATATACGGCTGTTTTTCAGAGACGTTTTGGTAACACTTTACAATAAGGTTCATTAGTTAACATTAGTTAAAGTATTTACTAACATGAACTAATCATGAGCAATACATTTGTTACTACATGTTAGTTCATGAAAATACAGCTGTTCATTGTTTGTTCATGTTAGTTCACGGTGCATTAACTAATGTTAACGAAATTTTAATCAAGTATTAGTAAATGCTGAAAATAACATTAACAAAGATTTACAAATGCTGTATATGTGCTATTCATTATTATTTCATATTACCTAATGTAGTTAACTAATGTTAACTAACGAACCTTATTGTAAAGTGTTACCGACATTTTTAATGACCTACAGAAATAAACCAAAGTTTATCAAAGACAGTGGAAATTATAAGCTCAATTTAACAACACAAGCACCCTATTAAATAGATTGCCATTATTATTGTATACATATGAAGAGTTTGGTTCCAAAACGCTAAAAATGGCATTAAAAAAAATTTAGTTAAAAAAAATAAAAAATATAAATAATTTAAAAATCTGTATAGTATTTGGTCGGTATTGAAAAGTCAATGTTTAATTTTACATAAAATGTGATATCCTCCGTTTTATTATGTAATGTTTTCTCCCTTTCTTTCCAGTCTCCCTTCTCTGCAAAATGCGATACATCCGCTTAACCAATCACAACGCACCATTCCAAGCAATGTAAACAGTAACGGCAGCGCTTTAACTACACCCCGGCTACCTAAGTTTTCTTATCTATTTTGTATTTTTCGATCACAAAAAAAAAATAATAATTTTGACGGCATTGATGAACCTGTAATGGTTTCTGCGGTAGGAGATTAGGAAGAAGAGGCACTTGAGAGGAGGAAAAATGTCGACTGTTGCTTGTTCTCACACGACAGCATCAAACTTCTGTCACGCTGACACACTGACCCCAGGGGATCTTTTGAAAAACTTTCAGTTGTTTTAATCAAAGTCAACGGAAACCGAACAGGACCAAGCCATTTTACTGCTGATCCCCTTCAAAAAAAGTTCAGCGGCGACATCCCAAGACAACAGCAATATACAGAAGTATAGATCATGCGTAATAAATCATAATTCATGATGATGTGCTCATCTTGAAGTCATGAATGAAAAACGTTGAACTTGTGTTAGTTCTTGATGATTCATTAGATATTAATGCATGAATGAATGCATAATTCATGCATTAATGTATACATTAATTAATGTACCCTTACTGTAAAGTGTTACAAATATTGTTTTATTAAAACAATGGATTTATAGTATGCTCAAGATAATCAGTACAACAAAGATGTCTGAAATATGAATGTGATTTTCT
>JAQIUQ010002479.1:1121270-1148063 GCA_030378365.1 Hybognathus amarus | reverse complement strand
TGATCTTTGGGTTAATATACCGACAGATTTACTTCTCATGATATTATTTCAGCCAGACATATATTTGACCTACTGAACATGTTTCTGGCCCAAAAATACTTGATCTTGAACTTTCCATACAAACTCAAAGATTCAAACAGATGCTTCCCCTTAAGCCATAGAGAAGTCCATATCTGACCTATTGAACTCATTTCTGGTCAAAGGTTCTTCAAAAAGATTAAAACAATATGAACTTATAGACTCATTCTGGTGTTATATTAGATATACATAGGTCAATTTTTGACCTCCAGGAGCAAATTTATGGACCACTGGTACTTGATCTGTGGGTTAATATACAGAGAGATTTAATTATGATGTCATTTCAGCCAGACAGATATTTGACATACTGAACATGCTTTCTGGCCCAAAAGTACTTGATCTTGAACTTTCCATACATACTCATAGACTCAAACAGATGCTTCCTAAGCCGCAGAGAAGTCCATATCTGACCTATTGAACTACTTCCTGGTTTCTGGTCAAAAGTTCCTCAAAAGGTTTAAAACAATATAAATTCATAGACACCTTCTGATGTTATATTAGATATACATAGGTCAATTTTTGACCTCCAGGAACACATTTATGGACCACCGGTACTTGATCTGTGGGTTAAAATACAGAGAGATTTACTTCTCATGGTGTCATTTCAGCCAGACAGATGTTTGACCTATTGAACATATTTCTGGCCCAAAAGTACTTGATCTTGAACTTTCCATACATACTCATAGACTCCAAGAGATGCTTCCTAAGCCATAGAGAAGCCCATGTCTGACCTACTGAACTCATTTCTTGTCAAAGGTTCCTCAAAAATTTTAAAACAATATAAACTTATAGACTCCTTCTGATGTTATATTAGATATACTGTATATTGGCCAATATTTGACCTCCAGGAACACATTTATGGCCCATGGGTACTTGATCTGTGGGTTAATTTTTTTATTTTTTATTTTTATTTTATTTTTATTATATGTATCACATAACAAACAAGTATAAATGTGTGGGTTAATATACAGGGAGATTTACTTCTCATGATGTCATTTCAGCCAGACATATATTTGACCTATTGAACATATTTCTGGCCCAAAAGTACTTGATCTTGAACTGTCCATACATACTCATAGACTCCAATAGATGCTTCCTAAGCCATTGAGAAGTCCATATCTGACTAACTGAACTAATTTCTGGTCAAAGGTTCCTCAAAAAGTTTAAAACAATAAAAACTAATAGACTCATTCTGATGTCATATTAGCTATGCATAGGGGTCAATTTTTGACCTCCAGGAACAAACAGGCGGTTGTTAGGGTATTCTGGGTGGTTGCTAGGGTGTTGCTAGGCGGTTGCTAGGGTGTTCTGGTTGGTGGCTAGGGTGTTTTGGTTGGTTGCTAGGGTGTTGGTAAGGTATTCTGGGTGGTTGTCTGGAATGTTTTCTGGGTAGTTGCTATGATGTTGCTAGGGTATTCTGGGTGGTTGCTAGAGTGTTTTAGGTGGTTACTAGGGTATTCTGGTTGGTTGCTATGGTGTTGCTATGTGGTTGCTAGGGTTTTCTGGGTTGTTGCTAGGTGGTTGCTAGGGTGTTCTGGGTGGTTGCTAGAGTGTTGCTAGGTGGTTGCTAGGGTGTTCTGGGTGGTTGCTAGTGTGTTCTGGTTTGGTTGCTAGGGTGTCGCTAAGGTGTTTTTTTGTAGGTTGCTAGGGTTTTGCTAGGGTATTCTGGGTGGTTGCTAGAGTGTTTTAGGTGGTTAATATGGTATTCTGGGTGGTTGCTATGGTGTAACTGGTGGTTGGTAGTTTTCACATATGGTTACTATAGAGTTTTTATATTTTGTTTGGCATGATATAGCACTTAACTAATCGATTATTGTATTACATTTTATGAGTTTATAAGTTTTATGAATTTTTGACCTCAAGGAACACATTTATGGCCCACGGGTACTTGATCTGTGGGTTAATATACCGACAGATTTACTTTTCATGATGTCATTTCAGCCAGACAGATATTTGACCTACTGAACATATTTCTGGCCAAAAGTACTTGATCTTGAACTTTCCATACATACTCATAGACTCCAACAGATGCTTCCTAAGCCATAGAGAAGTCCACACATGACCTATTGAACTCATTTCCGGTCAATGGTTCCTCAAAAAGTTTAAAACAATATAAACTTATAGTCTCCTGATGTTATATTAGCGATACAAAGGTCAAGTTTTGACCTCCAGGAACACATTTATGGCCCCCGGGTACTTGATCTTTAGGTTAATATACCGAGAGATTTACTTCTCATGATATTATTTCAGCCAGACATATATTTGACCTACTGAACATGTATCTGGCCCAAAAGTACTTGAACTTGAACTTTCCATACATACTCAAAGATTCAAACAGATGCTTCCCCTTAAGCCATAGAGAAGTCCATATCTGACCTATTGAACTCATTTCTGGTCAAAGGTTCCTCAAAAAGATTAAAACAATATGAACTTATAGACTCCTTCTGATGTTATATTAGATATACATAGGTACAATTTTTGACCTCCAGGAACAAATTTATGGACCACTGGTACTTGATCTGTGGGTTAATATACAGAGAGATTTAATTATGATGTCATTTCAGCCAGACAGATATTTGACATACTGAACATGCTTTCTGGCCCAAAAGTACTTGATCTTGATCTTTCCATACATACTCATAGACTCAAACAGATGCTTCCTAAGCCGCAGAGAAGTCCATATCTGAACCTATTGAACTACATTCCTGGTTTCTGGTCAAAAGTTCCTCAAAAGGTTTAAAACAATATAAATTCATAGACTCCTTCTGATGTTATATTAGATATACATAGGTCAATTTTTGACCTCCAGGAACACATTTATGGACCACCGGTACTTGATCTGTGGGTTAAAATACAGAGAGATTTACTTCTCATGATGTCATTTCAGCCAGACAGATATTGGACCTATTGAACATATTTCTGGCCCAAAAGTACTTGATCTTGAACTTTCCATACATACTCATAGACTCAAAGAGATGCTTCCTAAGCCATAGAGAAGCCCATGTCTGACCTACTGAACTCATTTCTTGTCAAAGGTTCCTCAAAAATTTTAAAACAATATAAACTTATAGACTCCTTCTGATGTTATATTAGATATACTGTATATTGGCCAATATTTGACCTCCAGGAACACATTTATGGCCCATGGGTACTTGATCTGTGGATTAATTTTTTTCTTTTTATTTTTCTTTTTTTTAATTGAATATGTATCAAATAACAAACAAGTATAAATGTGTGGGTTAATATACAGGGAGATTTACTTCTCATGATGTCATTTCAGCCAGACAATATTTGACCTATTGAACATGTTTCTGACCCAAAAGTACTTGATCTTGAACTGTCCATACATACTCATAGACTCCAATAGATGCTTCCTAAGCCATTGAGAAGTCCATATCTGACTAACTGAACTAATTTCTGGTCAAAGGTTCCTCAAAAAGTTTAAAACAATAAAAACTAATAGACTCATTCTGATGTCATATTAGCTATGCATAGGGGTCAATTTTTGACCTCCAGGAACAAACAGGCGGTTGTTAGGGTATTCTGGGTGGTTGCTAGGGTGTTGCTAGGCGGTTGCTAGGGTGTTCTGGTTGGTGGCTAGGGTGTTTTGGTTGGTTGCTAGGGTGTTGGTAAGGTATTCTGGGTGGTTGTCTGGGTAATGTATGTTCTGGGTAGTTGCTATGATGTTGCTAGGGTATTCTGGGTGGTTGCTAGAGTGTTTTAGGTGGTTACTAGGGTATTCTGGGTGGTTGCTATGGTGTTGATATGTGGTTGCTAGGGTTTTCTGGGTTGTTGCTAGGTGGTTGCTAGGGTGTTCTGGGTGGTTGCTAGAGTGTTGCTAGGTGGTTGCTAGGGTGTTCTGGGTGGTTGCTAGTGTGTTCTGGTTTGGTTGCTAGGGTGTCGCTAAGGTGTTATTTTTTGTAGGTTGCTAGGGTTTTGCTAGGGTATTCTGGGTGGTTGCTAGAGTGTTTTAGGTGGTTAATATGGTATTCTGGGTGGTTGCTATGGTGTAACTAGGTGGTTGGTAGTTTTCACATATGGTTACTATAGAGTTTTTATTTTTTGTTTGGCATGATATAGCACTTAACTAATCGATTATAGTATTACATTTTATGAGATTTTAAGTTTTATGAATTTTTGACCTCAAGGAACACATTTATGGCCCACGGGTACTTGATCTGTGGTTTAATATACCGAGAGATTTACTTCTCATGATGTCATTTCAGCTAGACAGATATTTGACCTACTGAACATTTTCTGGCCAAAAGCACTTGATCTTGAACTTTCCATACATACTCATAGACTCCAACAGATGCTTCCTAAGCCATAGAGAAGTCCATACATGACCTATTAAACTCATTTCCGGTCAATGGTTCCTCAAAAAGTTTAAAACAATATAAACTTATAGACTCCTACTGATGTTAAATTATTTATTTATATGTCAATTTTTGACCTCCAGGAGAACATTTATGGCCCACAGGTACTTGATCTGTGGGTTAATACTCATATACTCCCAACAGATGCTTCCTAAGCCATATAGAATGTCCACATCTTAAGTATTGAGCTCATTTCTGGTCAAAGGGTCTTCAATAAAGTTTTTAAAAATTTAAAAGTTTGAAACTTTTAGACTCTTTCTGATGAGCTATAGATAGGTTCCTTTTTGACCTAATGAACATAGTTCTGGCCCACGAGTACTTGATCTTGTACTTCTACTTGATCTTGATGGTTCATATAGGCCATAGAGAATTGTCCACATCTGACCTATTGAAATTATTTGTGGAAAAAGGGTCCTCAAAAGGTTTTAAACAATAAAAACTTATGGACTCCTTTTAATGATATATAAATCAAATGCCAAAAACATTATAAAAACTCTACAGAAACCATATGTGACCACTACCAACCACCTAGCACCATATCAACCGCCTAGCAACCACCCAGAACGCCTTAGCAACACCCTAGGAACCAACCAGAACACCTAGCAACCACTTAGTAACCACCTAGAACATCCTTGCAACCACCCAGCAAAACCCTATCAATGACACCCAGAACACCTTAGCAACAAACCAGAACACCCTGTCAACTGCCTAGCAACACCCTAGCAACCACCCAGAACAACCTTAGCAAACACCCAGAATACCCAAGCAACCGCATAGCAACACCAGAGCAACCACCCAGAATCCCCTAACAACCGCTTCAGCAACCACCCAGAACACCCTAGCACTGATGGTGAGATTTGCAACTTCAAGCACCACTTCACATTTTCTTCTGGAAATGTGCCATAAATGTGTTCCTGGAGGTCAAAATGTACCTATGTCTATCTAATATAACATCAGAAGGAGTCTATACATTTATAATTTTTAAAACTTTTTAAGGAACCTTTGACCAGAAATGAGTTCAATAGGTCAGATAAGGACTTCTCTATTACATCTGTTTTAGTCTATGAGTATGTATGGAAAGTTCAAGATCAAGAACTTTTGAGCGCAGAGACATGTTCAGTAGGTCAAATATCTGTCTGGCTGAAATGACGTCATGAGAAGTAAATCTCTCTGTATATTAAACCACAGATACTTACTTTTGGGCCAGAAATATGTTCAGAAGGTTAAATTTCTGTCTGGCTGAAATGACATAAGTAAATCTCTTTGTATATTAACCCACAGATCAAGTACCCGTTGGTGATAAATGTGTTCCTGGAGGTCAAAAATGGACCTATGTATAGATAATATAACATCAGAAGGACTCTATAAGTTTATATTGTTATGATGAAAGGGTCCTCAGAAAGGTTTCAAACAATGTTAACTTATGAAATGTAATATATTAATCGATTAGTTCAGCACTAACTCATGCCAAAAAAATTATAAAAACTCTATGTGAATATGTGAACGCTACCAACCAACTAGTAACACCATAGCAACCAACCAGAACACCCTAGCAACAAACCAGAACATCCTAGCAACCGCCTAGCAACACCCTAGCAACCACCCAGAATACAGTAGCAACCACCCAGAATACCCTAACAACCGCCTCTTTGTTCCTGCAGCTCAAAAATTGACCTATGCATAGCTAATATGACATCAGAATGAGTCTGTAAGTTTTTATTGTTTTAAACATTTTGAGGAACCTTTGACCAGAAATTAGTTCAATTAGTCAGATATGGACTTCTCAATGGCTTAGGAAGCATCTGTTGGAGTCTATGAGTATGTATGGAAAGTTCAAGATCAACACTTTTGGGCCAAAAATATGTTCAGTAGGTCAAATATCTGTCTGGCTGAAATGACGTCAAGAGAAGTGAATCTCTCGGTATATTAACCCACAGATTAAGTACCCGTGGGCCATAAATGTGTTCCTGGAGGTCAAACATTGACCTATGTATAGATAAAATAACACCAGAAGGAGTCTATAAGTTTTTTTTTTTTTTTTTACTTTTTTGAGGAACCTTTTACCAGAAATGAGTTCTCTTATGGCTGAGGAAGCATCTGTTGGAGTCTGAGTATTTATGGAAAGTTCAAGATCAAGTACTATTGGTCCAGAAATATGTTCAGTAGGTCAAATATCTGTCTGACTGAAATGACGTCATGAGAAGTGAATCTCTCGGTATATTAACCCACAGATTAAGTACCAGTGGCCCATAAATGTGTTCCTGGAGGTCAAAAATGTACTTTTGTATAGAAAATATAACATCAGAAGGAGTCTATAAGTTAAGGTCAAATATCTGTCTGGCTGAAATGACATCAAGAGAAGTAAATCTCTCTTTAAAGTATCCTAGGATCAAATTAATTACCCATAGGCTAGAAATATGTTCAGTAGGTCAAATATCTGTCTGGCTGAAATGACGTCGTGAGAAGTGAATCTCTGGTAAATTAACCCACAGATTAAGTACCCGTGGGCCATAAATGTGTTCCTGGAGGTCAAATATTGAAGTGTTGGAGTCTATGAGTATGTATGTCAAATATCTGTCATTATAAAAACTCTACAGTAACCATATGTGAACACTACCAAACACCTAGTAACGCCATAGCAACCGCATACCATCTACCCAGAAAAACCTTAGCAACACCCTAGCAATTAACCAAAACACCCTAGCAACCATCAAGTAACACCCTAGCAACTACCCAGAACACCCTAGTAACAAACCAGAACACCTTAGCAACTGCATAGCAACACCAGAGTAACCACCTAGCAACACCCTAGCAACACCCTTAAAAAACCTTAGCAACACCCTAGCAATTAACCAGAACACCCTAATAACCGCCTAGCAGAACACCTTAGCAACCACCCAGAACACCCTAGCAACTGGGTGGTACAGTTTGCCACTTCAAGCACCACTTCACTTTTTCTTCAGGAAATGTGCCATAAATGTGTTCCTGGAGGCCAAATATTGACCCATGTATAGCTCATATAACATCAGGAGTCTGTAGGTTTATATTGTTTAAAACCTTTAGTGAACCTTGGACCAGAAATGAGTTCAACAGTTCAAAAGGACTTCTCTATGGCATAGTAAGCATCTGTTGGAGTCTATGAGTATGTATGGAAAAATCAAGATAAGTACTTTTGGGCCAGAAATATGTTCAGTAGGTCAAATATCTGTCTGGCTGAAAGGACATCATGAGAATTAAATCTCTCTTTAAAGTAACCTAGGATCAATTAATTACCCTTAGGCTAGAAATATGTTCAGTAGGTCAAACCTGTCTGTAGCTTATAAATCATCAAAAGCCGATAAGATAATACGTAATACCTTTGTGCACTGACGAAAAACATCATTTGAGCAGTCGCTTTTACAATGCATCAATTACCTACTCTTCTTTGTGCAACGAAGAGACATGTTGTAATGCATGTGTTTTGTTACTGAAGGGAAATAATTGCAGCAGTTTTTGCATTCCTGTGATGAAGAGAAATCGTTGCATTAGCGGTTTCCTTACAATGTATACAATAACTAACTCATTCCGTTGTTCAACGATAGCACAACATTTAACGTCTAACGAATATGCATGCATTAAGAACCTGTTCCTCTGTGCAATGAAAAGAAAACACCTAATATGTTTCATTGCATTGCATATCTAACTTGTTCCTCTTTGCAATGACAAGACATGGCAACCCATGCTGTAACGCATTGAATAGATAACGAGTTAGTTATTGTATGCATTGTGAAAACGAGAGCTCAAGTGATGTTTTCTCGTCTGTGCATACAATCAAACGTTTTGCATTGAAGAATAACAATAATAACACATGCTTGCGGATGCTTTTCCACACTTCAACTAACTAATTCAGTTGTGTAACTGAAGGGAAATAATTGCCTTAGTTGTTGCATTTGTGAAAAAACAACATCTAAGGTCTAACGTTGTGCATTAAAGAATATGCACGCAATAACTAACCTTCTCCTCTGTGCAATGAAAGAAAACCCTATTATGTTTCATTGCATTTCATAACATATCTAACTCGTTGCAATGAAAAGACATAGCGTGATTTTGCATGCATTCCTATTTTACAAACTAATTTGTGCACAGATTAGACAGTATCATATGAGCATATCTAACTTGTTCCTCATGGCAATGAAAAGACAACGAGAAAACATCACAAGAGCTGTCTCTTTACAGTGCATACAATACTCGTTCCTTTGTGCAACAAAGAGATGTGCTGTTGTACCCTTCGTTGCGCGATCAAACGTTATGCAATGAAGAATAAAACATATGTAATATGCACTTTGATGCAGTTCAGTGTTTTCAAGAAACAACCCATGCTGTATCGCATTGAATAGATAACGAGTTAGTTATTGTATGCTTCGTGAAACGACAGCTCATGAGATGTTTTCGTATGTGCGTTGTGCATTGAAGAATAACAATAATAACACATGCTTTCGGATGCTTTTCCACACTTCAACTAACTTATTCAGTTGTGTAAATTGAAGGGAAATCATTGCCTTAAGTTGTTGCATTTGTGAAAAAACAACATCTAACGTCTAACGTTGTGCAGTAAAGAATATGCACGCAATAACAAACCTGTTCCTCTGTGCAATGAAAAGAAAACACCTAACATGTTTCATTGCATTGCATAACATATCTAACTTGTTCCTCGTTGCAATGAAAAGACCTAGCGTGATTTTGCATGCATTTCTGTTTTACAAACTAATTTGTGCACAGACTAGAAAACATCACATAAGCTGTCGCTTTACAAGTGCATACAATACTCGTTCCTTTGTGCAACGCAGAGATGTGCTGTTGTACCCTTTGTTGCGCAATAAAACTTTGTGCGTTGAAGAATAAAACATATGTAATATGCACTTTGATGCAGTTCAGTGTTTTCAAGAACCAACCCATTCCGTAGTGCATTGAATAGATAACGAGTTAGTTATTGTATGCATTGTGAAAACGACAGCTCATGTGATGTTTTCTCGTCTGTGCATACAATCAAACGTTTTGCATTGAAGAATAACAATAATAACACATGCTTGCGGATGCTTTTCCACACTTCAACTAACTAATTCAGTTGTGTAACTGAAGGGAAATCATTGCCTTAGTTGTTGCATTTGTGAAAAAACAACATCTAACGTCTAACGTTGTGCATTAAAGAATATGCACGCAATAACTAACCTGTTCCTCTGTGCAATGAAAAGAAAACACCTAATAGTGTTTCATTGCATTGCATAACATATCTAACTCGTTCCTCGTTGCAATGAAAAGACATGGCGTGATTTTGCATGCATTTCTATTTTACAAACTAATTTGTGCACAGACTGGAAAACATCACATAGGCTGTCACTTTACAGTGCCTACAATAATCGTTCCTTTGTGCAACAAAGAGATGTGCTGTTGTACTCCTTTGTTGCACAATCAAACGTTATGCAATGAAGAATAAAACAAATGTAATATGCACTTTTATGCAGTTCAGTGTTTTCAAGAAACAACCCATGCTGTATCGCATTGAATAGATAACAAGTTAGTTATTGTATGCATTGTGAAAACGACAGCTCATGTGATGTTTTCTCGTATGTGCGTTAACGTTGTGCATTGAAGAATGACAATAATAACACATGCTTTCGGATGCTTTTCCACACTTCAACTAACTAATTCAGTTGTGTAACTGAAGGGAAATCATTGCCTTCGTTGTTGCATTTGTGAAAAAACAACATCTAACGTCTAACGTTGTGCAGTAAAGAATATGCACGCAATAACTAACCTGTTCCTCTGTGCAATGAAAAGAAAACACCTAATACGTGTTTCATTGCATTGCATAACATATCTAACTTGTTCCTCGCTGCAATGAAAAGACCTAGCGTGATTTTGCATGCATTTCTGTTTTACAAACTAATTTGTGCACAGACTAGAAAACATCACATACGCTGTCGCTTTACAGTGCATACAATACTCGTTCCTTTGTGCAACGCAGAGATGTGCTGTTGTACCCTTTGTTGCGCAATAAAACTTTGTGCGTTGAAGAATAAAACATATGTAATATGCACTTTGATGCAGTTCAGTGTTTTCAAGAACCAACCCATTTCGTAGTGCATTGAATAGATAACGAGTTAGTTATTGTATGCATTGTGAAAACGACAGCTCATGTGATGTTTTCTCGTCTGTGCATACAATCAAACGTTTTGCATTGAAGAATAACAATAATAACACATGCTTTCGGATGCTTTTCCACACTTCAACTAACTAATTCAGCTGTGTAACTGAAGGGAAATCATTGCCTTCGTTGTTGCATTTGTGAAAAAACAACATCTAACGTCTAACGTTGTGCAGTAAAGAATATGCACGCAATAACTAACCTGTTCCTCTGTGCAATGAAAAGAAAACACCTAACGTGTTTCATTGCATTGCATAACATATCTAACTTGTTCCTCGCTGCAATGAAAAGACCTAGCGTGATTTTGCATGCATTTCTGTTTTACAAACTAATTTGTGCAGAGACCAGAAAACATCACATAAGCTGTGGCTTTACAGTGCATACAATACTCATTCCTTTGTGCAACGCAGAGATGTGCTGTTGAACCCTTTGTTGTGCAATAAAACTTTGTGCGTTGAAGAATAAAACATGCTTAATATGCACTTTGATGCAGTTCGGTTTTTTCAAGAACCAACCCATTCCGTAGTGCATTGAATAGATAACGAGTTAGTTATTGTATGCATTGTGAAACGATTGCTCATGTGATGTTTTCTGGTCTGTGCACAAAAAATTAGTTGTACAATAGAAATGCATGCGAAAGCACATGCATATTTCTTTTCATTGCAAAGAGGAAGAAGTTAGATATTTTATGCATCTCAATAAAGTAATGATAAATAAAATAAAAAATGTATGCTTTGTGCAATGAAGAGATGTGTATTGTGCATTGAAGAAAGTTCAGCATTGAACATATATGTAATATGCACTTTATTGCATTCTAAACTAAACCCTTCCGTAGTGCATTGACTAGATGTTGTTTCATTGCAATGCTTAAAATATCTAACTTATTCCTCTTTGCAATGAAAAGAAAAGATATAACACCTGTGCTTTTCCATGAATTTCATTTCTACAACTAATTAATTTGTGTATTGACGAGAAAACATCACAAGAGCGGTCGCTTTACAATCATACACTAGTTGTGGCCCACGAGTGCTAGGTCTCGAACTCGAACGAATACTCATAGACTTCTGATGTCTGAGTTATATGCTTAGCCATTTAGAATGTCCACATCTGACCAACTGAACTCATTTCTGGTTAAAGGGTCCTTAAAAGGTTTTAAACCGTAGAAACTTTTCGATTCCTTCTGATTTTATATAAGCTATAGATAGTTTCCTCTTTGACATGCATCCTCAAAAGATTCATAGTTCTGGCCATCGAGTACTAGATCTTAAACTTTCTAAACATACTTATTGATTCCTTTTGATGTTACTGAAGCCATGCAAGAGTCCTTATTCTTCCTACTGAAAATATTACCCATAATCCATATGGCTAATGCATATTGCTATGTTTAAATCTGACCTATCGAACTCATTTCTGGTCAAAGGGTCCTCAAAAGTTTATAAACCATGTAAAGTTATAGTCACATTTTGATGATATATAAGCTATACAAAGGTTCCTCTTTGACCACATGAACATAGTTCTGGCCCACAAGTAGTAGATCTTAAAATTTTTAAACATGAGTCTTTTTAAACATGATCTTTTGATGTTACTGAAGCCATACAAGAGTCCTTATTTCACCTAATGAACATATTAGCCATATGGATTGTTTATATCTGACCTATTGAACTCATTTCTGGTCAAAGGGTACTTGATCATTAGGTTACTATACATTGATATTTACTGCTTATGATGTTTTATGAGCCAGGAAGATATTTGACCGACAGAACATATTTCTGGTCCACGAGTACCTGATCCTATACATTCTATATATACTAATAGACTACATCTGATGCTTCCTAGGCCATATAGAATGTCCATATCTGAGCTATTGAGTTCATTTCTGGTAAAAGGGTCCTCAAAAGTTTTTAAACAATATAAACTTATAGACACCTTTTGATGAAATAAGCTATAAAGAGGTTCTTTTTATTTATTCTTTTTATATATACTACTCATAAATACATACTCAAAGACTCCAACAGATGCATCCTAAGCCATAGAGAAGTCCATATCTTTAAAGGTTTTAAACAATATAAACTTATAGACTCCTGATGTTATATTAGCTATACATAACATACAGTACTTGATCTTGAACTTTCCATACATACTCATAGACTAAAACAGATGCTTCCAAAGCCATAGAGAAGTCCATATCTGACCTATTGAACTCATTTCTAGTCAAAGGTTCCTCAAAAAGTATTAAACAATATAAATTTATAGACTCCTTCTGATGTTTTATTAGATATACATAGGTACCCTTTTGACCTCCAGGAACACATTTATGGCCCACGGGTGCATTATCTGTGGGTTAATATACCGAGAGATTTACTTCTCATGATGTCATTTCAGCCAGGCAGATATTTGACATACTGAACATATTTGTGGCCCAAAAGTACTTGATCTTGAACTTTCCATACATACTCATGACTAAAACAGATGCTTCCTAAGCCATAGAGAGGTCCATAACTTACCATTGAACTAATTTCTGGTCAAAGGTTCTCCAAAGAGTTTAAAACAACGTAAACTTATAGACTCCTGATGTTATATTAGCTATACATAGGTACATTTTTGACCTCCAAGAATATATTTATGGCACATTTCCAGAAGAAAGAGGGAAGTGGTGCTTGAAATGGCAAATCTCACCACCCAGTTGCTAGGGTGTTCTGGGTGGTTGCTACGGTTCTGAGTGGTTGCTAGGTGGTTGTTAGGGTATTCTGGGTGCTTGCTCTGGTGTTCTGGGTGTTTGCTAGGGTGTTGCTAGGGTTTTCTGGGTGGTTGCTAGGGTGTTGCTAGGTGGTTGCTAGGTGGTTTTGGCATGATTTAGCACTTAACTAATCGATTATTGTATTACATTTCAAAAGTTTATATTGTTTGAAACCGTTTGAGGAGCCCTTTTACCATAACAATATATACTTATAGACTCCTTCTGTATGTCTATATATCTGTATATCTATATATAGGTCAATTTTTGACCTCCAGGAACACATTCATGGCCCACGGGTACTTGATCTGTGGGTTAATATACAGAGAGATTTACTTCTCATGACGTCATTTCAGCCAGACAGATATTTGACCTACTGAACATGTCTCTGGCCCAAAAGTTCTTGATCTTGAACTTTCCATACATACTCATAGACTAAAACAGATGCCATAGAGCCATAGAGAAGTCCTTATCTGACCTATTGAACTCATTTCTGGTCAAAGGTTCCTCAAAAAGCTTAAAACAACATAAACTTATAGACTCCTTCTGATGTTATGTAAGATATACATAGGTACATTTTGACCTCCAGGAGCACATATATGGCCCACGGGTCCTTGATCTGTGGGTTAATATCAGAGAGATTTACTTCTGATGACGTCATTTCAGCCAGACAGATATTTGACCTACTGAACATGTTTCTGGCCCAAAAGTAATTGATCTTGAACTTTCCATACATACTCACAGACTCCAACAGATGCTTCCTAAGCATTAAATAAGTCCATATGATCTATTGAACTCATTTCTGGTCAAAGGTTCCTCAAAAAGTAAAAAATAAAAATAAAAACTTATAGACTCCTACTGATGTTATATTAGATAGACATAGGTACATTTTGACCTCCAGGAACACACTTATGGCACATTTCCAGAAGAAAATGTGAAGTGGTGCTTGAAGTGGCAAATCTCACCACCCAGTTGCTAGGGTGATCTGGGTGGTTGCTAGGCGGTTTTTAGGGGATTCTGGGTGGTTGCTCTGGTGATGCTATCCGGTTGCTAGGGTATTCTGGGTGTTTGCTAAGGTGTTCTGGGTGGTTGCTAGGGTGTTGCTAGGCAGTTGACAGGTTGTTCTGGTTTGGTGCTAGGGTGTTCTGGGTGGTTGCTAGGGTTTTGCTGGGTGGTTGCTAGGGTGTTCTAGGTGGTTACTAAGTGGTTGCTAGGTGTTCTGGTTGGTTGCTAGGGTGTTGCTAAGGCGTTCTGGGTGGTTGCTAGGCGGTTGCTATGGTGTTACTAGGTGGTTGGTAGTGTTCACATATGGTTTCTGTAGAGTTTTTATAATGTTTTTGGCATGATTTAGCACTTAACTAATCGAATAATTTATTACATTTCATAAGTGTATATTGTTTGAAACCTTTTATGGACCCTTTTACCATAACAATATAAACTTATAGACTCCTTCTGATGTTATATTATGTATACATAGGTCAATTTTTGACCTCCAGGAACACATTTATGGCCCAAGGGTACTTGATCTGTGGGTTAATATACCGAGAGATTTACTTCTCATGACGTCATTTCAGCCAGACAGATATTGGACCTACTGAACATATTTCTGGCCCAAAAGTACTTGATCTTGTACTTTCCACACATACTCATAGACTCATAGACAACAGATGCTTCCTAAGCCATAGAGAAGTCCATATCTGACCTATTGAACTCATTTCTGGTCTAAGGTTACTCAAAAGGTTTTAACAATATAAATTTATAGACTCATTCTTATGTTATATTAGCTATGTATAGGTCAACTTTTGACCTCCAGAAACACATTTATGGCCCAGGGGTGTTGATCTGTGGGTTAATATACCGAGAGATTTACTTCTCAGGATGTCATTTCAGCCAGACAGATATTTGACCCACTTAACATATTTCTGGCCCAAAAGTTCTTGATCTTGAACTTTCCATACATACTCAAAGACTCCAACAGATGCTTACTAAGCCATATAGAAGTCCAAATCTGACCTATTGAACTCATTTCAGGTCAAAGGTTCTCTAAAGGTTTTAAACAATATAAACTTATAGACTCCTTCTGATGTTATATTAGATATACATAGGTCAATTTTTGACCTCCAGGAACACATTTCATGGCCCACGGGTACTTGATCTGTGGGTTAATATACAGAGAGATTTACTTCTCATGACGTCATTTCAGCCAGACAGATATTTGACCTACTGAACATGTCTCTGGCACAAAAGTTCTTGATCTTGAACTTTCCATACATACTCATAGACTAAAACAGATGCCATAGAGCCATAGAGAAGTCCTTATCTGACCTATTGAACTCATTTCTGGTCAAAGGTTCCTCAAAAAGTTAAAAAAATTACAAACTTATAGACTCCTTTTGATGTTATATTAGATAGACATAGGTACATTTTGACCTCCAGGAACACATTTATGGCACATTTCCAGAAGAGAATGTGAAGTGGTGCTTGAAGTGGCAAATCTCACCACCCAGTTGCTAGGGTGTTCTGGGTGGTTGCTATGCGGTTGTTAGGGGATTCTTGGTGGTTGCTCTGGTGTTGCTAGGCGGTTGCTAGGGTATTCTGGGTGTTTGCTAAGTTGTTCTGGGTGGTTGCTAGGGTGTTGCTATGCAGTTGACAGGGTGTTCTGGTTTGTTGCTAGGGTGTTCTGGGTGGTTGCTAGGGTTTTGCTGGGTGGTTGCTAGGGTGTTCTAGGTGGTTGCTAGGTGTTCTGGTTGGTTGCTAGGGTGTTGCTAAGGCTTTCTGGGTGGTTGCTAGGCGGTTGCTATGGTGTTACTAGGTGGTTGGTAGTTTTCACATATGGTTTCTGTAGAGTTTTTATAATGTTTTTGGCATGATTTAGCACTTAACTAATCGATTATTGTATTACATTTCATAAGTTTATATTGTTTGAAACCTTTTAAGGACCGTTTTACCATAACAATATAAACTTATAGACTCCTTCTGATGTTATATTATCTATACATAGGTCAATTTTTGACCTCCAGGAACACATTCATGGCCCACGGGTACTTGATCTGTGGGTTAATATACAGAGAGATTTACTTCTCATGACGTCATTTCAGCCAGACAGATATTTGACCTACTGAACATGTCTCTGGCACAAAAGTTCTTGATCTTGAACTTTCCATACATACTCATAGACTAAAACAGATGCCATAGAGCCATAGAGAAGTCCTTATCTGACCTATTGAACTCATTTCTGGTCAAAGGTTCCTCAAAAAGTTAAAAAAATTATAAACTTATAGACTCCTTCTGATGTTATATTAGATAGACATAGGTACATTTTGACCTCCAGGAACACATTTATGGCACATTTCCAGAAGAAAATGTGAAGTGGTGCTTGAAGTGGCAAATCTCACCACCCAGTTGCTAGGGTGTTCTGGGTGGTTGCTATGCGGTTGTTAGGGGATTCTTGGTGGTTGCTCTGGTGTTGCTAGGCGGTTGCTAGGGTATTCTGGGTGTTTGCTAAGGTGTTCTGGGTGGTTGCTAGGGTGTTGCTATGCAGTTGACAGGGTGTTCTGGTTTGTTGCTAGGGTGTTCTGGGTGGTTGCTAGGGTTTTGCTGGGTGGTTGCTAGGGTGTTCTAGGTGGTTGCTAGGTGTTCTGGTTGGTTGCTAGGGTGTTGCTAAGGCTTTCTGGGTGGTTGCTAGGCGGTTGCTATGGTGTTACTAGGTGGTTGGTAGTGTTCACATATGGTTTCTGTAGAGTTTTTATAATGTTTTTGGCATGATTTAGCACTTAACTAATCGATTATTGTATTACATTTCATAAGTTTATATTGTTTGAAACCTTTTAAGGACCATTTTACCATAACAATATAAACTTATAGACTCCTTCTGATGTTATATTATGTATACATAGGTCAATTTTTGACCTCCAGGAACACATTTATGGCCCAAGGGTACTTGATCTGTGGGTTAATATACAGAGAGATTTACTTCTCATGACGTCATTTCAGCCAGACAGATATTTGACCTACTGAACATATTTCTGGCCCATAAAGTACTTGATCTTGAACTTTCCACACATACTCATAGACTCCAACAGATGCTTCCTAAGCCATAGAGAAGTCCATATCTGACCTATTGAACTCATTTCTGGTCTAAGGTGTTACTCAAAAGGTTTTAACAATATAAATTTATAGACTCCTTCTTATGTTATATTAGCTATGTATAGGTCAACTTTTGACCTCCAGAAACACATTCATGGCCCACGGGTGCTTGATCTGTGGGTTAATATACAGAGAGATTTACTTCTCAGGATGTCATTTCAGCCAGATAGATGTTTGACCTACTTAGCATGTTTATTGTCCAAAAGTACTTGATCTTGAACTTTCCATTCATACTAATAGACTCCAACAGATGTTTCCTAAGCCATAAAGAAGTCCATATCTGACCTATTGAACTCATTTCAGGTCAAAGGTTCTCTAAAGGTTTTAAACAATATAAACTTATAGACTCATTCTGATGTTATATTAGATATACAAGGTCAATTTCTGACCTCCAGGCACACACATTCATGACCCACAGGCTGCTACTTGATGCTGTAGGTTAATATACAGAGAGATTTCTTTTAACATGACGTCATTTCAGCAGACAAATATTTGACCTACTGAACATGTCTCTGGCACACAACAGTACTTGATCTTGAACTTTCCATACATACTCATAGACTAAAACAGATGCTTCCAAAGCCATAGAGAAGTCCATATCTGACCTATTGAACTCATTTCTAGTCAAAGGTTCCTCAAAAAGTATTAAACAATATAAATTTATAGACTCCTTCTGATGTTTTATTAGATATACATAGGTACACTTTTGACCTCCAGGAACACATTTATGGCCCACGGGTGCATTATCTGTGGGTTAATATACCGAGAGATTTACTTCTCATGATGTCATTTCAGCCAGGCAGATATTTGACATACTGAACATATTTGTGGCCCAAAAGTACTTGATCTTGAACTTTCCATACATACTCATGACTAAAACAGATGCTTCCTAAGCCATAGAGAGGTCCATAACTTACCATTGAACTAATTTCTGGTCAAAGGTTCTCCAAAGAGTTTAAAACAACGTAAACTTATAGACTCCTGATGTTATATTAGCTATACATAGGTACATTTTTGACCTCCAAGAATATATTTATGGCACATTTCCAGAAGAAAGAGGGAAGTGGTGCTTGAAATGGCAAATCTCACCACCCAGTTGCTAGGGTGTTCTGGGTGGTTGCTACGGTTCTGAGTGGTTGCTAGGTGGTTGTTAGGGTATTCTGGGTGCTTGCTCTGGTGTTCTGGGTGTTTGCTAGGGTGTTGCTAGGGTTTTCTGGGTGGTTGCTAGGGTGTTGCTAGGTGGTTGCTAGGTGGTTTTGGCATGATTTAGCACTTAACTAATCGATTATTGTATTACATTTCAAAAGTTTATATTGTTTGAAACCGTTTGAGGACCCTTTTACCATAACAATATATACTTATAGACTCCTTCTGTATGTCTATATATCTGTATATCTATATATAGGTCAATTTTTGACCTCCAGGAACACATTCATGGCCCACGGGTACTTGATCTGTGGGTTAATATACAGAGAGATTTACTTCTCATGACGTCATTTCAGCCAGACAGATATTTGACCTACTGAACATGTCTCTGGCCCAAAAGTTCTTGATCTTGAACTTTCCATACATACTCATAGACTAAAACAGATGCCATAGAGCCATAGAGAAGTCCTTATCTGACCTATTGAACTCATTTCTGGTCAAAGGTTCCTCAAAAAGCTTAAAACAATATAAACTTATAGACTCCTTCTGATGTTATGTAAGATATACATAGGTACATTTTGACCTCCAGGAGCACATATATGGCCCACGGGTCCTTGATCTGTGGGTTAATATACAGAGAGATTTACTTCTGATGACGTCATTTCAGCCAGACAGATATTTGACCTACTGAACATGTTTCTGGCCCAAAAGTAATTGATCTTGAACTTTCCATACATACTCACAGACTCCAACAGATGCTTCCTAAGCATTAAATAAGTCCATATGATCTATTGAACTCATTTCTGGTCAAAGGTTCCTCAAAAAGTAAAAAATAAAAATAAAAACTTATAGACTCCTACTGATGTTATATTAGATAGACATAGGTACATTTTGACCTCCAGGAACACACTTATGGCACATTTCCAGAAGAAAATGTGAAGTGGTGCTTGAAGTGGCAAATCTCACCACCCAGTTGCTAGAGTGATCTGGGTGGTTGCTAGGCGGTTTTTAGGGGATTCTGGGTGGTTGCTCTGGTGATGCTATCCGGTTGCTAGGGTATTCTGGGTGTTTGCTAAGGTGTTCTGGGTGGTTGCTAGGGTGTTGCTAGGCAGTTGACAGGTTGTTCTGGTTTGGTGCTAGGGTGTTCTGGGTGGTTGCTAGGGTTTTGCTGGGTGGTTGCTAGGGTGTTCTAGGTGGTTACTAAGTGGTTGCTAGGTGTTCTGGTTGGTTGCTAGGGTGTTGCTAAGGCGTTCTGGGTGGTTGCTAGGCGGTTGCTATGGTGTTACTAGGTGGTTGGTAGTGTTCACATATGGTTTCTGTAGAGTTTTTATAATGTTTTTGGCATGATTTAGCACTTAACTAATCGAATAATTTATTACATTTCATAAGTGTATATTGTTTGAAACCTTTTATGGACCCTTTTACCATAACAATATAAACTTATAGACTCCTTCTGATGTTATATTATGTATACATAGGTCAATTTTTGACCTCCAGGAACACATTTATGGCCCAAGGGTACTTGATCTGTGGGTTAATATACCGAGAGATTTACTTCTCATGACGTCATTTCAGCCAGACAGATATTGGACCTACTGAACATATTTCTGGCCCAAAAGTACTTGATCTTGTACTTTCCACACATACTCATAGACTCCAACAGATGCTTCCTAAGCCATAGAGAAGTCCATATCTGACCTATTGAACTCATTTCTGGTCTAAGGTTACTCAAAAGGTTTTAACAATATAAATTTATAGACTCATTCTTATGTTATATTAGCTATGTATAGGTCAACTTTTGACCTCCAGAAACACATTTATGGCCCAGGGGTGTTGATCTGTGGGTTAATATACCGAGAGATTTACTTCTCAGGATGTCATTTCAGCCAGACAGATATTTGACCCACTTAACATATTTCTGGCCCAAAAGTTCTTGATCTTGAACTTTCCATACATACTCAAAGACTCCAACAGATGCTTACTAAGCCATAGAGAAGTCCAAATCTGACCTATTGAACTCATTTCAGGTCAAAGGTTCTCTAAAGGTTTTAAACAATATAAACTTATAGACTCCTTCTGATGTTATATTAGATATACATAGGTCAATTTTTGACCTCCAGGAACATATTTATGGCCCATGGTTACTTGATCTGTGGGTTAATATACAGAGAGATTTACTTCTCATGATGTCATTTCAGCCAGACAGATATTTGACCTACTGAACATGTCTCTGGCACAAAAGTTCTTGATCTTGAACTTTCCATACATACTCATAGACTAAAACAGATGCCATAGAGCCATAGAGAAGTCCTTATCTGACCTATTGAACTCATTTCTGGTCAAAGGTTCCTCAAAAAGTTAAAAAAATTACAAACTTATAGACTCCTTTTGATGTTATATTAGATAGACATAGGTACATTTTGACCTCCAGGAACACATTTATGGCACATTTCCAGAAGAAAATGTGAAGTGGTGCTTGAAGTGGCAAATCTCACCACCCAGTTGCTAGGGTGTTCTGGGTGGTTGCTATGCGGTTGTTAGGGGATTCTTGGTGGTTGCTCTGGTGTTGCTAGGCGGTTGCTAGGGTATTCTGGGTGTTTGCTAAGTTGTTCTGGGTGGTTGCTAGGGTGTTGCTATGCAGTTGACAGGGTGTTCTGGTTTGTTGCTAGGGTGTTCTGGGTGGTTGCTAGGGTTTTGCTGGGTGGTTGCTAGGGTGTTCTAGGTGGTTGCTAGGTGTTCTGGTTGGTTGCTAGGGTGTTGCTAAGGCTTTCTGGGTGGTTGCTAGGCGGTTGCTATGGTGTTACTAGGTGGTTGGTAGTTTTCACATATGGTTTCTGTAGAGTTTTTATAATGTTTTTGGCATGATTTAGCACTTAACTAATCGATTATTGTATTACATTTCATAAGTTTATATTGTTTGAAACCTTTTAAGGACCGTTTTACCATAACAATATAAACTTATAGACTCCTTCTGATGTTATATTATCTATATATAGGTCAATTTTTGACCTCCAGGAACACATTCATGGCCCACGGGTACTTGATCTGTGGGTTAATATACAGAGAGATTTACTTCTCATGACGTCATTTCAGCCAGACAGATATTTGACCTACTGAACATGTCTCTGGCACAAAAGTTCTTGATCTTGAACTTTCCATACATACTCATAGACTAAAACAGATGCCATAGAGCCATAGAGAAGTCCTTATCTGACCTATTGAACTCATTTCTGGTCAAAGGTTCCTCAAAAAGTTAAAAAAATTATAAACTTATAGACTCCTTCTGATGTTATATTAGATAGACATAGGTACATTTTGACCTCCAGGAACACATTTATGGCACATTTCCAGAAGAAAATGTGAAGTGGTGCTTGAAGTGGCAAATCTCACCACCCAGTTGCTAGGGTGTTCTGGGTGGTTGCTATGCGGTTGTTAGGGGATTCTTGGTGGTTGCTCTGGTGTTGCTAGGCGGTTGCTAGGGTATTCTGGGTGTTTGCTAAGGTGTTCTGGGTGGTTGCTAGGGTGTTGCTATGCAGTTGACAGGGTGTTCTGGTTTGTTGCTAGGGTGTTCTGGGTGGTTGCTAGGGTTTTGCTGGGTGGTTGCTAGGGTGTTCTAGGTGGTTGCTAGGTGTTCTGGTTGGTTGCTAGGGTGTTGCTAAGGCTTTCTGGGTGGTTGCTAGGCGGTTGCTATGGTGTTACTAGGTGGTTGGTAGTGTTCACATATGGTTTCTGTAGAGTTTTTATAATGTTTTTGGCATGATTTAGCACTTAACTAATCGATTATTGTATTACATTTCATAAGTTTATATTGTTTGAAACCTTTTAAGGACCATTTTACCATAACAATATAAACTTATAGACTCCTTCTGATGTTATATTATGTATACATAGGTCAATTTTTGACCTCCAGGAACACATTTATGGCCCAAGAATACTTGATCTGTGGGTTAATATACTGAGAGATTTACTTCTCATGACGTCATTTCAGCCAGACAGATATTGGACCTCCTGAACATATTTCTGGCCCATAAAGTTCTTGAACTTGAACTTTCCATACATACTCAAGGACTCCAACAGCTGCTTACTAAGCCATAGAGAAGTCCATATCTGACCTATTGAACTAATTTCTGGTCTAAGGTGTTACTCAAAAGGTTTTAACAATATAAATTTATAGACTCCTTCTGATGTTATATTAGCTATGTATAGGTCAACTTTTGACCTCCAGAAACACATTCATGGCCCACGGGTACTTGATCTGTGGGTTAATATACAGAGAGATTTACTTGTCATGATGTCATTTCAGCCAGATAGATGTTTGACCTACTTAGCATGTTTATTGTCCAAAAGTACTTGATCTTGAATTTCCATTCATACTAATAGACTCCAACAGATGTTTCCTAAGCCATAAAGAAGTCCATATCTGACCTATTGAACTCATTTCAGGTCAAAGGTTCTCTAAAGGTTTTAAACAATATAAACTTATAGACTCATTCTGATGTTATATTAGATATACATAGGTCAATTTTTGACCTCCAGGAACACATTCATGGCCCACGGGTACTTGATCTGTGGGTTAATATACAGAGAGATTTACTTCTCATGACGTCATTTCAGCCAGACAGATATTTGACCTACTGAACATGTCTCTGGCACAAAAGTTCTTGATCTTGAACTTTCCATACATACTCATAGACTAAAACAGATGCCATAGAGCCATAGAGAAGTCCTTATCTGACCTATTGAACTCATTTCTGGTCAAAGGTTCCTCAAAAAGTTAAAAAAATTACAAACTTATAGACTCCTTTTGATGTTATATTAGATAGACATAGGTACATTTTGACCTCCAGGAACACATTTATGGCACATTTCCAGAAGAGAATGTGAAGTGGTGCTTGAAGTGGCAAATCTCACCACCCAGTTGCTAGGGTGTTCTGGGTGGTTGCTATGCGGTTGTTAGGGGATTCTTGGTGGTTGCTCTGGTGTTGCTAGGCGGTTGCTAGGGTATTCTGGGTGTTTGCTAAGTTGTTCTGGGTGGTTGCTAGGGTGTTGCTATGCAGTTGACAGGGTGTTCTGGTTTGTTGCTAGGGTGTTCTGGGTGGTTGCTAGGGTTTTGCTGGGTGGTTGCTAGGGTGTTCTAGGTGGTTGCTAGGTGTTCTGGTTGGTTGCTAGGGTGTTGCTAAGGCTTTCTGGGTGGTTGCTAGGCGGTTGCTATGGTGTTACTAGGTGGTTGGTAGTGTTCACATATGGTTTCTGTAGAGTTTTTATAATGTTTTTGGCATGATTTAGCACTTAACTAATCGATTATTGTATTACATTTCATAAGTTTATATTGTTTGAAACCTTTTAAGGACCATTTTACCATAACAATATAAACTTATAGACTCCTTCTGATGTTATATTATGTATACATAGGTCAATTTTTGACCTCCAGGAACACATTTATGGCCCAAGAATACTTGATCTGTGGGTTAATATACTGAGAGATTTACTTCTCATGACGTCATTTCAGCCAGACAGATATTTGACCTCCTGAACATATTTCTGGCCCATAAAGTTCTTGAACTTGAACTTTCCATACATACTCAAGGACTCCAACAGCTGCTTACTAAGCCATAGAGAAGTCCATATCTGACCTATTGAACTAATTTCTGGTCTAAGGTGTTACTCAAAAGGTTTTAACAATATAAATTTATAGACTCCTTCTGATGTTATATTAGCTATGTATAGGTCAACTTTTGACCTCCAGGAACACATTCATGGCCCACGGGTACTTGATCTGTGGGTTAATATACAGAGAGATTTACTTGTCATGATGTCATTTCAGCCAGATAGATGTTTGACCTACTTAGCATGTTTATTGTCCAAAAGTACTTGATCTTGAATTTCCATTCATACTAATAGACTCCAACAGATGTTTCCTAAGCCATAAAGAAGTCCATATCTGACCTATTGAACTCATTTCAGGTCAAAGGTTACTCTAAAGGTTTTAAACAATATAAACTTATAGACTCATTCTGATGTTATATTAGATATACATAGGTCAATTTTTGACCTCCAGGAACACATTCATGGCCCACGGGTACTTGATCTGTGGGTTAATATACAGAGAGATTTACTTCTCATGACGTCATTTCAGCCAGACAGATATTTGACCTACTGAACATGTCTCTGGCACAAAAGTTCTTGATCTTGAACTTTCCATACATACTCATAGACTAAAACAGATGCCATAGAGCCATAGAGAAGTCCTTATCTGACCTATTGAACTCATTTCTGGTCAAAGGTTCCTCAAAAAGTTAAAAAAATTACAAACTTATAGACTCCTTTTGATGTTATATTAGATAGACATAGGTACATTTTGACCTCCAGGAACACATTTATGGCACATTTCCAGAAGAGAATGTGAAGTGGTGCTTGAAGTGGCAAATCTCACCACCCAGTTGCTAGGGTGTTCTGGGTGGTTGCTATGCGGTTGTTAGGGGATTCTTGGTGGTTGCTCTGGTGTTGCTAGGCGGTTGCTAGGGTATTCTGGGTGTTTGCTAAGTTGTTCTGGGTGGTTGCTAGGGTGTTGCTATGCAGTTGACAGGGTGTTCTGGTTTGTTGCTAGGGTGTTCTGGGTGGTTGCTAGGGTTTTGCTGGGTGGTTGCTAGGGTGTTCTAGGTGGTTGCTAGGTGTTCTGGTTGGTTGCTAGGGTGTTGCTAAGGCTTTCTGGGTGGTTGCTAGGCGGTTGCTATGGTGTTACTAGGTGGTTGGTAGTTTTCACATATGGTTTCTGTAGAGTTTTTATAATGTTTTTGGCATGATTTAGCACTTAACTAATCGATTATTGTATTACATTTCATAAGTTTATATTGTTTGAAACCTTTTAAGGACCATTTTACCATAACAATATAAACTTATAGACTCCTTCTGATGTTATATTATGTATACATAGGTCAATTTTTGACCTCCAGGAACACATTTATGGCCCAAGAATACTTGATCTGTGGGTTAATATACTGAGAGATTTACTTCTCATGACGTCATTTCAGCCAGACAGATATTTGACCTCCTGAACATATTTCTGGCCCATAAAGTTCTTGAACTTGAACTTTCCATACATACTCAAGGACTCCAACAGCTGCTTACTAAGCCATAGAGAAGTCCATATCTGACCTATTGAACTAATTTCTGGTCTAAGGTGTTACTCAAAAGGTTTTAACAATATAAATTTATAGACTCCTTCTGATGTTATATTAGCTATGTATAGGTCAACTTTTGACCTCCAGGAACACATTCATGGCCCACGGGTACTTGATCTGTGGGTTAATATACAGAGAGATTTACTTGTCATGATGTCATTTCAGCCAGATAGATGTTTGACCTACTTAGCATGTTTATTGTCCAAAAGTACTTGATCTTGAATTTCCATTCATACTAATAGACTCCAACAGATGTTTCCTAAGCCATAAAGAAGTCCATATCTGACCTATTGAACTCATTTCAGGTCAAAGGTTCTCTAAAGGTTTTAAACAATATAAACTTATAGACTCATTCTGATGTTATATTAGATATACATAGGTCAATTTTTGACCTCCAGGAACACATTCATGGCCCACGGGTACTTGATCTGTGGGTTAATATACAGAGAGATTTACTTCTCATGACGTCATTTCAGCCAGACAGATATTTGACCTACTGAACATGTCTCTGGCACAAAAGTTCTTGATCTTGAACTTTCCATACATACTCATAGACTAAAACAGATGCCATAGAGCCATAGAGAAGTCCTTATCTGACCTATTGAACTCATTTCTGGTCAAAGGTTCCTCAAAAAGTTAAAAAAATTACAAACTTATAGACTCCTTTTGATGTTATATTAGATAGACATAGGTACATTTTGACCTCCAGGAACACATTTATGGCACATTTCCAGAAGAGAATGTGAAGTGGTGCTTGAAGTGGCAAATCTCACCACCCAGTTGCTAGGGTGTTCTGGGTGGTTGCTATGCGGTTGTTAGGGGATTCTTGGTGGTTGCTCTGGTGTTGCTAGGCGGTTGCTAGGGTATTCTGGGTGTTTGCTAAGTTGTTCTGGGTGGTTGCTAGGGTGTTGCTATGCAGTTGACAGGGTGTTCTGGTTTGTTGCTAGG